>JAUOZQ010000005.1:1200000-1543484 GCA_030710315.1 Anomotaenia brevis
AGTCGTATATGAGGGAACCATGCATCTGTGAAGTTTGCACCTGTGGGTTAGTGCATTTTCTACTGGAAAGAATTTCGTCTTTGTAAAGCAACGTGGATTTTTGATGTGGCTGCTAAATGTGGGAGGATGTATGCCTTTCTGTTGGAACATAAGTATAAATTAAATCTGCATTTTATCTCTTAATCACTTAATATCAAATCCAGCTCTGAGAATATTGTGCTACTAAGACAATTTATGCAATTTGTGAAATCTTAATTTATTTTGTTAAGACGTCACCGATGCCCCCATCAGCAAAGGTTGCTTGTGCCTTGGGGTCCATGTGTCGTTTCAGAGTACAATGCCAAATACCGTGAACACTGCTTCGATCTTCGAAAGCCCATCATACCAACCTCAGGGCTAACATCCACAGACGAGCCGTTGTCAGATAAGACGACACATCGAATGGACTACAAGCCACAGCCTCTCACTCCACCGAAGCGGCATCAACCAGATCCTCACAAGCCACCTACTGATCCGCTTGATAGTTTGACGAACTACACACTTGATTACACTCCGAAACAAGCATGTCCACCAGAGCCCTGCCTACCTCCTCCTGCATGTGCCTGTCCCGCTAAATTTGATGGTGATCCGACTTACAAAAGTAGGCACATTGTGAGCTCAACCCAGAAGATTTTTCATCTCGAAAAATTTCCAAGTTTGAAAGCAAGGCCTATAAGAGGGACTGACGCTGTTTTTGCCATAGCCAAAGCACTATCTGAATTAGTTGGAAGAATGAGTGTTGGGCCACCAAGACCTCCTAGAGATTTCATTGTATAATATATGAATGGGAGGTAGCAATTTATGGTACTCTTAATGCTCATTTTAAATTGTAATTACGAAAGCTAAATGCTGTGAGCTATGTAGGTGAGACTACAGTCATAGTCTAATTTCGACTATGCATTTTGTCAAACTTCTTTACAAAGCGATTATACTCTGATTTCAAGCCGGTTGGAAGTGACACAATCCACTGAATTTCAGGCGACTACAAGAAATGGAACATGGCACCACCGGAGCGTTATAAAGCGAAGCCCTATAAACCTCCAGAGAAGCCCTTTACCGCCCAACCGATCTACCAAACTGACTACGTGCCCAAGTGTGCTCCCAGACTGCCAGACTTCAAGCCGAGAACTCAGCTCAAACCCTTGGATTCGCCAATGGAGGGCATCACTAATTACCGCACAGACTACACACCGCACCCGCCGCAGCCTCTACAAAGAAAGCAGAGAGATCCACCCTACAAATCATGTGTCCCATTCGGCGGATTGACGACCACTCAGGCTGATTACACACCCAAAGACTATTGTGGGTGCTATTTCTGTTTCGAAAATAGCATATTTCTCATAGAGGGACTAGGAAACCTATTTAACTCTGTTTGTTGCTTGAAGCAAATAGGTATGGAGAGTATCCGTTAGGAGACCTGAACAAACATCCTTTTCTGTTCGAATCACTCTTGAATGTACTAACCGTGGGTGGCTGATTTCTCAGGTGCTCCTCGCATGATTCGCCCTTCGGATACCCTCGGCGGCAGTGGGGGGCCAATAAGCAGCGATACGACACACCGGCTCGACTACATATCGCATCAACTGCACCCACTCTATAGACACCAACCCGACAAATACAAAGGGCCCGACGGACCTATGGAGAAGGGCACCACCTACCGTGACGACTATCCCGTTGTAATTTTCCCACTAGCTTTCCATTTCCACGTACTCGTAGTTTATAGTAACCGAGTTGAGCTAACTTCAGCTTCCACTATGCAAGCCGGAGCCAATAGTAGTGCCTGAATGTCCCAAATGCCCGGCGCCTTTCGACGGAACCACAAACTACAAGACAGACTACGTACCTTGGGATGGGCTCAGCCCACCAGTCAGGCCAGTGAATCCCCACAAGCCACCCAGCGTGCCAATGGAAACACTCTCCACCAATAAGGTAAGCCTAGCTAACTACACCACTTACTCGCCCTTTTCAAGTGGAACAGCTTGTAAGTGATTGCTTTTCCTTCCATCCGTTCTACCCTGCCCGCCTTCGGCGACAGTTGGACTACGGACCCAAGGAACCGTGCAAGGTCAGTCCAATCAAGCCGCCGCCGCAGCCCATATGCAGTGGTCCATTCGACGATCAAACCAACTACAAGACCGATTACACAGTTAAAGAGCAACGCCACTGCCCCGCCGCCTTCCTTAGCAAAACCCAGATTAGCCGCGATGGATACGCGTTTGAGGTGCGTTGATGTCACCATTGCATTGCGATGGGCCACAAAGAAAGTTATATTTATTGGAATTTTTTGTCCCATCCGGATTTTAACAGCCATTTTGTCTTTTATTAGGCAATTGATCCCTGTGGACACGAGCACTACAAACTTGTGAACGAGGAGGCCAAGGCATAAGAGGAAACTGGCAAGAGGTAAAGACAACAAATTTACACCGAGAATTGCTTGCCCTTCTCACCTAGGAGCTATAAGTAAAGATAAGCTATGCAGACGTTGTGAAATAATAAGACGCAATCTGCCAGGATTTCGTTTCAACCACTACTGTGAAGTGACACTCGTTTAGCTCTTTGGCACACTTGCATAGGGGTAAAGTACTCTGCATGCTGTTAACCTTTCTGGGTGTCACAACGCAAACCATCAATAAAGCAGGAAAAAGGTAAATAGCAATAATGGAGAGTGTTTATTCATCTGTACAAATAAAAACACACCAACACTCCATTACCCAGACTTTTGCTCTCTGGTAGCTTCAGTCTTCTCTTCGGCCTTCAGGCGTTCACCTAAAATACAAAGGACTACATGGAACAACAAACCAAATAACGTTGGCACATAGAAGGACCGGGATGAACATGCACAAAGGGGGCGTAAAGGTATTCGCCAAGGCAACAAGGGCCCCTCCCTTTACCACAATTCCTGCACTTCGTGGTTTCGGCAGCACAAAAACAGTACCAACGCAGCTAGCCAAAAGTTTGTAACGGAATGCAGTTCAAGCTAGTCTTTAAAAAGACATTGAGGGCTGGAGCCTCAGGTAGAGGCGAAACCTGTATTACTAAATTACAACCATCGGAGTGAATAGGAATGGACTAGGGGAAATGAACAACAATCTAGATGATAAATAGTCCAATGCAGCGCCTCTGTTCTGTACAACGCAAATCCACTCGTGCTGCACCACCAGCTGTACTTTACCTTTAAGCGTACGTTGCCCGCGTGCATCTGCAGTTGTGGAGGAGTGGAGAGAGAGCTAAGGCAGCAACTGAGGAGGGAGGAGGATTTGAACTGCTGCTAAAGATGCAGGAAACCCACAGGCACCGGTTTCTATGTATTTAACAAGCCACTGCGTAAATTAACAGCAGCAGCCATGTGTGCATGGTGTTGCAGGGAAAGAGAACACGTACGGCCGCAGATGCATGAAAGGTCTTAAAAACTGATTTAGCAATAAATAAGGAGGGCAGAGCGATTCTCGGACCAGCAGGCTGATTAAGAGGATTTGGTCCTCTGGGTCGTATACTAGCTGCAGATTTTGCGGGCATGTCCAGCTGCTAGGCCCGGCCCGATTTCCTACCCAAAACAGCATTAGTAAACTTTCCAATAAGGTACGGACTTAACAGCAAAACTGAAGGAAATCATCACTTCCAGAGACTGGAAGCGCAGGCTTGTGAGGGGGTAAACGAAAGAGTAAAGACGGCCACGGTCAGTCAACTTACGGATCAACTCGGCAATTACTCGTTGCGTTCTCCGCTCGAGCTTCTTCAGTTTTTTCTCCACGCTTCGCTTCAAATCCCAGTCGGGTTTCCGAGGTGCCAGATTAAACAAATTCTGAGCAGTAAAAACAGAGAAAGTAAACACTGGCCAATCGACTCCATCTGTATCAATTAATCGACCGCAAACACTTCAATGTGATTCTAGCAGTGTTCCCTAGAGAAGTTGGCGGCACTTGAGGAGAGAGCAAAAGATTACACAAACGCGGCGTTGCGGGTACGATGTAGCAATACCGAGACGAGCGAATACACACATCTTAAGCCCATACTACCTTTGTGAGTAATCGCAGAGCTGGTGAATGGGTTTCCACTAAAAATTACTAAACAGTGCAACTGACGACACGCGAAACAAGACGACTAGGCAGGAGTTACGTATATATTTAAAACTTAGGGCATACGGCTCACCTGGTGGCTAATTCATAACAACCCTTAAAAACGTTATCTACCCACAAGTGTCAGATTTCAGTCCAATACGGGGATGGAGGTCTGTCAAAACAAGCCCGTGCCTGGGCTTACAGCACATCAAGTGACGCTACCAGACGTACCAAAATAACAACGGTGTATAAAAACGTACCACTTCTTCGACCACTGCTGGTGCCTTTGCCGCCTCCAGCTGGTCCGCAACACGAGCTTCAACTGAAATAGACAAAAACACAAAGACATCTCAAATTTGGCAGACGATAGCATGTGCCAGTCACTCCAAAAAGCACCATTCTTGCCCACTCCGCCACCCCCTCCCAACTCTCCCCTCAGTGAGTCAGTGTCCCCTTTTCTTAGGCAAAGAAATCGCACACAAAAAGAGAGGGCACCGGTGAGTTGGGCATGGGGGCGATGATGCATGGCCTGGGGGATGAGATTTCAATGCAATGAGGAGAGCGAGCCAATAGCTCGAGGGAGTTAACGAAGAAGGGAAGTTAACGAAGGGAAAGCGTCGTGACTGCACTCCTATGCATTGGCCAGAAGAAAACAGCTTAACAGGTAAAAACCCATATTGCTTACAACGGCCGAATGCCAGGATCATTATTTTACCGCAAGTGGAGAAACTGAACAGCTTTTGAAGCGGGTTTGCTGGTTCTTTGAATTCAAGTTTAAGCCATATTCCTGATACGGGGCCATATTACCGAAAGCTAGTTATAGATCAGAGGCCAATGACATCATTCATTCCTGCGCGCGTACTTGATAAACGTTAACGAATTGTTTTGTGACATGCGATTAAAAGGTTAAAGTACTTAAAAGGACGTTTACTATGGACAGGGGTGGTAGCAGTGGCAGTGAGGTACATTGTAGCCCACACGCCAGTTAGCAAAATGTGACCTGAAGCTGCACTTCATTCATCAATCAGGGACCATTAATGGACAAATGGAACGTTTTTATTGCTGCCTAGGCCGTAGCAAACACTTGCCCCCTCCTCCTCCTCCTCCCCCACCTCGCATCACACCTCCAGCTCCTCTACAAAACACAACCTCAAGGAGGCAAAAACACAGCGAACATCAAACACTGGGGTGCGGGCACTTACGGTCGATTATGCTGCCTTCCGGCAGCAGGCCGTCCTTTAGCTCCTCCGAGATGGGTTTGTAGTTGCGGAAGATGGGCTTGGGCAGAGCACCGCCCTCTGTGGCCATCGCCAGACCGGTAACGGGCACACCCTTTGTCTGCGCCTGCCTGCGCAACTCAATGAGGCGTTGTTTGCGCTTCAACGCCTCGTCTCGCAGCGAACCGACAGCGCTCTCCTGCTCCTCCATCCTGGTCTTCTTGGTCACTGGCTCCGCCTCTTCCATCAACTCAGTTGGCTCCTTTACCGTTGTCATTTCTGTTGCCTGCGGGGAGGAGAAAGATCACGGTTATTTTACCTACAAGTTAGACAGTCGGAAAACTGCAAAGACAAAAATACAGGACTCTGATGAGGATGTCTATCATGGAAGAGGGGTACTCGATTACATAGCAAAGGTAGATTTATGTGAGATACTAGTGTCTACCAGTGGAAGTAATTGAATGTGAGATCCTACGGATTTGCCAAGAAAGAGGTATGTAGAGTGTGTGTGTACCGCACAACACAGCGGCACAGCACAAACGGCAACGAACGAAGGCCTATGGAGAGATGTGGAGAGGGGGACCGATGCGAAACGGTGAGTCACCGCTTGAAACACAGACAAGCAAGCAGCAAGTCGGCTAACACAACATGCAACGCGTGCCAGCTAGCGAGTGTGAGAAGAAAAAGGATAAATCGAAGCTTTGACGATAACAACAGCACTGACGGCTGCGCTAGAAATGCCACTACGGACACAGCTATGAATCTAAGAGACGCTATTCATCGGTAATCGTCTACAACAATAGCCAATAGTCAACACAGGAGTTAGATTCTTTTCAGAAAAACATTGATTCAGTTAACTATAAGTTCGGTGTTTAAAGAGCAGTTTATAATCAGAACACTAACTAGGAACTTAGTTTCGATTTCATTCGAGAAAAGATCACAATTGCGCAATCCCTTTCTGAAGACGATCAACCAAGACAGAACCAATATACGAGTTATTCAAGCGAATCACGAAGAGAGGATAAAAAGCTGGCACGCATGAATAAATAAACAGGAATGAATGCAAGACCTCGTCGGAAATAGTGAGATTTTGAATCAGAAAGAAACAAACGAATGGGTGATAAGTTACGAGGCAATGGAGCATGGGGAAAAAACACGACATTCCCCCTTAAGTAGGTGCGATTTGGAAAGAAGGGTTACTTAGGAGCTAAGGTTAGCCTTACACTGCAAGTTGACACCGACTGCCACAGCAAGAACACAAGCACACATAGACGTCATTTAAGAAAGAAAAGAATTCCTATAATGTTTAAACATTATTATTCCCATCAAGATCACCATCATCTCTGAACCACCAGGGAGACGAGTACGATGGCACCGATCAATTTGTACAGGTGTGTAATCCTGGGTTGAGGGTTGATAAGAGTACGGAAGGGAGACAAATTAGTGGGGCTTCCAGTCCGGAACGAGGGAGACAAAAAGCCTACTGTACACCGAGGAAGTGAGGAGAGCTTTCAACAACGAGGGAAGGAGAGGGGAGCAGGGGAGGGTTTCGAGGCGCTGGTGGAACATAAATGCTCAAGGAGACTGAGAGACAGGTGGAAAGAGCGACTGGTGGCCCTACACCTCTAGCGGTGTGATGCCCCCACTGCCGCCGCCACCAGCAGCCGCACCGGCTGAGGAGTGGGGAGGCAGGAGGGGCAGAGCCTCGGGGTTGGCGGATGCGGCGAGAGGGGCACCGGCAGCGCGACTGGGCGGGGGTGCGAGGAAGGGCAGGTCGTGCGCAGGGTCGGAGGCTGAGGGAGGGTAACGCTGGCTCAGGTTCTGGATCCGGCCAGCGATGCAACCCGCCGTGATCCGCGCCTCCGCGTCGTGGTCCCAGCTGTCCTGCACCGTCTCCCACAACTGCCTGAAGGCCTGTACGCAAAAAAAGAGCATACCAAAAGGAGATAAAGAGTGACTTATCATCCTCAACCAAAGCGAGTTACTACATCGATCGCCTTCAGCTAATACAAGTGACGAGAATCCTAAAGATGAAATGAAGTACGAACAAAATCGAGGTAGAGTACCTAGACATTTTTAAAGTATTTATGGACTTTTTGAGGAAAAAACAAGGCAGACAGTATCTTCAACACTAGATTACATGGCTATTTTTACCATCAAATTTGACCAATGAAATATAACTATTTTCAATCAAGGACGAAGTTGAAAAGCTAACAAAAAAGATCCTATAACATCAGAAGAAACAGCCACTTTCCCTTCTTAGTGAATAAGACACCACGTTCTCGAAAGACCAAAAAATCGTCCTAATAGTATTACCATAATTTCAAACCTTTGTCCATACACCTGCTTTACGTACAACTAACCTGAAAGCCTAACTAGGAAATTTGCCAGAAATAATTAGAATGAGGACATGCTAAATATACTAGAACAGTGTGGAAACTTGGTATAAAAGGGGAGAAATCAACCGACCCAGGGATGACCGACGCGAGGACCTTCCCTTCTTTTCGCCTCGCGCCCTGGAGAGGGGCCAAAAAGGCAGCCCTGCCGTTGTCCCCACTATTTTCAACTAGCTGCCAGGCTTGACCTTTAGATTTATCATCACACACACCAGAAAAAACACGTACACACCTCGCACATTTTAAAAGATATCACAGCTTCACTTCCACTATCTGGGGGGACGAAAACTGCCCAGGGAAAGGCGAACACAGTTGCGAGATAAAATGCGAATCGAATCAAGCATTCGCTCGCGATCTACGTGCCCTGGACATTTAATAAATTAAACATTGAGCCAAATATCGAAGACACGGGAAAATTGCGAAATCTCTCGGCTCCAATTTTACAATACTTCGATTTCCTAGTTTTCGCATGGCAGTCTAATCTCTTAGTATATGCAAAGTTAGGCAATTCGTACTGGACAATAGCATTTTTATTCGAGAATAAAGCAAGTCGCGTAGAAAGACTTTAGTCGTCAGAATTAACATGGGAATGAGCAAGGCTATTTCCTAGCTTCTTCGCAACCAATTTGTCCCGCTCGGAGTTTAAGTGTTAACTTCTTAGCAGGCAATTCCAATCCAGTGTCGTTAATCCGCCATGATTCTCCATATTTATCCAGTGACAAGAAATAATGATTATCGCTTTCATTGCCATGGAGTGATCGTTAAACACACCAGGAAGAAGCTTTGCAGTAACCAGAGAAGTTATCCAACAACCCTCATTGGTAGCAGACTTGATGCGAACTAGTCGCCTTGTTGAATGTACTAAAGACAAAATCTTAGGCGAACTGAGTACGTCTACTGCTTGGCGCTTCTAGCAGCATTACTATTTTGCCGGGTAGCAAACTGTGATGTTTCAATCTCAGTTAGCAGTGGAAGCAGGAACAAAGGAGGCCAGCCGTTGACTTGGCAGTGAGCTGTCTGCTCCTATGCGGATGGTAACTGGGTCGCCAAGCACGTGACTTTATTCTACACCAGTGCGCCGAGAGAGGAGGGGGGCGAGATACGAAACGCGGGCACAGCGCAGCACAGCTCGTAGGCCGTGTGTGCAGACGGCAGTGCTGGCATATTGGCAGTGGCTAATGGATATGCATGCCTCGTGTTTATCATCGGCAATACAGAGTGTGCACTCAATCAGCCTGTGTGCTGAGAAATGTGCCTTAGATGTCGCAGCTGGATTACCACATAAAGTGCGCGAGTGCGTTAGGGGACAGTCTCGAAATCAGCACTAAGCCTAGCCTTCCCCTAATTAAATTGGCCTTAGGATTGTTCAACGCTCAGGACCGAGGCTAGCCAATCATTAACACAGATCAGCTTTATGATTACTTATGCACGGAGGCACGTGACTGAATACATTGGGCAAAAATAGTCAGTAAGCATTTAGCAGTTAGCACTATAAGTGGTTGCGACACGTTACAAACCAGGATGACTTGAGAGTAGATTAGGAGGAGCACACCGTAGAAAGAATGTAGATTAAGCATCAATGGCTACCTTCAAAACACAGTTTACAATCTATATTAAATGATACTTGGACACGATAATAGTGCATCTGGGGAAAATGTTACAGACAACTCCATCTCCATCCCTAAATATGAAAATGCGACTGTCACGGCAAAATTAAGCACACACCAAATTCGCCACACCATGCCAATCATTTACAACTTTATGGCCCATTAATATCATAAAGATCGCAGACGGTCAGGATTTAGTACGCTAACCCCCTTGGAATGTCGAACAGAGCAATAGACAGTCGAATAAGCCAAGCTGGGCCTGTAGGCACGTGCAAGGACTTAGGGTCTCACCGGGTCACATTTCCACCATGGCCGAGGCTGCGGGCGATTGCGGTGCTTGGCGACGTGGTACTGTAGCTTTTCCATGGAAGGATTGGGTCCCAGTTCCGCCTCGAACGGTACCGAGTAGGGTGGTAACGATTTCGGCGCCCGAGTCTCATCCATCCTCGCGCCGTCTGTTGTGCTGCTGTCTTCATCTTCTTCGGCAGGTCCATGGGCGCGAGTCATGAGCTCCCAGATGACCAGACCCAGGGCGTAGACGTCGATACGCAGAAAGGCGTCGCGTGTGAACTGGATCGCGCCGTCAAGCACTTCCGGCGCCATGTAACGCGCTGTCCCCACCTGTAGTGAGGAATAGCAATCACTAGCTTAAAGCCTCTTACCCCAATTGCGTGAGTTCAATTAGTAATCTCGGCGCCTGTTGTGAACTCTAAACGGAGTAAGGCACCTACTACTCCCCATACTTTATCCGTGCAATCCCACCCTTAGCTCTAGAATACAATGTTGGTAAATGCGTCATCCTGCCTAGTCATGAAGTTGATGAAGGTGTTGCATCAGCTAGTCAATAGCGGCTGTCAACCAGCCCCACAGAGCGTTGTTTGGACTTGTTGAAGCTCAAATAGGTGGGGCACCTCAAAACTCTTCCACAATGAAGGTAAATATAATGGTACAAAAGTATAAAAGAGCGCCACCGTATAAAAATTAAAAGGGAAGCGGAGTATCACTAAAAGGCAAGAACTATTTTGAATAAGTAAGACTACTGGAATAGCAGGTGAAATGTGTCTCAGGCCTGATAAGCCACACCTACAGGAATCCAAACTAAAATCAACCCACTAGAAAAGGCGCGGAGTGCATTTTCTGCACTGCCAATGTGCAACAAAGTTAGGCCATGGGCTCACGTGCTTCAGCCAAAAACCAGCGATGCATGCCTGCTCAAGAACGAATTCCTACAGTCAAATAGCGAGTCGTTAAGAGTTCGAGTGTTATGCACTGCGATTACTCGTACCCACTGGAAGCATGCTAAGTCAAGATAACTCCAATAGCATATCGTGCAAGAGGTTTGATCGAATAGTTCACAGTATAGCATGGGGCTGATCAATTCTGGAAAGTGAGTGGTGACGACGCTGACCTGCAGATGAGCATCTCCGAAGCTCCGACCGGTTTCGAGACGAGAGGCCAGGCCGAGATCGCTGATGCAGGGCGTCAGGTCGGCCTTGAGGAGGACGTTGCGGGACTTGAAGTCGCGGTGAGCAATACTGGGCTTGGGGTACTGGGTGGCGGTGCGCGGCAGCTCCGTGTGGAGGTAGCTAAGGCCGCGGGCCATGCCCACGGCGATCCATAGCATCTGGCCCCAGGAGATCTCGTGCTGCTTGATGTAGTCGTATACCGAGCCGTGCGCCAGATAGTCCGTCACCAACCAGTACTCCACCAAGGGAGTGTCGCTGTCGCCGCAACCACTGCCGCCACCGCTGCGGTTTTCGCCGTCACTCTCCTCCGATGCCGCACGCGTCACCTTTAGTGGGCATGTAAAAGGCTGTTTGGTTCCAACATTCCATGGACGAATTAGTACCTAGCACGCCCAATGAAACCCGAAAGAATTCGCATCAAAATAAAATGAACCACTCCTCATAACGGCTGAAGGGGAAGCGCTGCCACACCAATCATCCTCGCATGTTTATTTTGACACTCGGTAAACATTGGACAGATAAAGGTTTAGACGATAAAAAGAAACTCTTTGAACGTAGTCCAGTGAATAAGAAAGTGAATCACTTAACCGCACATAGGACATTAAAGAGCTTTGTAAATTCCTTTAAAGTGGGAGCTGAATTCGGCATTCTGAAAACGTACTAATCGATATGCTTTGATAACAACAGACACAGAAATGCAAACCTAAGAGTGACAAGTGAGCGGCTCGATCCGTTGTGTCTAATTCCTATTGACACCTAAAAACCTGGTCATGATTTTTGAACACTGAAATCAAAACCACCACAAGCAATCGAAAAAGAACGTACAGGTTTCGCATGAAAAGAACATTCTGGGTTCATCATCCAAAACGATAATTTGACCGAAAATCGTTACGGACGTAGAGACACAACATCAAGCAATACAATGTGAAAACTTCTTGATAGAAAAAACCTTTAGCACCAGATCACGTCGAGCGTCACTTTTCTTAAGGAAACAATAAGCAAATATGACCACTAGAGCCTTGGATGCAATCACAGACCACAGTAACCACAGACGATACGTACAAGCACACATACAAAACACTGACGTCAGTACATTATGATCGCCAAAACTCCACAGGTCACAACCTCTGTACTATTGTGCACCACACACTAATTTGTTCAGCATTGGGATAGCGCGTTTTGAGTAAACGCATTTGGTTATGGTACAAAACGAAAACAATATCTCACAATAGTACACTTCTTGAAAGACTAAAAACACGAAAACTAATTAAACACAATTAATTTCCGAATAGATCGCACGAACGCAGGCTAAAAATCATATACGTTTAACTTACTTTGTCGATTCCAACGAAGTGTAGGATATTTGGGTGCTTTAGTCGTGGAAGACGGTAGAGCTCAAGTTCAGTCTCCCAGCTTTTCCTTTCGGCCTCGGGAAACACCTTGATAGCTACTTCACGAGTGCTACTTCCATTAGAGCCGTCTTCCGACATGCGGCCCAGCCACACCTCACCGAAACGACCCCGGGAGCAGCGCTTTACTTTGGTACACACTTTTGAAAGCTAAAAACAAAGCAAAACAATCAGAGACTTTTAATTCGACATATCTTACGGGAAGGTGTGAATAGCATACCCCTTCTACTTCACCTTCAGCAAGCCATCCACCCCCGAGCTTCGGACGAATGAGCTGGGGCATACCTTGCGAACCGTTAACTTTCGTAAGAAATCCCCTGCCACAGTAAATGCACGGAGTGCCATTTAACGGACAAGAACGACAAGGAACATCGCCTACAGATCCTGGCTGTTGACCGTCATTCTTGGTGTGGTTGCGGGTAAAGCACAGCCTTAAAGATGCTGGGAAGAGTTTTCGGCAATTTACAAAGGACTTGTGTTTGTCAGTACCGAGTTTGGGGCTATCACCAACAGCAGAATTGACAAGTAAATTAGACGACTTTTTGCAACGGCGATACAAAAGGAAAATGAAGACAAAAACAATAAGAAGCAAGATAATGAGGGGTATCGTAGTCGCGTATAAGAGCATGGGACTATTTGAAAGAGACGTAAAAGTATTTCCTTTGCTTGAGTAAGTGTGGGAATCGAGCGAGCGATTAGCATTGTCGTAGGAAAACCCTATTTACGCATGAAATGAAGTCAGTAAATGTTATTTGACAATAAATGAAAATAGTGCAACAGTGGTTTACGAACCTATATACGAAGCAAGGGGCTTAATTGGTATGTTCGGTACATTGCATGAATCTCCTTTACAGCAGCACGAAACATATCCGATTTTATCCGATATAATGTAGCATACACCTTCCTCAAACAAAACGTCATTACTCTAGAAAATGACAAATCCAACGAGGACTTACACTGTGCCAATACCAGCATCCTTGAAGATAAGTCTCGCTAGAATTGTCGTCGATTTGTTTTAAACTCAAAAGACAATGCCTTTGATCTGGTTTACAAACTACTTTTCGAGTTATAGGATCACATCCTTTCTGATCCGGTGTACAGTAACAGCTAATAGGGTCCATTATTCCAACACGCGCATTTAGCAAAACCACAGACAATCACAACCAACCAGATATATTCGTAAACGGGCGGCCCTTAAAATAGCGCATACCAGAGAACCAATAATATTGCAATGCAAGCAATGGCGATATTTTTGCAATTTCTTTCAAGGTGATACTTCTCACGAACTGAGAACTATACTGATGAAGCCTTTTGATTTTTTTAATTATTAATTTTATTCAACTAATGCACGTTTGAAAATGCATTAACTAACATAAATTTCACTAATAGGCTCCGTTTTCCTTTCTATTTGTTAAACTAAAATCTGAACTGTTTGAGTTAACAAAACTAAAAATGCTATTAATTGTTGTTGTCTGTCGAATTTTTTGCTTTTTATCATTTGACGGTGTTCCAGCTTTCGTGGCCTATATATCTTCCCATGAAATTCATAAATAAAGGCATTTCTCAATGAATATATCAGATTCCCACCGAATTTTTTTATATGATTCTTCAGATTGGACAATGTTAAGTCCATTGCCGCATACAGCATACTTAGAAACCTATAGAGGGTGGCCTAACTAATTAATGATGATACTCTAAATGAAATATCTGTCATTTTTTATTCCCTATCTTCCATTAAATAGTTTATTGAAACCGATATACCTCAGACTTGACTGATATCGAATGTTACATCAACAATGTATTTGAAATTCACTTCATACACTAAGCCTGACTAGTTAGAATGTAATTCAACTGCTCTCGTCCAAAATATCATTTACGATCTTCAAAATAGGCATGGTTCGCTATTCGAAGAAAGTTTGGTGTGCGAAGTAATTTGATTAACAGAAATCCCTTCGAAGACACTACTAAGTCTGAAAAGACTGATTTAGTGACATTGTCCAACCCAAGTTCGTTGAAGTTAAGCGACCCATAAATCAAGGTTGCTCGAGCCCTCGTCAGGGCACAACGCAATTATGACCCAACAAATAACCGTTTTTCAATTCTTAGGCATTACTATTTTCTCACAAGGGTGATTTACCGATAGATAATTGATGATGTGGTGGGATAGAGAGGTATGCTGAAAATTGAAAAGTTTATTTTTGCTCAGGCCTCTTGTTGAATCACAAGGTTAGGTGTTTTCGCGTTTAGCTAATTTATGCTACTTGAGCTATTTTTGGATTCTCACGAAGGAAATGGGATTTTTCGTAGATTAGATAAGACAAAGAAAGTGTTCCCGGGTGCTACAGGATTCTGTTAGATTCAATTGAATTACCATATTTTGAGCAATCTTGACCTTTGCAGAAATGCATTTTATACGCACGATCCATGATTAAGAAATTACGGCGCATTTATTTTCACTAACAAGATTCCGGATAAGCCTTTGGTGTTGCACCCAATAGCTTACTCATTGTTATTATCCGATTTTAATATATCCTAAGTTCTTGAAATTTTTCACTTGTTTCTACTACTATAATTTAATCCACGTGAGTGGCTCGTCACTGTACTTGCTAGATGACATATTCATAATTTAAATTTCATGAATTTGATTTTATTTTGAGATATTTTGCATTATAAGTCCAACGATCTCGGCTTCTGATCTGTTTGAGCTCGTAATATGTTCAGCAACCGTTCTGTCAGAAAAATAATATCCTGCATGAATATTTTGCTATGGAGTCAGAACAATTCCGGCATCCGTAATCTTCGTTGTGGTGGTGGACTGATAATTATCGTCATGGACTTTTGTATCTTCTAATTCACAAAAGGCCTGAGTTCATTATCATTTCAAATGGAGTTTCTTTGTATAATTAATAGTCAACCGCGAGGTTAGTTTTTTTTGCCTCCATTCGCTTAAATGATTTTATTTGAGTAAAATAATTTTGTTAGTATGCTTTATGGCTACCACAACTTATGAAGTACCACAAATGCACTCCTATGGTTTGCTGGTACTTCATGTACTAAAATGGATATGTCGAATTCGGAGATTGATGCTCAGCTTATAGAGCAATTTAGCTCCCTGGTTACTGATGATCGTGATGAATTGATAAGGACTTTTAACAGAATTGTTGGGAGCAATGTCCCGACTGGCATATGCCAATTCTTTTTGGATATGGCAAATTGGTAATACTATGTGAAATTTATTTACCTTTAAGGAATTTGTCGAAGGCCATTGGGGCTTACTTCGACTTTAATTTCGAAGCCAATATCGATCCTGTGGAATCTTCAGCCCAAAGTATGTTTCAAGCTAAATTTCATCCATCCCCGCATTCTGGGCCTAAAAATTCTTCTCCTCTAATATGGTGTGTTCAAAATTGTGGATCTACCACGTGGCCGCCGGGAGCCTATTTGACAGTTGAGGTATCTTCTCAATTTTTTTGCTAAAATTCAGACTCAACTTGACTTATCTTCAGTATCCTCATGTGATCGGTCGGTTATTTGGGTACCCGTTCCACCGGATTACCGGTCACCTGTTACAGAACTTACCCCTGGAAGTTATGCACACCTTGTTGTAGAATTTGAGAATCCACCCAACGATCTTTGCCAGCGAGCCCTTTCCACAAACACCCCAATCGTGGGTGCTTTTAAGTTGTGTCGACCCAATGGAGAGCGTTTCGGGGGTGAGTTTTCACTGGCTATATAACTCCTAATTTGAAAATCTCGTTTAATTATAGGTGTTTTTACTCTCGTAGACCTTTTGTATTGTACATTAATTCCACAACTGGAAACCCATACTGTTTTGTTCCGTGCTGCGGCCCCAGATGCTCCAATTTTGCCTCCTGAACCTCATGGTATTCCTGTAGAGCACGTATGTCGTCCCTCTTTTTAAAATCTGCTGTTTTAGCCTCTTGTCGTCGTGTGTCTACTGTACTGCTTGACCTCACGCCTCGTGGTCCGCTTTTTTGTGCTTATGTAATCAACAAAGTTCAAGCAACATGTTTGTTTTATAAGCCCCATTTCGTCAGCTAACAATGGTGTTTTCATTCAGTGACATCTAAGCACAATTATTGAATGAATTGGTTTGGAAACGTCACATGACCTCAAGAGTGACTCATCTAAAATTTTAGTATGCGGGTTTTCTCGAGTTAACCAATTTTATTCATGTTTTAGATGGACCCTCCCACTTCTCAACAACCGATGGAAGAGGACTTGTGATTTCAAGCCACTTAGTGAACCCCCCAGGCAGCCTTTGAATTCGACGGGTATTTGTTGATTCACCCAAACTTGATTGCGCCTTTCCTTACTGCAACCACCACTACTGCTAATTCTTCGCCTCCATCAATTGCTCATTTTTCGATCGCCTCGTCCTCCGTTTCTTTTCTTCTATGCCTCCATATATTTTGTTATTTGTGCAGGGCATATAAACGCAGAATTAGCAGTATGCCGACTTGATGACACTCATCAAGAAATGTATTTAAATTGCAGTCTCTTCGGATTTTCGGTCAAAGTTAGCCACTTCCTTTTTCGGATATCGGAGATTCTCTAATGTCTATGGGAGTGCTTATGAATTCGCTCTAGAAAATATATTTAGAAGTTGGAAAGATTAGTATAGACAGCCTGCATTCCTTATCACTGTTTGAAGTTTTACTCTGGCTACCGAGATTCTACTACGGCCATATTGTTGTAACAAGGGATTTAACGGTTTATCTATATTGGTCAGTAATTCGTAGGAAGGCGTCGTTATGGAGAAAAATATAACCACTAGGTTTGTAGTTTGGAACGAATTGCGTCTAACTAAGGGCACGGACGATACTCAAGCGAAGTTGGCGTCGCAAGTTGTCAGCTGGTGCAGCTGTACCTTGCATCCTCCAAAAAAGTTGCCACCTCCATTGAAACCCTTGAGCTCTCGTCAAGTGCAACTCTCAGGAGCCTCATGCCAAACTGTGATAGACGTAATTTTCGCTTAGACTCGTAGAAGCTTTCACGCTTATAGCGATCACAATTTATCATTGGAACCGTGGAACTTCGAGTTAACTCATTTTTGAGCCATCAATCAACGTATTAGTGATTGAGATTCCTCTATGGTTAAAAAAGAAAACAAATCCAGTTCCAAGATTGCAGTGTTCATTTCGATTTATGACATCATATATTCGACTTCCAACATCGCTAGCGAAATTGGGGAGTCTTTTAGTACCGAGGGCCTTCGCAAATGTTTTCAACCACTGGTTCTAACGCTCATTCCCATTGCCCTCATAACCGCTAGACGTCTCATTCTTCAACACTGTATTCCATCGTGGACTTGCAGCTAGGTACCTCGTACATATCATTCGCTTTAGTTTAAGATTCTTGTATTATTTTAAATGGATAAACAACATTTTAACACTAGAGTAGAAGAGTCTATGGTTAGTACTCATATTCAGTTTTAACAAAGCCCCCCGCTTCGTCTAGTCTTGTCTGCAACAGTGGTGGTTGTTAGGACATGAAGTTCTCATGTTATTACACTAAGTGAAAAGCTACCTCAATAAAATGCTGTCATTTGTTATACAATGTACTTAATAGTTGTCACGGTCATCCAGTGCATTGTCTACAGATGGCATGATTTCCGGATCATTTCAAGGTACTGGTACCCACATGTGTTCTTGCACAAGTCTTACTTCGTACACAACCTTACTAGTTGGTTTCTCGTGTTGAATCTTCTATTTCTGGTCGAAAATCTCTAGGTACATTTTCGTATTGGGAGCCATCGTCCAGGAGGATCAAATAAGGCAAGGCAATGTGCTATTCTTTTTTAGAATAACTTAGTTGAATTTCCAAGTTAAATTCTTCTCGAAGTTCTATCGAGTTATTCGGGGCTCTGAGGTGATCTATAAGAGCTCTCCTCTTGCTACATAACTGCCATTACCAAAGGATGTCCAGGTATCGTGTGCTTATTAATACCCAATACTCAGAAAAGCAAGTAATTTGGATGCGATATGCGCACCTTCATCAATAATGAAGTTGCGCGTGATTAGTAAATCTACTGTCGATAAAAACGCCTTGGTGGTATTCATGACAAATATCCAATTTTAGGGTGCCTCCTGTAAAAGTCTTATCATTCCTTTACCAAACCGTTCCCAGGTTGAACGCAGGTACGTCTAGCGACAGCTCACAGCGTTGCAATGTGGGGTCTTAAAGCAATTTCGGAAAATAAAACAAAATTCAAACTTAGCTGTGCCAACTTATCGCCATCAAGGTGGTCCATTTTGGAATGAAGGTTCGTGTGGCAGGCCTACGCATTAGGGAGCCCAACAGCTAGCTTTGTCTACCAAATCACTATCTCCCTTCCGCTTAGATCTGCATTCTCTATCCGAGCTGCTCTCGTCAATCATTGCCCAACATACCACAGCTACTATTTATTCTACTTCAAGAAGTTCTAGCAGTTGGTTATCTCCGAGAACTTACGATCATCAGTTCGCACAGTCTCTGTTCGGTTCCTATCTTCTGTGATTTCTTCACTGGAGGTGCAGATTTACCAAAACGGGCAGTATTCAAGCCGCACACGTATGAACCCAGGGCTATTCCCCTCTTAATGTATCCCTTTTGATGCTATCTTAAAATTGACGTTGTAGCTGTGCTAGTCTGTACTGAAAACCAGCACTTTAATAATGTTCATTGGAGCATATTATGAAACTATTTTTTGCAACATGGTCAATGATTTATATTGATCATATAGCATATTGGTGGACTAGCGTATACAATTAGGAAATAGCAAACTTATTTCTATGTGCTCGTGTTTGTTTCCACATGGTGGCTTCCTGCTTTCAAATCTGGTGAGTTGGACTATAATGATCCAGCGAGGCGGATTAGTTTGTCGAGTATGTTTGGCGTAGCGAATGCGTCTTACTTCTCAATTGCTCTAATCTACTTAGTGTTTAGGCTTTTTTGACTGTGGTAGCGGGTGAAGCCTAAGGTCATTTTGACGTTATTATGAACTGGTTATCGATTTTTTGACCATTAATTTGCTCAGACACTCGAGCCAAACTGTTGGCGTCATGGAGTGGCTATCCCTTGGGTCTATTACCTTTTCGGGAGTTAAAGGTTACCAGATGCACGAAAATGTTGCAACATTTTCAGACCATGATCTGATGTTATATTTAATCTCCAGGTCATTTCATTTTAAAGATGCCGTTTTGCCATTGTTAACGCTGATCGAAGAAGAGTATGCAGGCATCATTTGTCTTATTCTAATAAACATATTGGCTAAGGGCAATTAAAGATTTTTCAAGCCACAAATTTCCTAACTAAATTGATACTTAAATTTTGCTTAGAATTTTTTGTGTGCTCTCTGCATCCGAAAGAATAAGCCTTCGGCAAGTACTATGTGGATTACATCAACCGGCTGTGATGAGTTTTTTATAGCCCATTGGACATGGATTCCATTAATATCGTTAGATAGCTTTTATAAAATATATTTTATTAAAAATAAGTTGCAGGTCTATGTAAACAATAAGACATTAAAAAAAAATCGTGAACTTTTGCATAGTCCATACAATTTCCAGCTGATGTTAGTATTTCCCAATATGTTTCCTCATCGCAGTTCATTAAACGCTGTTATTAATACTCTCCTTCACCCTATCATGCCAAGTATTGGTTTTGAAATTCCCCATGACCCACACGCTAATTACCCCTTCTGGGAGTCATTTAAGGTCACTTCACTGTGAATAGGCAACACAACTTCACAAAAAGGGTACAGCTAACACTCTGGGCGATCCTCAGCACCACAGTGTGCTTATCAGACTTGTTGAGATTGATGTCGTTGAATTCTTCACGGAGGGCATACACTAGAATTATTGTTTTAGCAGCTCTGGAGACCACTAGAGGTTGCCGCTTGAATTAAATTTCAGTTATTTTGTATTTAATACACCTAAACTAATCTGGATTCCTAATAGTTTTTGGACTGTGTATGACGATCCTAGCCCAATTTTCGCGTTTATGATTAGCATGACTTCCTTCCAAATTCTATTTAATTTTATATCACAGACTTCCATGAACTAATCAATTGTTCACATGTTCACCATAAACATCAGGTTTGGTCACGAAGCATATTGATGCGTAGAAGAGAACATATTGATAAGTTAGGAGCAACTATACCTCTATGTTGGAGACATTATAAAGTATGATTGAAATGTGCAAATAGCATTTTAATTTAGCACCTTACAAGTAACAAAGGTTTCAAATTCGACAAGTTGGATGAATGTGAATAGATTTCCCATGGTTATTCAGAGAATCTCTCCTGAGAGCTTGACACAAATGGCTGAATCTGTTCTACTGTTTGGTCTTTTTTACCCCGCACACTAAAACAGTAAATCTTTTTTTAGAATGTTTCGACGTGACTATTTCTAAACGATTGGAAGCTATCAAGTAACTGGGTTAGAGGAAAATTTAAACAGTATTGGGTACGGAAAACAAAAGCTATCCATGCAATCAAGGAAATTTGGTATTGTAAGAACGATTACTTAACCTAAGTAAAATCCTGAAATAATGCTTAAGTTATTTAAGTTTTACCTAAATTCTATTACAGAAAAGGTACAATCGATGGAAAAGACTACGATAGACTAGTCATTGTCAAATGAATTTCGTTTATCCAAATCACTTAGTTTGCTAAACACTTTAATTTCGGCTTCATGGAAAAGAGTCCGGGCGCTTGTCCTCTTCCTCCGAAGGAGCTCTCTATCTTTAAAAGGATAGTGGTATGTTCTCTTTTTAACTGCTAATAATTAAAAATACACAGAAATATTATGACCAAAAGCAATACAAAACCGGTCTTAAATTTGCAAACCAAATTTTATCTAATCCAAAATTTTCGGAACATGGAGGTAATTTATCGGTGGAGTTAATTGGGCTTCAGAAACTCTGTCAATGAAGGGAATCTTGTTGAATTGCTTGGGTAAGAAGGAAGAGGCCCGGGAATTCGTAAAGCGAGGTCTCAAATCGAATATCCAAAGTTTTGTGTGTATGTTTCCAATGTAGTTCACCCAAACGAAATATTAGGCTGGCATATCTACGGTCTTATTATGAAGTCTGACCGCAAGTATGACGAAGCGATACGTTGTTATATTCAAGCATTAAAACTTGATAAGAACAACTTACAAGTTTTGCGGGATCTTTCCGTTCTGCAAATGCACACGAGGGATTTCGACGGTTGCCTTGAAACTCGAAGTAAACTACTTACTCAAAGGCCAAATCAAAAAGCCTCCTGGGTTGGCTACGCAACCGTACAACATCTGAGGGGGAATCTTGATGCTGCCGCCACGGTTGTTCACGAGTTTCTAAAAGTCCAAACCGATGTCGGGCCTTACAACTACGAACACAGCGAGCTTCTTATGTATTACGTGTTTCTACTGATGGAAAGCAAGAAGTTTGATGAGGCCCTCGAATTCTTGAACTCTCATTCAAAAGAAATTGTGGATAAGGCTTCCTACCTCGAGGCCCATGGTAGTGTACCTTTTTATCTATTTAGTTGTTTTTTAGCGAACGTACTTTTGAAATTGAATCGCCTCGATGAGGCAGAAAAAATTACATGGGAGCTTCTTGAGCGAAATCCCGACAACAAAGCATACTATGACTTGTTTTATTCGATAAAAAACCGAAAATCAAAGAGCGAAATAAAGCTTAGCGAAAAGCGAAAATTTTTAGAGAAGTGCAAGGATAAATTTGCATTTGCTCGTCTTCCAAAACTTCTTTTCTTTGAAACTTTAGATGGTAAGCTCTATTCATTTCCTCTTAAATTCTCCCTTCAAGGTGATGAATTTGTATATCACATTGATGTATTTATGCGCAACAATCTTCGCAAGGGTGTACCAAATCTTTTCATCCAACTAAAGCGCTTCTATGGCTCCAATGAGAGACGTAGTGTTTTGGAGAGCATTTACCTCACTTATCGAGCAAACCTTGACAACCACGGAACCCTCGGTCCCATCAAGTGTGGGAAATTTGAGTCTAAGCAAAGCCAAGACGAGACAGTAGAGTTGCCATCCACCTCGCTTTGGCTCAACTATCTCATTGCCCAGCATTTCAACTACACCGGTGAAACAAACGTATGTATAACTAAGCCTTCTATATATCATTTGCTTTAGAAAGCTCTGGAGGTTGTCAGCAAAGAGATCGAGACCAATCCAACTATCGCTGATTTGTACGTGCTCAAAGCTGAGATTTACCGTGAGGCTGGGGACGTTATCACGGCCAGCAAGTGGATGGACGAGGCCCAGTCACTAGACACCGCGGATAAATACCTGAATGCTCAATGTACAAAGTGTATGGTCCAGGCACACAGGATTGCGGATGCTGAAGCCATGGCCTCCAACTTTACTCGAGGCAGCACCACTGCCACCCAGTACCTGACCGAGATGCAGTGCATGTGGTTCCTCATCGAGAATGCTCGTGCTCATTGGGGTATGCACAAGTATGGCGACGCACTAAAATTCTGCCACGAGATCGATAGGGTAAGGCGGTACTTTTTCTCCTATGTGCTCTTCCAATTTCTAGGCCTATACGGCTATTCTCGAGGATCAACTGGACTTCCACTCCTACTGCCTGCGAAAGGGTACTCTGAGGTCTTACATTGAGACTATTCGTTTGGAAGATCGGTTGCGTGATCACCCCGCCTATTACGATGCTGCTTCTCTGGCCGTGCAAGTGAGTTTTTTTTAGCGTCTCAACTTTTTATCTGCATGAGTTTATTTTAGCATTTTGCTTTCATTTCTCTCTTTCCATGTTTCATTCTTATGTGCATTTTATGTACCATTGTACTGCCTCATAGGAATCGTTTTCCCTACTTTAGATTTACCTCCACTTACACGAAAATCCATTGGGTGCCGAAACTGATGGCGAGGATAAGCTAGCTGGTAAGTCAAAAGTATTGAAATGATGGCTTTACTCAGGGATCCCTTAGTTTTCTTGTTGCCTCGTTAATTCAAACTTAATCAGTACAGCACCTTTAGGATAGTCCGCTTATTCAAATGGTGGTCGAAGATTTAATTGGTAGTAAGGCTATTGTTTGCTTTTCCATCAATATTGCTTACTTGCGGTCTTCTTTCTACCGTTGAAGGTTTGTGTCCCGTCTTTATCTTTTTTTCAGCTAATCTTTCACCTTCGGAACTGAAAAAGCTACGAAATAAGCAGAGGAAAGCTGAGCGTCGGGCACAGGCTACAAAGGAGGAGGAAAAGAAAGATCATCCGAATCACCAGCGCAGTAAAGACAAGCATGACGACCCGGAGAATCGACCACCGGAAGTTGAACTGCTCGTGCCCGAAAAGCTGGCTAGGGTAATCATTTGTCTGCCTAGACAATTCGCCCTACTAAGCGTTTTCCCACTAAGCGTTTTTGACTCTGTTTAGCCCGAGAATGCTTTGAACGAAGCTGCTCGTTTCCTACAGCCTTTGATTGACCTCTCTAGTGGCCGTATTGAAACCCATTGCCTAGCCTACGAGGTTTATGAACGAAAAGGTACGCTCATTTGAACAACTTTTACTAAACTTGGTTTAATCAATTTGATGTAGTGACTTGTTTTTTATTTCACCAGGCAAGTACCTGTTGATGCTCCGTGCTATTCGTCGTGGGCTTGAGTTGCCGGGGGCCAAAGACCACCCGTGGTTCAACGAGTGCCTTTGCCGCTTTTTGGTGCGCATGCAAGAGCTGAAGGCAGAGGAGGACAACCTCGTGCACGAGGTCCTGCTTCGCGAAGCGCAGATCGTTTTCGGCGCCGAAAAGCTGCCTCTTGCCACGGAGGTCAACTGCGAGTTCCTAAAGCGAAATGCGAAGTCTTTCTTGCACGTTTTCAGGGGTGAGTTCACCGCTAGGTTGTAGGCGTAGTTGTTAGTGTTTATTTGGTCAAAAATAGTTTCGTAGGACTTGAGAGGTTGCGTTGCGCTTAATTTTTAAGTTGCGCTGTAGGCACCCTCACTAAAGCCGTTATTGACCCTAAAACGGCGAAGGAAACCTTGAAGAACCTCCCATCTCCAAATGAGAACTCTTTCGGCCATATTTCATGGGAGGTTTGTCCTTATTCATTTATGTTGTTTTAAGATTCTATAAGCTTTATTTACCCCTTCTTATTTTCCCATAAAGGTTTTGCTAAGGTCGCTGGAGCTTCTCGAGTCGTACATGAATCTCAAGTTGGCGCCAGTAACCAAGGAGATGGTGGATTCGCTGCGTGAGAAGTGCTCCGCACTCTACCCCCGCGCGGTGGTTTTCTTCACTGAGACCGATCGCGAGAACCACCTCAAGGCAGTCCTTACTAGCCCACTCAGTGCAACCGCTGATAACTCGGCCAAGGAGACCAAAAACGATGAGGTTGAAGCAGTGACCGAAAAACTGCAAGGTCTGTCATGCAGCGACGCCACTACCACCCCCGCGGACGCATCTGCCAACTCAAATGGGAAAGACCCTAGCGACAAGATGAACGGTCACGTGGACCCTTCAACCAATAAAAAGCCGACCAAACAGCAGAAACGCCAGAAGAAGCAGGCAGTGGAAGCTGTGGCCAAAATCTAGTCTTCTATTATTTAGTTTTCAAAGCGGGAATCAAAAAAGCAAGTGTGTGTATAGCCGTATATCTATTCATCTTGTGAAGTGTACAGCTCTATACTTTCACATTAACCGCATCCTAACTGATTGTTATCGGCTGTTACCACCAATATAATGCGTACGTTAATATTGCCCCTAGTCTTTTTCCTACGCCAGTTTCTTAGGTCATCTTGTCGTACTTGTGGCGCTGGCAAATGGTGTGGTCCAGGTGATGGCGAATTGGGCTCACCCCAACGAGACATCCGTCTTAAAAATGACAGGGTAGTTGTCATGGGATACGGCGATTGGATTTGACAGGCATTCTTTGCGTGGCAAACTGGTATCAAAAGGTTAACGAAACTGCTGCATTTTATTTAGGATCAGATGCTTCTAGAAATTTATGGGTGGGCTGAGCTTTCACCACCTTCTCCAGAAGTCGTCGTCTTGTTTCTAGGCTTTTGTGCACTTTGTAAAATGAAAAAAATGTGCACAAAACTGCGCTGCATCACTAGGCTAAATCAAATATAAGCACTGAACTACAAAGGATATTCCTCTGCTGTAAAAGTGGTGCATAGGTTACTGAATCTCAGCCCACGGTAGATATATGATTTTGGGAATGATTTCTCAAAGTAGCACTTTAATGGTTTTCCTTATGTGCTGGAGGCGTCCACGTAGACTGTACTCCCTTTACAAGGTTGGGTCCTCCTTCGAGGTGGTAATAATGAAATGACTGGGGCCGACCTGAATCATCTATACTGTTTCGCGCCGACCATCAAAATAAGGAGGAGACTACGAGGTTGTTGCTAGAAATTAGCAAAATAACAGACGATCGTACAATGAATTTCCTCCTCGAAACCCTGTACAAAAGGTGTTGGAGGGGATTAAGTTGAAGTAATACTGCCTAGGTGGAATTGCTGACCACTGAAGCTCAGTCCTGTACAACGGGGGTAGTCAATTGGGAATTGGGCCCCACACCTCAGAAAAAAGTAATAACGATTGCCAGAAAATCTTCACCAGGCCCAATGGACCAATAGTGGCAGGTTATGCCACACTGCCCAGGTCAAGTATAGCATCAACTTGCTCTAGCATCCATGAAGCCGAAATGTGTATACGATGAACGCTAGTGACAGTAGTTTGGGCAAAAACTTTTCTATTTACTTTCCTCTAAAGTTATTAAATATTGTAATTACCGACGACTTCCTTTTACCTGCTCTCAACAAAGTTGGAAAACGCTCTAGGTGAGTGATTATTTGGAGGTCCCGGTTGATGAATAACAAGTGGGCTGTTGCAGTTTGGTTAGCAGGGTGATCATTAGGCACACATCTAGATCGATGCAGAGACCATGGAAGAGAACAGAACGCAATCGACAGGGCGTATTATGGCATCTTGTCTCAGGAGTGAAGTTTTTTTACGAACGGGAAGCACATGCAATCAGTGAGGAAGTAGTAAAGACAGCTAGATGCATGTGCAGTGCAAGTGACTCCGTCATATCCATAACCAATTTGAGGCCTTTTGTACTAAGCAAGCTCCCATTTAGCAAATGCTACAGGGTAAGGCAAAATATGGGAGCCTTTTGGCTAACTGTAATAGAGGAGCTACTTTAACCACATTTTCGGGAGCTTATGACTGTGTTATGAAGTTCGAAAAAGTAAGCAATTTACGCTTTGGAAACGTGGTCTTAACCGAGTTCATTTCCTGTAAATTCGATCTCCCCTAACAAGTAAGGGTGCTTGACGTACATCTAAGGTAGCATATTTTCTATAAACTCGCTTTTTATGGACGAATGTTAGTAAATATTTCTTTATACGAGGTGGTTTTGATAATTTTGTGCAAAGTACTTTCATCTTTTAATGGTGAATGTACGATAAAAATAAAAAGCGATTTATACCAGAGATCGTTTTTCGCAGTGTCATTCGTTACTTAAATAACACTTTCCTGAACCAAAGTTAAATTTTTAGAAGGACTAGCCTTCTTCTCTGATCGTTGACAAACTAAACAGATAACGTAGTGCTTTTTTAATGCTATTTCAACTCACAGGGGCCGCTGATGACCACATATAGCATAACACATAGTTGCTCTTGTAAAGAAACTTAGTGCTGTAGCGGAATAGGCTACACTTAAGTTCTCTATAAGGTGGATTTAATACTCCCTTTAAGCTCGTCCAACTCCAGAAGGAGAAGAGAAGAAGAGGGGTGCTCATAGGAGCGTTTATTGGGGAACCGTGTGTAAGTGTGTGTACGTGGGAGTGTATATTTTTGGCGTGTGGCGTGCGATGTTTAAATAGGCTAGGTCCGATATCTGCTGAGCAGGAATCGCCCCTTTATTTGTTGATAGAGAGCTGTTCTCGAATGCGATTTGTTGTGCTTGACGCTTCCTATTGGGTAGCTTACTTGGTGTAGCCGTACTCCACAATGCTGCCGAGTAAATTGTCGATCATATTCTCCAGGGATGTCATTATTTTGTCAAATGAAGCCTGAGTAGTGGAGGATTTCGAGTTAGAATTCCTTCGAACTTTACCCCATGTTTCAAACTGTCTTCCATGAGTGCCGATTCGAGAGTTGAATTATACATACTAGAAGTGAAGAAATTATTTTTTTGTCGGTTCATTAGGCGCGATTTTAAAAAATGACTCCAAGATTTAAGAATATCAGAGTAGGAATGAAGAAATTTTCGCATTGAGCAAGTCTTCTGACTAAAATAAGTAACAGATCCTCCGTGATGTTTTGAGCACATAAAGGATTTTAGAGAAATTGACTTCTGAAAAAGGAATTCTATGGTCTTCACGTAAGGGAAAATAGATGATCAAGCTCTTGTACAAGTAGTCTCTTGAATCTGAGATGGGATCTCTACCATTTGATACATTTGTGTGACCGAGTTATGGGGTGTGTCGAGTACAGACGGTGGGAATGGCCTGGAGCTTGCCCTCCTTGCAAGTCAAGCACGATATGGTAAAGGTCAACTTGATTGGAAAATTCTTAAATGTGCCTTATTTCATAAATGCATTACTAGTGTTAAATTAAACAGCATGTTACGAGGCGTGTGTGAACCCAAACAGAACGCGAACTCCCTCTAAGCTCGATCCACGGGAACACAAAGGAAGCGGGTTTCCTCAGATGTCTTTATTTAGGATGTGCAATTGACATTCAGGTTACTAAAACGGAACTAGATTTCATCGGGGTGTTAAAGCAAAATCAAATGCCATCCAACCTCAACGCAGTGTGCATCTTTCCGCTTTGTTCCAGTGTACATGCACTGCACAACACTTCGATGACTCATCCGCGCACTGTTTTTTTACCAAAGATGAATTTGTGGTTGTGCCCTTCCTTCAGAGTACAACTGTAAATCGAGTTCATGGCACTTGCGGTACCCAGTGTGGATTTTGGTAACCTGAAACAGTTTCAGAAGTCTTGTCCAGGACAGTGTTTGGTGCCAAATCAGACTCTATCCATGCATTGGATCGAAGTGTATGAATAATGATCATTTCTAGCATTAACTGCTGTGAAATTTTGAAGCTCTAGAGGTAGGATCTGAAAAAGCCGTAGACCTAGGAGTTCGAAGATACGTACTTTGGTTTCCCATTGCATAATGTGCCCTTTCCTGATGCATTCCAAAATCTCGGGAAATATTAATCTTGGGAAATAGTAAACCTAGCGGAGAATTCTTCTACTAAATGAGCACCTCAGAATCTCATGAAAAAACAGACTTTGGTGGTACGAAGATAGAAGTCACATAAAGAATTAGTAATCAAACTTAGTATGGAACCTCGGAAAGCCCCGATTGTTGCGTCCGAAAAACACTTAGGTGGGGGAGCGATTATCGAGACCTGGGTGGGAGGAAAAACTAATTAGGAGGAGAAACCATGAGAAAACCTCGTTTAGTGCAGTACGGATTAGCTGATGAATGAACTCATGCACTCATGCTTTTTGAGGCTAAGCATTGTGGAAAGTAGCCGAGATGGGTGGCGTTTGGGGTAGAGACGAAAGGCGTTTTTACTACAGACAATCTATTGAAGTAGTCCATAAGTAGTGAAAATTTGTGCAGGGCCGAAATTCCAGAACATGAGGGGCTTCGAGAGCAAATCCGCCAAAACAAGAAGGTGCATTCGTGATACAATTACATCGAAGCCGAGGCAGTTTGGTTTGAGTTGTAAGAGGACGATGAGAATGAAGCTTTGAAAGTGCATGGAGAGGACCGTTCTCGATGTCCTACACTCCCTTGATCCTTGGTATACAACTCGGATGGACATTTATCGAGAAAGTTTCTAGTGGCGCATAAAGTGTATAACGAATTGGGGCGTTTGCGACTGGACAAACTATCGCGACATCATGTACCGAATTCGCAAGACGCTCCCACTCCTGGATTATGACATCCAAGATCAGAGATGGATTCTTAATCATAAGACTGTTGACTTTAAGTAGCACATTCCAAAATGAATATTTTGGCAAAACCGACTTTTTCTATAATTAACTATTTGTGCTGCCAGATTTTGAGTGTAAGGCCTGAAGACGAATATCTTTGGTACAGTCGTCAAGAATCAATGGGAATATGTTCATGGTATGAGTATGAAATGAATCTAATGGGTGACTGATTTCCAAATCATAAGAGAGCAAAAGCATGCAGTGTACCAGCGCCATGGCCAGCAGATTAAAGTTTGACTCAGGTCCGCATTAATAATTGTATCAGTACCATTTGCGTAAAAAGAATCGATAAGTGGAAAATTCAACAGCACTTTCAGCGAGCCACCATTAAGCAGAGTGTAGATCACTTTGAAAAGAACTTATTGTGGAGCTTTAAACACCAGATGATAAACGCAGATTACGTAAGAGGGATTTACTAACCGAATAACATCTAAAACTGGTAGATAGTGTCGAATCTCCGAACTAAAATTTAATATGATTTGAGAATTTCATCGAAAATCGTGCAAAACTCTAGTACATTTAATTACAGGTGAACGTTGAAATTGAAAAATTGACATTATCGTGTTTTGCATAATCTAATAAGCCGAAGAAGATTCCAGTAAAACCAGCTTCATAATGCCGGATGTGATTTTCTTGGGTCAAATTGCCAGAAAAAATAACTTAGCCTGTTCATATTAAAAAAAAACAAATTTACACGGTACGGACTAATTTAGATTCACCAGTATATTTACTTCGATTCATCTGATCCAAGAAGAAGGATTTATGAAGCTAATCCAGTGTCATAATGTCTGTGAAAACACCAGAATTTGGACATGTTCGTAGATTCACAAAACCTTCTGTTTATGTTGGCTTTAATATTAGACAGTAAGTTCGGAATAGCAATTACTTAGATGTCATTGAAATTTGTATAAATCTGGCTTTCGCGCTGAAGGTTATGTCTTATCGTTATTGCATACTAGTTGAGGCGGCGCCACTTATGGATTAGTGGTAACTATTGGGGCTTCTTTAGTGTTAAGTGGTATTATTTTTGAATGGCTGAAATCGTCAAAAGTGCTTTGAAGAAAGCTGAGACTTCAGAAACTCTTGTGACTGCACCGGATGGTTCTTGTCAAAGTCCCAATGAGTTAAGTTCCGTTATGGTAAAATCGAACCATCTATCGAGACCTATTTTTATGGATAGTAGGTTGAAATATAAATAATAATTTTAGTTTCTGATACTCCTACGTCTTCTAAGGGCTCTGGCTCTGCTAAAACACCGCTTGATTCCACTGTTCAAAGCGATGATTGCGCGATCAATAACATTAAAAAGAAACCTCGATCCATGCGTTTTTCCATGGAGTTCATCTATCCTTCTGTTGATAAGCGAAGCAATAAAGCTTATCAAAACTTTGTTACAATCGAGGAAGATGGTGCTTCCTGTTCAGACGCATTTGATGACAATTTTGCTTCACTTAATCTTACCCAGATGCTGGAGGACACAGCTGCTCTCGTTGATAAAGGTATGACATCAGAAGATATTCCCACGAATTTTACGAAATTAGCCATTCGTGACCAATATTGCTCTCATGACTTTAAATTAAGTGCTATCTTCAAACCTGCTTTTGTGTAAATTCTTGAGCAGTCTCTCGATAACCTCTTTTGCATCATTATTCTTGTTAGATCTACCAGTCGGCACGGGTTCTGAACCTACCACAGGGGCGTCAGAATCTCTTAGTCGCTCAGAGTGTCTACCTATAGAGTGTAATGTTTCAGAAGATCTTACTCTACACCGCGAAGGTATTTGTGCTCTTTGTGCATTATGAACTACTCTTGCAGATACTTCAACGAAGTTGCCTGCTACGGTGGTAACGAATGTCGATCTCCGTGAGAATTCTTGCACTATTAGTGCTAACGGAACTCTTCATGTATCTAATGCTCGTCAATTGCAATCAGTGCAATTGGACACTGTTGTAGGTAGGTCAGAGTATCACTGTGAATGGCAAGTGGCTCACCAAAATCTTTTTTCTAAAAATTGAACCCTTTACGTCGTTTGCATTGCAGGAATGGACCGTCCGAAGAACTTAGGACTTCCGACGGCAGCAGGGATGGCTTTAACAGCCCCTTCTGGGGAATCGTTGGCGCGTGCTAGGCGTTTGATTCAGCAGTGTCAGAACCAAGTTCTTGTACCTGCTTCATCGTCTGTCGAGGCAGGTGGTCCGGATAAAAGTCTGAAGACAGCCACTCCATCAGATTCTCCAATGTTCACAAAGACTGCGGAACGAGGATATGCTGCTGAGGGTGTCACCAAGAAACCTTCGATGGAACTGCAAATAGAACCTAAAACCGTCGGTGGTTCTGGTATTGATTATAATGCTGTAGATTTCACTTCTCTCTACTCGTACTTTTTAATCCAATAGCGATTTTGTAACTGTTCAAGCCCACCTCAATGTCAATCGCGGGTTCCAAACTGCTGCTGGCAGGGCCTTAAAGACGCCCTCCAGCGAGTCTTTAGCGCGTGCTAAGCGTTTGCTGCAGGACATTGAGGAGCCAATCAATGAGTCAGGTATTACTCATTCTCCCTGACACGTGACCACCTTAACTTAGCGAAAGGTGAAATTCCTTCTAATCTGAATGCTGGATGCACATCACCTGTTTCCGTATCTGAAACTAGTATAATCGACTCAAGTGTTCTTGGTGCTTCAACAACATGGAAGCTTTGTAGAGCTTGACAAATCCACTAAAGTTTTCAATAAGCCTTTTTCAGCATTATTTCGGCATATAAAATGCATGCTTCACCGAACTAATCAATGGTGTCTATGTATTTAAAGCAAAAATGAGCCTGGTACATCTAAATAAAGGTGAAATTAGAGTAACACTATTGACGGTCGAGCCCCGGGTAATTGTGGAAGTCAGCTCCTTACGATCTTACATTGACATTCGATTGTACAGTTTATCAAAAATTGTAAGTTAATTCAGCTAAGGCACCAAAAGTCATTACTGAAGAACCATTTCGACCTTAAGGATGCGGATCTTGCATTCATTTATGTCTTCTTCCAGTTGGGTTTCAAATCGCTGCTGACGGGTCTTTAAGCAACCCATTTACAGAGTCATTGGTGTGTGCTAGCAAAGCGCTTCAAGAATGCAAGGAAACATCCAAAAACATGGATGTTGCATCGTCTGCCAGGAAACCTGATAAAATAAATACGATTCAGCATGAAAACCAATCTCCAAATTGCAATCAATGTACTTCTCCACTCTTCAACTCCGAAGTTGCTTCGAAACCAGCTACGGGAGTAGTCTCAGAAACGGTCTCTAATGAGAACAAAAGTCAATTTTTGAAGCCTCCAGAAAAGCCCATTTGGAAACTGGGTAATTCCCCTGCCTCATATTCAGTGTAAAGTGGTCTCATGACTTATCTCGTTGCTTTTTCTCTTGTTTTAGCCTCTGAAGCCTGTCGTCCTGTAAATCCAGCTGCTTCTCCAGTCCTTAACTTCGATTGTAGATCAAATCCTGCCTCTGAGGTGGAGAGTGCTACTTCCTTGGAATCTCCAAAGCAATCTTCTGGTATTTTCATTAAGCATCTAATGAATTCTGGGTTTGTATTGACATCTCTAAGTATTAATTCTTTTTAATTGCAGATTCTCATCCTTTTAGAAGTCATGGATTCAAAACTGCAAATGGTGAGGCTCTTAAAACCCCTTCAAGGGAGTCTCTGCTACGCGCTAGACGTCTGTTTCAAGAGTGTGAAGACTCAGTGGAGAACGTCAGTTCACCTCTTGGCAGTAAACCCACTGCTCCTCTGGTCCTCAATCCAAGACCTACGTCAACTGGGGCCGTAAAAGTGCCTCTGCAGCCTCTGAAACCGCTCAAAGAATCCACCAAAAGTTCTGGTAGTAATTTTTTCCCTCTCAAACCATCCTTTATTTTCTGCTATTATTCAGTCGCAGTAACTGGCCCGGCTCTCAACTATGGATGTCAACCTTCTGCCGTTGGTGCTCTTGCAACTCCATCCCCCGAGCCTTTGAAGGACAGGAAACAGTTGTTGCAAGAACGCAATGAATCTGCAGAAGGTGTTAATGTTGTTTTATTTCTACATTTTAAACTCGAGAACATCTCAAAAAGCTTATTCTGGGTGTCAGCAAGGGGTCACATGACTGTTATTTAACTTTGTGGTACCACTAGTTGAATGTCCGGTATCCCAAACACTTTCTCTTTTTCGCTTCGCAGATTTGTCAATGCAGGCTGTTGGTAAATTTGGAGCTTTTCGCGGTTTTACAACTGCCTCCGGGGGTGCTCTAAAGACGCCCTCCCGCGGAGCCCTGCTACATGCTAGGCGTCTTATCGACGATTCGACCGAGGTTGCCAATGACCCTATACTCAATAAAGGCAAGTTCTTGCAAACTTAAGTCATAGAGGTGCATATCTGGACGTCGTTATTTTACAGTTATTCCGTGGGAACGCTGTCTTGTCGGGCAGATTATTGCAAGGTCTCGTATTCTAACCCTTCACTTATTAGTGACTAGTCAGTCTAACCTCTACGTTTATTTTTCGATAGTTGGTAGACTAACGTTAAGGGAATCCTTCGTTCGTGTAGGTGAACTTGAGTCGGTCGGGAAAAATAATCTCATCCTTCCCCCAAACCTCGCATCCGGAAGTCGTGTCGTGAGTTTCACCAGTGGGGATGGCAAACCTCTGCCCGCAGTCTCAGTGGAATCCATAAAACGCGCTAAACTTTTACTGGAGAACGAAGTGGAACTAGACAATACGTCCCCACAAAACGAGGTCGTGTCTGCAAGCGAGCAGCTAACTTCTATTTTAACAAGACAGCAGGATCAAACCACGTTGGTTGATTTCACACTGGGTCCTGAAAGTGCAGTGAACACCACAAGGGGCAAGTCTCCATCCCTTGAGCTATCCTCCGATGGTGATAGCCCAGAGGCCAAGGAGAATTGTGCAATGTCCCCTAACTTGGATTTCGATGGGTCCTTTGAGATCTCCTCCCAAATGATGAGCGTCATTGACGGAAACGTGCCTCCACCTTCACCTAAATTCGGCTCCTCGGATGTTGAAGAGCAACGCGTAAAGCTGAGATCAGAACAGGCCCTGAAAGCTGAAACTTGCTTCAAGTCAACCTCTAGACCTACTTCATCCACCTCGTCAATAAATTCGAGCCATGCAGGAGCGTCATCGAAACCTCGCAAAGTGAATCAGGAACCCTTGAATCCCGGAATACTATGGAAGCATCGGAAGCTTGGGATTCGCCCAAACAGACTTGACGCTGAATTTTCAGCTTCGCACTCAGGAGAGGAGTTTACTTTCCTGGATGATTCGCTACAACTGGAGGGTTCCGATCAATTGTCAATCAATACCGCAGGCAGTTTGCGTTTCAGACTAGATGCTGATGACGGAGGCCCAAGCTACAGACTCGGCGATGATGTCGATGTCATTCCTGATTCTTCTGGTTACGCAGGTTGCGCTGAGGTTGTTCGGTGAGTGGTTGAGCTCATTTCTAGACACGAGTTGTCTCTTCATCTTAATCACTCAAAATGTTTTTGCTCCCCCTTTAGTGCCTTTGTCTGCTCGCCTGGTGTGACAAAAGGTCTGGCCTCCTATCAGTGGATATGTCACCACTTTGCTCAACTCGCTTGGCGTTTAGGAAGCGTGGTCCTGATGCACCACAAGTTCGTAGCTGAGACAGTCTTTCCCCATCTTTCCCTCCCCGATGCGAGTATCCACCGAACGAATGGTCGTCTCCTTTTGCACATCCTCTTGCTTGAATTGAAGTATAGATATGATCGCGAGTTGGAAGCTGTGCAACGGTAGGCTTGAGCTCAGTCATTGCAATGAGCTTGAAAAACCTATCTGAGTCGTGTTTGCTTTAAAAATCCGCAGTATATAGCTACTAGTTGTAGTATTAATGTTATTACAAATGTATTGGAAGGGTAGATGGGTAAACATCGCTTTAGATCATTTTTAGATTAGGCTTCTTGTACTCTCAAACAGCGCCATTTCGATTTTTGATGTTCGAAATAGGTTATTGGATAATGACAGCAGTTATAGAGGCAATCATTTATTCAACTTCAGACCTGCTATCCGCAAAATCCTGGAGCGTGACGATACGCCGGCAAAGCGGATCACCCTCTGTGTGAGCCACCTGGAAAAGATTTCCGCTAATCAATATCGCGTGAGTTCTCCATTTTGGAATTATTTACGCGTTTCTTTATTTATACCACTTGTTGAACGATTATCAAAGCCGAGCGCCTATAGAACACTTCGGAGCCCAGGATAGGAGTCAGAGTCTGCTTCTATTATATGCGTACATACAATAAAAACTATGCAATGATGATTTGATCTTACTCAAGTCTGGATGAAGTGATGAGTAGTTCCTTTCGTTTTGAGAACGTTAACTTAATATTCAAGAAAGCAGTTGAATGTCAATATCCCTGGATTTTATGATGCTAGGGTCGATTAACCGATGGGTGGTATCACGTAGACTGGATCCCCGACATCCTCCTCACCCGCCTCATCAATAGTGGTCGAATTCGTGTGGGCACCAAACTCGTCACCGTCGGAGCCCTTCTCGTTCAATCCCCTTCTGGCTTCGGGGGTGGCAGCTCCGCTGTGACCACTACTAATGTCGAAGACGCTCATCTCTTCGGTGAAAGTTCCAACGGTCTGGCCTTGCGGTTAAATGGAAACTCAACACGTCAAGCCCATCCCCGAGCGAAACTCGGCTTCGTGAACCGCCGACCCATAACTCAGCTTCCGCCGATCCCCCTCTCGTCGATTTCAGCCGATGGAGGACTGGTATCGTCGGTTTGTGTCCTGATACAGGTACCTTTTGGGGTGAATACGCAGATCCAACCTGGTGCAGCCTACTAAACCACTCATTTCTAGGTCTTGAGTATACCTAATGTAATGCGTGTATGAATAGTGGCCATTAGTATTCAAAATTGGTAATATACTCTTATATTACCATTATCGTCATTCTCCATATTCACTTACTTATCAGAGGTGAATAGATTTTTACTGTTAAGAGCAGTAATGACTCGCAGCGGTTTTAGATACTGATGCTAACGAAGCCCACGTGCACTTTGATGCACGTCGTCGGGCGCCCAGGCAGGTGACTCGCAGTTAGTACTATCATTGTCCTTATCCGTCTACAGAGGCGGTTCCAAGTGCAATACATGGAGACGTGTGCGGCGGACGACTCGGGTGCATCGGACGGCGATGGCGGCCGAAAGCAGTTCATGTTCCGCGACCCCCGATCCGAGCAAGTGGCCGAACGCAAACATGCGGAGAAGTGTCAGCTGGCCTTCGACAGGGCTGTCGAGGCGTTCAACTCCTCCAAACGTGAGTAGCCCTCCCTCGGCCAGGAAGCTGGTCAAGCCTTTTAGGACTGTCAAGATCGGCTTGTAGCACAAATCAGTTGCAATTAGGAGAGTCATATCGAAGCCCTGAAGTTCGCGACTGTTACAGTCTTTCTCGACCCAGTCGTTGCTTTGATGACCTCATAATACGCTTACAGATTATGGACATCGTATTTATCAAGACCTGTAGCGGTGTCATGACCTCGAAAACGTCAAATGTTGCTATTTTGGCCTCTAACACCATTAAAACACCTTGAAAATAGGCAAAATGGGCATGCATTTTTCTTTAGTTATAAATATTTCATGACATCGAATTCTGTGACTTTTGGGTAAGGGTTCCATTTTTGTCAAACCGAAGCGGATTGTGGAATCTCTGTTCTGTTAGCGAAAGTAAGAATCCTCTTTATCACATGGGACTGTATTGGCTTATGTTTCTACAGTGGAGGTTGTGTTGTGTTTGACGAGGTAGGTGAGCGAGGCAGCCGAGTGCAGCCGAAGGCGCCCTTCCTGGCCTCCCTCGGGCTGGACGGGGAGGCGCTGTGGAGAGCCGTGAGCGGCGCCCTCGACCCCGACCTGGCCGAGAGCGACATCTCGCCCGCCCAGCGCGATGCCATGCTCCGCTACAGGGAGACCGCCATGCAGGACCTCTTCGCCCAGTTCATCTCCAAACGCGAGGCACGTCGTGCATTTATAGTTCGCCCTTGCAAACCTTTTAGGCAATATTTTCCTCACACCGTGTCATGTGATCGGGTTAATAAGATTTTTATTTAACAACGCCAGAATCTGCTCTTTTTCCAATGGGACCTAGGTCGGTTTGTTCATGAACCCTTTAGTTTAGGTCGCTGTTTTATTGACATAAGCATTTATGTAAACATCCTCATCGTAACAGGGACATTTTCAGTTTGACCTGGGTGTTTAACTGGCTTCTATTCACACAATATTTAGCTTTACCGTGCTGAATCATTTTCCTCTAGGTCACCAAAATCATGCGTCTACAAGTTGCAGGTATTCATCCTCTCGATGTCGAGAAACGCACAGGTAGCCTTCGAATTCCTCCAGTTTCTGACTACTTAACGCCATCAAATGCTTAAAAGTCTCACTTATTGATTTTTCCAGAGCTGCCGCTCACTCTTTGGAGCCCCTCCGAGGAAATGCTCGATGTCTTTCGTGAGGGTGCTGTCGTTGAGCTAACAAGACTTCAGGTAACCACACCCATTCTGTAAAGGTAGTTTTCTACTGAAATTGATGAGTAGCAATATGTTAATACAGGTAGCGACAACCCGGCCGACTGACCCTTTCGCCTCTTGTGGGTGCAGTGCTGAATCAACTAGACAAATACTGACTCTATCTGCTGGTAGGGGGACCAAATTCCGTGTGCTCAAGCCAACGGAAAGGATCAAGTTCTACAAACACTCCAACTTCAGATCCTCCACGACCGTCCAAGAACTCGTGGACAGCGTCTATCGACCTCGTAACTTTCTCTCCGTTGGAGACTTGAGGAACATCAAAACTCACCCTTCGAGTAGGTTTCGGCCAATTCGGTTTTCTGTGCTTGTCACGTTATTTATACACGTTACTGGCTTTGCTCCCCTTGCAGACCAGCAGCAGTCGAGGGTGGTGGATTTCTCAGCCCTCGTAGTCGGTACCAAGAAGGCGCCCGGCCCGTGTGGTTCAGGGTACGCGGGAGGCCGGGAGAAGTCGGACCTGAGTCTGGTCTACCTGGCTTCGCTGCGTGGCGAAGACGGCGCGGAGGACTTCAGCACCCTCGCCGTTCTGCGCGTCTGGGGAGGTCTCGAGGTGCCTTGTTTGCTTTCTCATCTCCTCAAGTCGATTCTAAGATTGGTGGCTAGGTGTCTTGTCAGTTAGGTTGGATTGTATTTTACGAAGACGAAGCTAAGGCTGATCATAGGGTAGACAGTCGGCAATGCTTTATGGGTTCAGTTTCAACCCCCTCATTTCACATATTTGTTTATAGATGATAGTGTCACTCAATTTCGGTTGATGATTCAACCGATCAGCTATTCGTCTTTTGTCGTTTTTCGTTGAATCCCCAGCGCTACAGCTTGGGCTCAGTGCTGACGAAAAAGAACCGCGTTCGCTTCACCGACATTCAGGTGCGCAGCTGCTCGAGGCTCCAGGTGGACGCCGACTTCCCTCCAGAGGGTTCGCCGGAGGTCGCTTGTGTCCTCCTCAACTACTCGGCGGCGAGCTACGTCAGCACCGAGACGGTCTCTCGCGATGTCGTCAACAGGGGCTTCCACACTCCTTGGAAGGAGGTAAAGTCCCTTTGTCCAAGTCGTTTATGGCTTCTTTTAATTGCTTTCTAAACATTTTTATTTGTCTTACAATGCCAGATCATCGAATAAGTTCTGAACTAACGTTAAAAGGCAATTATAATGTCGAATGGAGTTAAACATGGTTTCTATGTTTAGATGCATTTAAACTATTAAAATTTTGTTTTGCAGAACAGTAAAATTAAAGTTTGCTTGTTTGAAACCCTGGTAATATGGAAGTACTCAAAAATCATGATGCACTTACTGTTTTTGAGTTCAAGAAAGGAAGGGGACTCAGCAACCGACGAAACAGCTAGAAATATTCACTCAGTTTATGATGAAGAATTGGTAAATGAACCTGCAGATGATGATGGTTTGAGAAATGCACAAGTGGAGATTTCACCCTCCATGAAGATTAAGGTCGAACCGACACGGTCCAGCTGAGTTGGAGCAGCCCTTAAAAAAATCCTGTTGATTTATATCAGTCAAATCATAGAACTTTTCATCGTCGTCTTTAGAAAAGTTCCCAAACTTGGAAAACGGGTGGTGGTGGTGGTGGTGGTGCCTCTCTCATTAATGGAGACGTCTGAAAACTATCAACTCAAATCTCGAGTTGACCACATCTGCCTTTCTCTCCCCTCTAGCCCACTTGTTTCACCTTTTTGGTGGAAAGAGGACTTGTGACTGGCGATTAACGAAGAATTGATCTTTCATCGAAATGTTAGGCGTCGTAGGCATCTGATTCCTTAGCGGGGAAAGACTCCGGCCACGGCTGAGAAGGAGACTTCATGAGAATAAGGGTTCTTTTATCATTTCGATGGGATCGACAAGGAATCGTTACCACCCAATGCAGCAACAATCAATGCACATCAAATCTGCTGACAGCAGCAATTAGGGCGGCTTTTGAACGAAACTTTCAGGATGAAAAATACCTGCTCTAGTAACACTCACATGGCACCAAAGATCGAAGAGCTCGGTGGAGAGGGAAATCCTCGTCCACCTTCCTCCTTCTTTACAATGTCATCTGTTTTGTAGCGCTCACAAAATCATTTGAAAGAAGTAGCTTCTGCTACGCGGCAGGAAGAGGTTGAAACTGGCTTTTATGAGCTCTTCGAACCAAAACTGTAAGAACTTGACTATAATGATGGTATTAATGAGCTTGTTAGTAGATGGAAGGCATGATGTGGTAGTTGACCAGGTAAGCACATTGGTGATTAAATCTATAATGAAGTGTAACATTTGGTCACTTGCTTTATTTATGCAAAATTCCCCAGAACTCATTAGACGACCTGATTAATCAACGTCGATTGGGAGCCATAAGGTAATGTCAAGCAAAGGTTAAAACTCAATCATTCCCCGTTGAGTGCTTGATTTAAAATGTGTTCTACTGTAATGGCTACTAGCTCCATTTCTTTAAGACCTTTAGTTGTTGGGTTTTGCTGTCATATAGCGCAACTGGTCGTTAATTTATTCGAATAACAGGGAAGGTATTCTCCTGTTTATTTCTCGAACCGGAGTTTTTTCGCTTCTACCAAATGTGCGATCGCAAAACCTTAGAAAACCGTGACATTTCGATACACTTGCCTAGCAGCGCAATTAAGTCTTCGGCTGTGCCCACCGCCACTTCACACCCCAAAATTTGTCATCTACGCTGGTTACTTGTGTGCTTGCTTAATGGAAAATCAATTGGCTTTTGCGCAGGTAAACCAACTGCATTTGCGAAAAAAAGAACCTTAATTATTGGCAGCAAAATGTCTCGAATGCTTTCCTATCCAAGAACGAATTACGGTGTTCTCCTTTGACCAAGGGCCTCCTGCTGCACAGAACACATCATTTCGAATGATATGATCCCAAAATGTTTGCTTTCAGACTCCGCGATTCTTCTCGTACATGCAGACCTGCATGGAGGCACACTTTGAAAGGTTCTTCTCTCCCGCTTCCACATCCATGCGCTCGACTCGTCAGTCCTCGTTTTCCACATCCCTGGGGAATCAGACACCAGCCGATCGCTCTTGTGTGTCCAGTCTAGCACCAGGTCTTCGGGGCCGGGGCAACCTCCTCGCATCCGCCAACACCCACGAAACACCAACCGCCTCGCCGTCCCCTGCCCCTCTGGCTAGGAGCCGGACTCGAGCCGGACTCGGCAGACCTAGGAAGTCGACTCCTGCTCAACAAAACCCAATTACCCCGTTAAATCCCAGTCGGCATTCCACACCCGCAGCTTGCTCCACCCCTATTGCTACAAAGCGTCCCTTCACGGAGGCTTTTGGAGATGAGACTGCAATTTCCCCATTTCCCACCATGTCTTCTCAGGAAGGGTCAAATGCCAAAAGGGAACTCGAGCTCTTTGAGCAAGTGGAGTCGCCAAAATCACCCCAATTCAACTTCCCAACGACTGAGTTGGACACGTTCGTTGAGGACCCCCCGGCAGAGGAGAACCCAGGCTCCCAGTCGAGGGACCTGTCGTTTAGCGATGCTTCATCTCTAGATGTGAGCATCGCGGATCTGGTAAAGACACGGAAGCGTGGAAGAGGCAATGCTTCCCAAGATTCCACCACCGCCGAGGCCGCTCCGAAGAAACGAGCTCTCAAGCTCAAAGATGTCAACTGGTAGTGCTGTGTTTCCTCCGGGATTTTATTGAATCGTGTTATTTTTTATTACTATTGAATATACAGAGTACCCAAGTTTTCTCCGAGTGTGTGGGTTGAGTTTAATGGGAGGGAGGGAGAGAGGAAGGGGGGATGGAGGAATGTTGATGTCTGAGTGGCCGGAATTTCGCTAGGCGGCAGCCAGGTGCTACTGTTCCCGCGTTCGAAGTGATGGCTACTTTTTGATACTTCCGTGTGCGTGCGTGCCTCTCAGTTCTACCTCGGACTTCTCGGGCCACATGGTCAGACAAGAGGCTGTGTGGCTAAATGTCTGGGCAGGGGGAGGCACTTTCGTCTTTATAAGTGGCTTTCAGGGTATGGGTGAGTTGCGCTTGAGTGAAAATTTGTGGGAAATATGCTATTAATCAACCTCACATAGAACCAAAGGCCTTAATACTAAAGCTCTCATTCATTAGTCAGGCTTCAAATTTTTTAGCTGAGTAATTAAAGATTGAAGCTTAACTGTGTCGTGATTTCTCCAAGTAAAATATGAACTCATGCTTTGACCTCGGCAAATTTTTGCATCTTCATGGATGCAGTAGTAACAGGTGCTCATTATATTCAAACAATGTAACTCCAACTTCTATTTATTAGTCGGTGGGGAGTCGACTTAATTCACGTTCTTGGCCTTAGTTCTTAAATTGTCGATTAATTTTTTAGCCATTTTGTACTCGATAATTCTATAAAACCACAAAGCGCTAGGGTACCAAATTAAAAAATGTGTCTATTGATTCCTCTCCAGAACAACTAGGAATGGGGGGTTGTAAACGCTAATATTCTCTACTTTTTTCTTCCTACGCACTGACGCAATCATGGGTTTCCTTTTCGACAAATTTATATTTATAAATGTGATTTCAGGGCTAATTTTCGTGTGAAGCCTTCGAAAAGCAAGAAATAGTTGGAAGTCAAATCAGCTGTATTTCACTTTATCAAATCTTATACAAAACAGTTATTTATCCCTTCAATAATTTTCAAGTATTAGATGTCGAATGTGGATGAAATTCTAATTATATCGCGGGTCGAATTTTCATGAAAATCAATTTGTAACTAAGTCTACGATAATTCCAATCTCATATAATAAAAATGGTAATAACACTCTTACCATCTGTTATAATCTTGAAGATAAAATAAATGGTTCACTTTCTGGTGGATGTGGGCAATAGTGATTAGCCACTTGAAAGCGATTTCTCCCAAGTAGTTCACCTCGAGAAGCCACTGATTTCTTCTTGAGTCATCTGCTTCGCCGAAGTCGACCCCGAAATCGGACGATGTAATTTCTGAGCAGCAGAAGCAGCATCATGAATGTATCGAAGTGTTGCGTAGCAGATAAGGGGGGCTTTTATAGCTCCGGAGTCTCAGCAGCAGGATGGATAATCCCATCATCTCAACTTACCCACTCCAGCATCATCTTCTGAGCGAGCCAATCAAATTGGATTCATAAAAAAGTGACCGATCCATCGCAATTTTAACGTAATTGGTAATGAGCCCGTGTTGTTATGGGTGAACAAATACCTGTAAAAGCCCAGGAATTAGGGGCATAAATTGAAAGTAATGGGGAAGGGGAAGTCTGCTTTAAACACGGGCGTTTGTGCAGGAGGCCTCAAAAGCGCATCATTGCAATTGGAATTCAATCAACGAATTGTTAGATAATCCAGCGGCTTAGATAAACCCCTATTCAGACAGGTAAAGGAGGATCGACCCATGTCATACACGTGATAGTCCTACTAATTTGACACTCCTAAAACGGAATGTGGTTATATGTTTTTAGGGTTACTCTTGGACGTCACAGGTTTTTCAATGACGATCTAGAATTTTAATCAACTATCTGCTGGAGAAGATTTGTGAAAACGGAAATCCCAAACGTCTAACTTACTTCATCTTTATAAGTCAATAGTGCATCTTGGTTCAATTGAATTGTTATGATATCTTCGAAAATGCTGGATAGAAGGGCCTCAAAGGCCTAAGATGATGAAGAGGCCTATAAAGTAGATGTGGAGACATGCTAAAGTTCCACTCATTGCCGTTAAATTACCGAAATCACAATATTTTCTATGGCATTTCTAGAGATTAGTACGCTCTTGTAGCACTACCTCAAAAGTTTTAACACCCCACTACATAAATTCCTCTTAGAAAGTGACTGGTTCAAGTTCTCGCGAATCAAAATCTCAAAATAATATAGATTTATTTATGGTGTCTGGCAATATTTCCATCACCCACCATTGTCATGGTGACTAAGCTCTGCTCGCAACGAAAACGCCGTTCAAATAAAGTTTTACAGTCGGGTCAATGCAAATCGTGTGTTTGATCAGCCTTACTTGCCTCAAGCAATTGACCAAAAGGCAATTCAGTTCATTCCGATCAAGCACACGAAGGTGGAGTCACATAGGAATCATCTGACAATGTGCAAAAGGTTGTCACAAGATTTTTTTTGTGTTTTTGCTATTCACCAGCTGAAAGTTTTCACACTCTCGTTGGACTGGGAAAAAGGCGAAAAATCGTGATGTTTGACACTGTGGGAAGTCGAGAGGAGTGGTGATTTGCAGCTGGAATATGTGGACTTACTCGGCTTCTTCAAGCAAATTTGATACAGTTGTTGATTTCAATATATTTTCAATGTTATTTTTAGTACTGAAGTAGAATGAGGTAGGGTTATCAGCGATTGCTATCACATAGCCATCAGTCTGGATTTGTGAATCGTAGGGGTACTGTCCCCAGAAATAGCTGTCTGAAAGGGCTTAGGGAAGGCTCAAGGCTTCGATTTGATGTGCCGCAGGACGAAATGTCCATTTGGGGAGAGGGGAAAGAGTATGGGGGAGGGGAGTAGTCGGAGGAGGAAGAGATGAAAAGGGGGCATCATGAGACTGACCATGGGAATGCGGGAACGGCACGTGCTGTCGCGTCCCCCAAAATCACCTCATTTTAGCCAGCATCGGAAATTCCCCCAACCCCCAAGGAGGGGCGCAATTTGTTCTCACCCAATTAATCAATTACGCTTAACACCCTAGACCACCACTTAATGCAATGACTCGATTGGCAAGACCGCCATTACCACTGGAGGAATTCAGTTACTCAAAGTGACTGTCTAGAGCCTAAACAAATTTAACTATTTCAGTTAAATAGGTAATTCTATCGAAAATTTCTTAGGAACTAAGGAAAAGAATTTTAAGGGAGTGTAATTCGGCATGCCTTCACTGTCACAAGAAACTTAATATATATTTGTTTTATATCTGTAGATCAATGTATATGTTACTGTGTCTAGATTGAACTGGTTCGCCGTTAAATGGCTTTTCGAGACATTGGTTGAAAGAATGCTTATTAATGTTAGATTTTAAATAAAATCAAAATGATATCTTTAATGAAGTGATGAATGCTTGCTCTATTTAAGTCAAAATAGTAATTAAGGAATTTCAGATAATCCGGTAATATAATAAGATTATTAATGGCAGTTGACAATTTGGCATAGTCTACTCAATGACTAAACAGTCTAATTAATGTAAAATTCTGCTCGTTCAAGGGGTAAGATTTACATACACACACACACACACACACACGCATATGTGTGAGCGTGTGCTTCTTTGTGGGTTGAACGATGTAGAAGTGGGTAGAGGGTGCACACGATCAAATTTCACAAACCCGGAAGCGTGCACAGCCAGGGATCCAGTGTATCAAAGCGTCTCCGACCCGCGCTACCGTGTGTGCGAGCTCCCTCCCTCCGCATTTTGGACCTCGGCTCGCGTGCTCGCCTCTCTTTCCACCTCCTATTCTCTCTCTCTCTCTCCCTGACACCTGCTTGTGGTGGCAATCGTTACACTCTTGTCACTCGAGCGGTAGAGTATATGTTACAATTTCCTGTGCAATTTTCGTGCGCTTTCCACTCCTGCTCTCTAGCCAGGTAGCGCAGTTAGCGGACAACCAAATGTGGTCGAGCGAGTGCACACGGCGTCACGAGGGGGGATTATATCACTGTCTGGCCTCGGCGTCACCGAGTCTTCGTGGCACTGGTAATGACCAAAACCACCAGCGACTCCGTCTTGGCAGGGTCCAGAGAACTAGGGTAAAGGTGGCCGCCCTTAGAAGCAGACTTTGTTGTTAAAATCAAAGCACGGCAAGGCGTTGGCTCAATCAATGACTAAGCATTACGTCAACATTCAGTAGTTACTTGAGTGGTAGTTGACCTATCGATGTATTTTATAGGAAAGAGCTCATTATGCGCTTTAGCCGTGCATTTAGATTCAACATGATTCAGTTAAGCGATATAATTATGCACCTCCATTAAGACGAGATTTTATAGTTCCTCAAAATTATTACTACAAAGGCAACTCTATTTACCAACCATCCATCTCAAACCACTTATATGAAGCAAGGCTTAATTGTGGAGATGTATCAGTGCTTGTATCACTCTCACAGGAAGGTGTAACGATCCTTCTACCACAGAGGAGAGTGAGGCTCTCTAGGCATGGTTGATAAGAATGCATCACCTTTCGAAAATAGCTAAATTTTGGTGGTGATGTTATTCGGATGCGATAACGAGTGCTTACGCTCTCCTCAGCAACAATTCTGGAGGGTCTTGAGACATTTACAAAGGCCATCCATTATGGTGGAAAGCGGGCAGGACGCTTTATGAAACTGCTGAACGTCGCAACGTCAAATGACATGGCAAAGCGAGGCAAACAAAGGCCTTCGGTGCAACTCCTACAGAAAAGTCCTAATGTGCTGCTCACTGCTTTCGGAACCCAGATCAAGGCAGAACTTGAGTTGCTACCAGGGACGGATCAAAGAGGGTCTCAGAATCTCTCTATTAAAACCCCACAACGTTTCCGTAATGGACTTCAGATCCAGCCTCCTCTGAACCGACAAACTCTGCCGCATCCACCCAGAGCCGTTGTATCCAACAGCAGGTAGGAGTACTCGAGTGAGTGTTCGATCACATCACCTTTCTTTTAATTATGATCAATTTTCACCATAATTATCACTTGAAATAGTGTTAAATAACTTATTTCGGGATATCAAATTAAATTCGATTTAAATTGCAAATATATTTTGGTTCCTACATTATATTGCTAGTAATGGACCCTTATCCAAAGGAGATCATTGCAACCATTAAAAGCACTTCAGAAATGCTAGAAAGAAATTATCAAGATCACAGTCTTTTCAAAAATTATTTTTTCGAAATCATTTGCCCGATAATAACTGGAGCAAAGCTCTCAGGAACAGGTGACTGACAATGAGATGAAATTATTCAAAGCAAACAAATAAGAATGCACTAATTCACTTAATAACCAACCAGCATAATGTCCTGCCCAATTGGATATAATTTAGGCAACCAAAGTCGATTGAATAAAGACGCAAACAGCATATCGTTATTATTAATATAAGCTTGCAGTCCTCATCTCTGGAAAGTAAAGAATCCGTAGGTGCTGAAATTCATTCATAATTTGCCAGTCACTTCAAAGGATTTATTACAGGGCCATGAATTTGAGCAGCTTCGGGATTTCTAGTTTTCAGCAGTCATTGCTAGTATTTCCATAGCATCGTCTAGGGAAGTTGAGCAATATCTTGAAATAGGCAGCACATGACTGTAATCCTCAAACACCATTCTGTCCTCACGGAAGGCACCGATTGGTCGTTTCTTTTCGCACAGCACTCTCGTTGGCTGCTGTGACTGACCCACTGGCCAATCAGACGAGGGGAAAATTATGTGCTTGTGGGAAATCACTGCGTAACCCCACTTAAGTGTTAATTGTAGCATTAGAGAGCGAGAGAGAGTGTTAGAGAGAGGGTTTGAAGTATCGAGATAGGCTTACGATACGTTGTCTCATTTTCCGTATCTGGTGCTGCTGCTGGCGCTAAACATATTCCTTCCGCGAAAGGCTACACATTGCAACATCGCCTCCTATACCACAGGGCACCCTAGGGCACGTGCACACGTACACACGCAATCACTCACAAACAGAACAGGAAGAGAAAGATAAGGTAAAACGTAACATGGTCGGTGGAGGCGGCGGCGGCGGCGGCGGTGGTTCATGTCAGAAAGGCAACAGTAGCGGTAACGCTCGGGAGATCAGTTCTTTGGATACAATGTCATCGTCGGCGTCGTCCCTAATGGAGCCTCGAGGCGGTAGCGGATTCATTGTTACCGGCGGTAACACACAGGTGGCCAACTTGCCGCTGGACGAGTTCACCTTCACTCAGTCCGTTCCGGTAGGGTACGGAGGGTCCTTCCAGACGGGCGAGTATGTCGCACAGGGGTACCAGCAGACGTCTGTCTGCTTTCGACCGCCGCTCGAGACGGAGGGGTTCGCACCTGAAGTGGCTCCGTGCTGCTACACCACGGCGGGAACCTACCAGGCTGGTGGACTAGGAAATCTTTTCAAATCTGTCGGATTCTCATCGCCTACAGCCAAGGCGTCTTCGAATATACAAACAGGTCTGGCATTTAGTCAGAAGTGAGTTTATGCCTTTTCTGTTAGCAAAATCTATGAAGCTAACATTTTTGTGCTCTTACTCATAGTGATCCTTATGGAAAATGCATTGTCTTTAAGATTGTGAAGTTAGTAACCAGGTTGATTAAAAGTGGTTACTGTGAAGTTCAAATAAATAGTTTATTTGGTTGCAATCAAATTTAATAAGTAAATTCAATTAGCATTTGACAAGAAGGATGAGGTGTTAAAAACCATTTAATTAATGGAAACTTTTGGTTCAACCCCACTAATTCCAAAGAAATAATGAATCAACTTCTTTTTCTGAAAAACTGGTTTCTGGCTACTGAAAATATTAAATATCAATTAAATGGATGCATTTAAACTAATAATTGTATTTGTCGTTCGAAACCTTTACCCCTCAGATTAGCATGACGTTCACGCGAATAAGACTACTTTCGGTTCCTCGTAATCATAAATTTAAAATATTGCTTATATTCTGTACAAATAGTCCCATAATTTTTAAAACCCGATTTTAAAGGTATCTAATCAATTACAATCCATAAAGATAGGTTTTACTATGAAAAATATACAGCGCCACATAGCCATCAAGAATTAAAATACATTTTGGAAAGTGAACCCTTCATTCAAACTACTGTTTCTGGCATCCTGAGGCCCCAGAATTGGTGTCTTACCTCAAGTGAATAGTCGAACTCGAAAGTGTTGAAGTAGATTTTGAATTAACTGATCCCATCTATTGCTCAATGTGAATGCAAATCTGGCAACTGTACGCAATAGGGTGGCACTAGTATTCGATTCCAGGTTTGGGCTATGTTTGTGCATAGCGTGTGGGTTATTGGCTGCCAAGATATTTATCAACTATCGCAAAAACCAAATTGCACCAGCATTTAAACTTGCGCATTTCTACTGCAGCCATATTCTGTTTGGGACTCAAGCGAAACAGAATCATTACTGCATAGGGGAAACCATTTTAAAATCACTGACTGTCGAATTTCGGTCTAGCTTTCCGTTCGAGCAGGACACTTCCCAGAAGGCTCTCCCACCACTCTCCTTCAGCCCGATCTACTCAACCATCTGCTTCCCCCCGCCCCAACGCCTGGAGTTCGACTCAGCCCCACAACAGGCCCCCGTCATGGCCGAGACTCTTCAGCAGCCCCCGCCGCAACCAGTATTCCAGAACGCGCTTCAGCAGCACCAACAGGCCCAACGGTCATTGGCCACATCCTTGACCGACCAGACCAAGCTTCGATCCCAGAGTGGCTTAATCGAACTCCTCGGTAACAGAAGTCAAAAGGCTCCGGAGGCATCATTTCCCGCTCGGGAGACTGAATCAAAGCCCCTAATAGAGAGAGATACTTCAGCCAATGATAACACAGTCCCGAGATCATCCTATATGTGCCGAAAATGCCGAGCTCACGGTCGACTGATAGCAGTGAGGCAACACAAACGCAACTGCCCCTACAAACACTGCAGTTGCTCTGTGTGCTCACTGGTCAACTACGGGCGACACATCGTGGCCAGGCAGATAGCCCTCTACAGGGACCAGAAAAATCAACATGCGGAGGACGGAACGGGGAGTGGAAAATCAAGAAATGGCGGAACGAGGAATCGAGAAGGAGAGAAGAATGATCCGGATGATGATGGGCCGCACTGTCGAAGGTGTCGCAACCATGGAAAGACCAACCCCTGGAAGGGACACAAGAAAGTCTGCCCTTTCTACTACTGCATCTGCCAACAGTGCATTCTCATCACCCTGCGCAAGTCCAACGAGAAAAACCTTCGTAAGTCAATCCTCCAACGAATGTCTACTTACAAATCATAAGTAAGACTAGTTTGCAGTTGCCTTTCAGGGGAGGTTGTGCAAGAGTCTAATAAAGGTCTTGGTATAAAGTCACAAAGAAAGCATTCACATGAAGAACCCGCATTCTCAAATCAGCTATACAACAACAAGAAGTCAACCAAAGTGTCTCTCGAAAAGCGGGAGTTGGGTCAGAATCAACAATTGCAACAAATCTACCCTGATGCCTATGCACTCGGTTGGAATGCCCTGATAGATCAGGGTGAAAGTACAGTTCAGCCCAATTTATCTCTGGAAAACAGTGAGATGAGGTTTCTGCCCACGAGTGTTCAAGAACAGGATGGCTTCTACACCACAAACGCGCACAAAGCGGCCGCATTCGCAGCAGCTGCAGCAGTCGCTTTCCAGCAAGAAACCGTCGTCCCCACCTCATCAGTGGAAGCAGGTCTGCCGGTGTTGAAGGAGGAGAGCCAAGCCAGTTGTGTCCGTGGGTTGGAATATCCCGTTTCCGAGACGTGGCACTGCACCAAGCAGGTGAAAAAGGAGCCCTCGCCCAAGGAGGTGGCCAACCCCCAGATGCAAGGAATGATGACTCAAAGTGGTGGCTTCGAGACTTTCTGGCAGGGGCCTTTTCGAGCGGCAAGAGCAGATGAACCCTTCAGCATTGGTGAGTACCTGTAAACAGCTTTCACTAAGAAGATAAATGTGATCGTCGGATACCTGTGTGTGAATTATCGACGAGAATTCTAATGGATGATACTCTGACTACCATGATACTGTGAATAAAGCAATTAAGCATCTTTTCCCAGTCTAATGATTGCTGTTGAAAAGTCTGAGAGTTGATTGTTCATGAACATTATCTATGCATGGCTTCTAAAACGCTGTCAGAATAGTGGAAATGACAATTAAACAGTATTTTTAGTACGTATTCGATCATCGAATCAGAATGGGAGAGAGTGAAAGTGTTTAAAGGTGTCATTTAAATCAGGTAATTAAACTGCGCAAAGCAACATGGCAACGACCTTGAAATGACGTGTATAAAATAAGACATTTACAGGCTCTAAACAGGTGATTTCCAGTTTCCAAACGTACTAATTGCTTTGAGTAGAATTTGTCTCCATCCACAAGAGCTTAAAAGTGACTCATCTATTGATGAATAGCCACTGAGTGAAAATGCGTATACAGTCCTTCTGACTTAATGATCCTGAAGGTTACACGACTCTTCCCAGTTTTTGCTTCGCCATTTTGGCATCGTCCATAACTTTGAACACTACCTGCCAGCTCTACGATCACTTCCTTATCGAAACATGAATCTCTCGTAATGTATTCTAACGTCTAATGCGTGAGGCTACAACGAAGGTTCCGATAGTTGATGCCATCATAATTTACATTGTAGTAAGTAATTAATTTTATTAGAGCGTGTTTGGAATCGGTCTTTGTGGAACCAAGCACGCTTTGGCAGCACCCATTAAACGGCAAATACAAAGTACTTGATCTTTCAAAGTCATAAAAATTTTAAAAATCCCTATCAAATTTCTCTTTTTCAATGTGAAGAATTTGCAGAGATCTTCCGGTTTTTGCCAAACGATTAGGTTTATTTTTGTACTCCCAATCACTTGCAAATTCCTCAGTGAGAGGAGCCAAATAATCAAAAAAAAAATTCTAGAAGTGGTCAAGGGACAATACTTCAATAATGGTTTCATGGTCAAACCTAGAGCCCTTTGAACTATTTAAGTGTTCGGTAGAAATTTTTAATAATTGTTAGCCATTGCATTAAATTTTCGAATATTCCAGGTTTTCTTTCCCTTAAATACCAATTTGATCACTACCACTGCAAAAGAAGCCTTTGCATTGCGCTGTCGAAATAGCTATGTCGATTTCGTGCCTGGAAAGCGTCAACAGGTGATCGAGCCCTTTCGAAGAATGAAATTAGCATTTTCCAGAGTAGTGCATCTACCACTGCAAATGACCAGCAGAAAAGAGGTCAAGGCGATTAGTGTGAGAGCACATTTGGTCCCTGCTAAATCCTCGGGGTTAATACTCAACACCCATAATTGTGAAACACAATGTTCCAACATGGGCTCCATGTATGATAAAAAAATCAATTATTCTCCACTTGTAGATGTAATCCCTCTGACAAACTGTCAACAGACGATGGGAGCCCAGCACTTCGATTCCAGTTGTGTGCACTTGGCAAGGAGTCAGGAAGCACTGCTCCCGCACAAGGCAGACAGCATTGGCTAGACGGCAAACGTGAATCTCGCTGTACATACTTTCAATGAGCGCAAAATTCCCCCACTTCCAATGAGGCTTTCTGATCAAGTGTGGGCTTGTAAATGGCCTAAAACAATTTAGTACTTAGCAATTCCATGGTGGTTATTTAGGGTTACATTTTCCACCTCAAGTCCCTATTTTTGTGATACCGCATAATCCAAAACACATCCATTTGAAGTGGTTTACTTAGTAAGACAATAATTGCTAGCTGTGTGGGGATTAGAATGCAAGGGTATACCTATATGATTCACCTCTAATATATTGCTCCACGTTAAAGTGTTGCTTTCATAGCAGATAAATATTAAGACTGGCATATTTAAATTTCGACTGAACAAACGATACATAATGAAAACTGTCTCCATTAAAGAAAATAGCACTCTGACGAACGAGCCTTGTTTTGAGGGGACGTAACTGAAACTCGAGATTACATTTCGATAAACAGGTCTTCATCAGTTTTTCAGACCTCCGACATTAGTCCCGGCATAAATCCTCATTGGCACACAGAACTATAGGAACTATAATCTCTAGCACCTTATGAAAACAATCGCCTTGCCATGTAAGTTAATGTGTGGGCGGTACGTGACACGTAAGAAGCAAAATTTGAGGAAATAATCTGTGAAATATCGCAAAAGGATAGATTTCGTTTGTTAAATGAATGCACATATTTTGTGTACCCAGAGGCCATTTTGCAGCATTTACATTCCACCAAATAAAATCTCGAGTTGAGAGAATTTGGTGACAGAGATTTCCTTAACATCAAGAAAATGGCTTGAACTGGAAAGCTATCACCTTGACGTACGTTGTACTCGAAGTAAGAGGGTTCGTGTTGTGTCCCCCCTCCATGTTCTCTTTCCGGAATTCGACTCATTACCACGGTTTAATCCATCACCAAAGAATGACGTATTGGTGACAATAGACCTACGCTAAACTCAGGATGGAGGAATCTCAATTGATTAAATGGACGCTCGTACTTTCTCTATTCAAGCGTTAGGTTTCGATAATTGGTACATATAGGGATACAATATGAAGCACAAGCGATAGATTTTTTTACAATTAACTAATGTAACTGACGTTTTTACAATTGCTTACTCTGACTACCTGCAGTACTGGATTGAATGCCTTCATAAGGTGATGAAGAGATGTTATCGGATAAGCGAAAAGTTGCCACAAGCGGTGTACCCGATAAAAGACCGTTATCATTAAATCTCACTAACATTGCAGCGGTGAAGTAAAAAGCAATTTAATCGATTTCACGTACCTGTTTCTAGCAGGTAAACAGAGTGAACAAAACAGCCGGTATCATTACGAGGGTGTTTGTGTTCGCGTAAGTGTGCTGATGTGATAGACTCAAGAACGATGTCCGTAAGAGTGTGATCAGATTAAGCTCCGCTCCTTCCATCGCAAAATCGCAGCAATTTGTCAAAAATCTGGTAGTCATCGTCTCATTCAACATCTTTTCGGTAATTAGAAACGCTAGGCCGATCGTATGACCATCGCTGTCCCTGTATGTCCATGATGAAGGCACGTTTTGTGGGTACAAAAGTAGGAAGGGGCGGAGGATAAGGAATTAAATCATTTCCAGACACGAGTATCTGAGCACCAATTACCTTTGTAGTATTGAGAGAAGAATGTTTTAATAGAAGAGCAAAATGATACTTCAGAGAATGTACCTTAGTGAAAATCCTGGTTAAGTAGTATTTCAGGCTAAATTTGTCTTTATAGGACAAACAAAAGTGTTATTTAATGGTTATTTCTAAACCTGCTTAAGGTCAAATCAACGAAACAATGAACTGCTGTGTCACATAAATTTAGCCATTTTTAAAGTTACAAGACATCACACAAAGGAAAAAAAAGCATTACCAACAATTGCTTATCAAAAGTATTTTGAGCTTAAATATGAATGTTTTCAGAAAACCTGCCACCTGGATGCACCCACAATCATCTCATTTGCGAAGATAAAGCTGTAATCGCCACAAACGACATCATTCTACATTTATCCAACTGATATTTAAAAGGACATGCCGAACTCCATGTGAACTGAAATAATTGGCTCTCTCGAGTGCCTCACCTTAGAGCTGGCACCAGTGAACGACGAATAAATCAGCCTCAAGGGTGGCTAAGGCGGGAGCCAGAAGGGGAGGGGATTTTGTTGACTAAAGTGCGCATGTACCCTAGGACAACAGAACGCCCTATGCCCATTTCATCAACACCTCAAATTCCAGTACTTGGTCATTGTATTGTGCATCTCACAATGCACACTAAAGTAGTCACCAATGGCATTTAATGTTGACAATTTCCTCGCTAATGCCTATGAATAATTATCATATGGAAAATTGTTTTGTATAAATTTACATAATAAAGTTTTTTTCAGATGAGTTGAAGGTGTTTACTAACACTAAACTTTCTCCAGCAGTTTGAACCTTCTCCTTTTTAGGTTATAAAGGTGATGACTGAACAGCTGGAACCCACCTGAATCATAGAAAACAACCGTATTCTATTCCGAAGCTATGCGATTCCTTGTTGATAATGCAAGCTTTGAGATAGACGTGAATTCTGGCACTCGTCTCTTCGCCTAGCTTTTTGGTAGTTGAGAGCATCTCCTAAAGTACTCGACCTTCACCAAGAGCACTAATCCACAGAAGCCCAACACTGCAGTTTTCCACAAGGTTACTCAGCGAATGCACTCTACACTCCTCTCACACAAATTTATACGCTCCGTTCTTGGAGTCAACCTCCCCCCCCCCACCTTCGAACCCAAATTTCCACCACAGGCAAAAAACAACACTGAGACTGTTTCAATTTTCTTTACTAAGTGGGAAAACACGCACGAAGGAAAGAGGGATTAAGACATGGGGGAGGAGGCAAATGATCTACTGGCGCGCCCGAAGAAATTAAGGGCCATATTAGTAGGGTGTAAAAAGTGCCGACACGAACACACGAAGACAGGCGTACCATGGGGTGAGAGTGAAAATGCTTAATGGGAAGGATGTAGAGTCGGTTACTGTTGTTCTACTTTGCGGTACGAAGCGATGATATGGATGCGTAGGTGGCCGGGTGAAATGGCGATCACAACCAATTAGATAAAGAGGTACAGGGGGGCAAGGATTGAGTAGTGTTGGAGTTCACAACATCGAGAGACGGAGCGAGCAGCGTCAGCGCCCTTAGCGCGACTTTTCCAGCTCCGCGCACAGATAATCCAGGCAGCTGGGGTCTGCTAGGGTCGATGTGTCGCCGAAATCGCGCTCCCCGTTGGCTATCTTGCGCAGGATTCTACGGATGATCTTCCCACTGCGTGTCTTTGGCAGAGCCGGAGCTGCCTACAACCGGCAAACAAGTATTACTACAATACTCCTTGAAACTTCGTCCAATAGAGACACGTGGCCGCTTAGACTAATTTCCACTAACGCGTCCCCACGGCCCCAATTCACCCCCCTCCCCCACCCACTCGACTATGCGTCATTTTCGCTAGGGCGTGCAGGCCCAGCAATGAGAAAAAGCGTGGAATGACTTATTGGACAACCCAGATACCCTCAATGGGCTTGTTAGCACATGTCCTTGTTCGTTTAGCCCGCTGTGGTCCTTGCTATGGAGGACAAAAGCCCGACATCGCACAAATCAGTCTTACAAATCCGAAATTCAGGGCAAAGAAACGGTAATCTCGTCTCATCCACCTCAGATGCATTTACTCTTTTTGGGAAATGCCCACGTTCCGTGAGGACGAAACAACCTTCATCGTCTGACTCAACATCACGCAAATCGGCAATATAATGGTCTAAATATTCAGGCCACTAAGGCACACAGGATCTGTCATCCCAGAACCATTACTTTCAGGCACATTTTCATTTATCTTGTGAGAGCACTGAAATTCGACTGGCGTTCTCTTAGGAAAACTGACTATCGGATAGAGGAGACTAGCTCACCTGAATGTAGTCGGGGGCCGCGAAGGGTGCGATCTTGGTGCGCACGAGGTTGACGAGCTCCTTGTGGAGTTCGGGGGTGATTGTCTGGGGCATGCCGTCCTTGAGGGTGACGAAGCAGTGCAGGCACTCGCCCTTGACCTTGTGGTACCGTGCGACCGCCGCGGCTTCCGCCACCGCGGGGTGCGACACCAGCGCCGACTCGACCTCCGCGGTACTCAGCAGGTGCCCGCTCATGTTCAGCATATCGTCCATCCGACCTGTCGCCAAGACAACACCACACACCCATAAGGCAATTGGCCAATAGGCCTGAAGCACTGACGAGACCTCACAAGGGGCCCAAACCCGCACACAGCGGCACCTGCGCTGAGTAGGAGTGACCAACCTGGTGATTCAGTATTGGCACGCTGTCTACGATGGAATACACCTGTACAATTAGCACTCTGGTTGGAACGCCTAGTCTTCATGATGTATAAACAGTAGACACAATGACTACCGCGAGGGCTATAACGGGTTTGGATGAATAACTCTGCGCTCTCTTGTGTACATCCCCTTATGGTTTAGAGAAGTTACAAACAGAAGATAAGTGCCATTCAAATTTCCTCCAATTTGATCCAAAACCAAGCTTTAGAGATAGTGATCCTATGAATGGTTTACCCTTAGTGACTTTCGCTTTAAAAAAATTAGACTCCTTGGGAATCACAGCTAGACACCGGTTTCTAATGCGCTCAAACACCCACGGAATTATGCTCTATTCAAAAAGGTGTAATAGAGCGATTCGACGCATGTTTAACTCCGCCTTATTCACGTTATTACTTGAATGCGTCACTTTTTGGTAACACCCGGCCTTGAAATATCACCTGATGTGCACCACAAAGCCACTCGACAACTTCCGAGTGGACTTTAGGAGGCGAATTGCATTTATCTTCTTTATCTCCAAGATGGAGATATTTTTTATTTCCTTAATGAGTAGTTCAAGCTCGTGAAGTGAGACCCTATGGGGGCGTTGGTGGTGACATGCTACGTTAGGGCCTACTGGCGCGTAAAAAAAGCCGGGCTCTTTAGAACAAAACGACTTGGAGACGGAAAGAATGCTTACTTGGAGAATTGGGATTCCGCACAGCTCATGAGATGCCCGGGGGTAAAAATAGGGACTGACTAAATCGAAACTAGTCAATAAAAGGCCCAAGTAGCCTGCACGTGCCTCGAGTGGGTTACTCAAATAAAACACAAAACGCGGGGGTGGGGGCTGCCATGGTGAAGTGTGCGCCGTTTAGAACTCATGGTACCACAGAGCCCCCAGATTTTCGACTTTGATCGAACACTCGCAAAACCTAGCTGAAAACCCCACCGAATAAACAGTAGCCTCAGGCGAACCCTGCGCCCACGATGGTTTTAAGGATCGGACAGGTGCTACGGGGAGCGTTTTTTTCCACAACACAACCAAATCATGCTCCGGAAAAAAAGGTATCCCAGATAACGGTGAAATGAAATGTTAGGCTAACAATGGAACTTAACTTGCATGGGATAAATTTCACAAAAGTACATCGTTGAGCTGAAATCATTTGTTGTTTGTTGGCAAAAGTATTTTGCCTCTTCGAGGGGATCCATCGAATTTGGGAGGAAATCTAATTATAGCCAAGTTGGTGGCAAGTAAGGAGCGGTCGAAAAGATATCTTAGACCAGCGCTGTAACAGCTTGCCGACAATCGACTCTTGACTTACTACCAGTGAAATAAGGGTATTTTAAGTGAAACATGCGAAACTCTGCTCCAATTAACGCACATAAGGACCATTGTAACAGGTTTAGAACGTTTCATACACACATTTAAAGAGAAAACAACCTTAACCTCAGCCTGGCTTAGAAACACTTCGTGTAGTGGAAGCTATAGATGAGGAATCTAGTTTTTAATTAGGAATTTAGAAGCAGAAAACGGTCGAAAATTCCGCAGCCTTATTTTGAGTATTTCGAATGAATAGATTGGTAGATAGTCACGCAATCGAAAGACCGAACTTCCTGATTTGCTGGGAATCTCCACTGGGGGTGGGATTCCAGCGACCGGTGAGCGACCGAGCTCGTCTCAAGCCGCAAAGAAGGGAAATTAAACACTGCACGCACACACTGCCTGTCGTTAGAGGCCGTCTCAATCATCCCCCTCGATTTCCATCCCCTTCACTCCTTCCTTTCCCCTGTAGGCAGAAAAAAATGCCGCTTTCTGGATGAAGAGAGAAGGGGAGAGTGGTGATCGGGATCCAAGGTGGGAGGGGGAATTGGGGAAGACAGCCAATAAATCTTCATTTTTACACTGAGAAAAAGATACGAGTTTGGGCAGGAAACAGAACAGTTTACAACAAACCGATAATAATCAAAATCTAGTCTTGGTTACGCACAGGGGAAGACAGAATAAGCATGCACGTGAAGAGAATTACAGAGGAGGTTAGTAGTGAGGGAGAGGACTGGACTTTTCCCCAAAGGCAGGTGGGGAAGGGGAGGGCAGAGAATGGAAACTCTCATAAAAAGTTGCGGATCACATGGAGGGATAATCAAAAGGCCTAGCTTTACTGTGCAAACGGGAATTTCTTCGATAAAATTGTAGACACAAGTGCTCCTAGTTAACTCATGTATTCATGCGCAAGCAATTTTTACAGTTAGCAGTCCCTATGTACGTAATTCGGATGAGTGAAGACTGAATGTAAAAAGGTAAAACAAATGAGCTTTTCAATTTATTTAGCAAAAGTCTAGCTTGGAGAGCTGCTGGAGTGGGAGAAGAGTGCGGGGACGTACCAGTGACCCAAATTTTGTTGTCCTTGTCGAGGATGGCGCCATCGCCGCTCTGGAAGAAGCCGGGGAATCGCGAGAAGTAGACCTCCTCGAACCTCTGGTGGTCGCCGTAGATGGTGCGCGCCATGCCCGGCCAGGGCGCTGCGAACACCAGGTGGCCCTCCTTCTGCACGGTTGTCACCTCCGCCCCGCGCCCGTTCCCATTCACATCCTGTAGAGGCATCGCGCATGCCACTCTTACCAAACATCTCAGAAGTTGGGGCCGACACCCCGCCCCTTCCTTTCTAAGCTGCGTCCCTTGTCTAGCCTTATGTAAACCACGATTTGGGACAGATTTTGTAGCAGGTGAGCGATATACTCAATGCCTTAGCTCATTTTTAACGTTTTGTCCTGTTTTTGGTGAATCCCCAACGGCCGTCCAATTATGCGATGTACGTAAGCTCCCAATGAAGCATACCTCATCCCCTGCGAGTGCCTCCCTCCGCTTTCACCGATCTCATCCAGCAACCCCTAACAGAGTTGAAAGCCAAGCAGAAAGCGTCAACAAGAACCAGAGGATGCGTGGATGCCCTCCCCCAACTGCAGCAGTTTCGTAAAATAAAAGATATTCTTTTGAGGGTTTAATACAAAAGCCCCAACCGTGTTAGAACTGTAATGAGCTCAAAAAACCGATGAAGTCTGTAAGTATTACCAGCTTTAAATTTTGAGCTCTAGAGTGAGTTTTATAGACTCCGATTAGCCTCATGGTGTGGGTGATGGGTGAAAACCCATGGGTTAGCATAATGAAGGCATGGGGGGGGGATGTGGAGGAGTGAGCTGACCTCGGAGTCGGCCTTGGAGATCTCAGCCATGTCGAGGCTGGGGTCGCTGATGATGCGCGCGTCGACGCCGAAGAAGGGACGGCCCGCACATCCCGGCTCCATGGCCATCACACCGGGCAGCGTGGTCACCATGTGACCGCCCGTCTCCGTCTGCCAGAAAGTGTCCACCACCGCGCACCGCTTCTCGCCCACCACTTCGTAGTACCACTCCCACGCCGAAGGGTTTATCGGCTCGCCCACCGACCCTAGCACCTGCGGGCAACACCACACAAACCGCATCAGACGCTGCTAGACGGTTTGAGGTCCACTCAAATATTCAATTAACCCAAACACAGAAAAATTGAATTCAAAACAGCAATAATTAGTTACATTCTTAACACCTCAACCCACCGACTACGACGTCAATGTGCTTAAACGTAACAAATTGCAACCCCACATATCAACCCTTAAAGAAAAGCGATAAACAATCAAGTGATTTCGTGTGATTTATTGAGGCTTATCCGGTAAAAAAAGTGACATCATCTTTTACTGTTTGTTTATTTTTTCCTAAACTAGGTATGAGGTTTAGAATAAACAGTTTACAAAACTGTTAAAGGAAGAAAAAAATTGCCTCATACCTGCAAAAGTTGTTTTCCAACTGACTTAATCCACCTATTGATCCAGCCCATTCTACCAGCCCCAGGTTCGAAAGAGAATTTTCGGGATACTTCCTGCACATTCGACCCCCAAATTCGTGATCAACGCCACGTGTATCGTTGTTTGAAGCACTGACTCACAACGTCGGTGTCAGGAGTGAACTCAAATTGTGCGAATGAGGAGGTCCTTTAGTAAATCATTGGCAGGATTCCTAGGTCTTATGAACTGACAAAGTCAGAAACAATCCTCTCGAAAGTCAAAGGGAAGATATACCGCTTCTTTGGCAAGGATGAACGTGTCATAGTCTAGATGGAAAGTTAAGAAGAAGCTCAACTTGATATGTCTTCATGAAAGCACCAACGAATACATACTCAAAGCAATGATTAGAGCAGAGCCCACTTCTATTCTATTACTCTCACAAAGTCTGCTAGCTTGACCGGATAAAGAGCCTGGGGTTATTTCAGAGCAAGAAATGAATCACCAAGCAAAAAGAAGCCCATAAGAGCGACTGAGAGGTCACCTTGTAGTAAGCAACACCACCGAAACCATGCATGCATTTTATAAAGCATCAATACTTGCAATCCCGCTGGGCTCAGGACGACTGCCATTAAAAACACACTCTACAAATGAGGCTGGTCAGCAGAGGGGGTGGGAGACAGCTTTGGCGATTATGTCGCCGAAGCATTCCCACTACACTCACACGTCGTATACAAGCAAAGACCCTGATTTCATATGGCTTGGGCTGACTAAAATTTCAGTGTGATCCCAGATTGCGGAAGAGTAATCTGAAGCTAGAAGGCTTACGCTTCGTCAACTTAAGTTTCTCCATTAAGGAGGGAAGTAGCAATAGCTTTTAGTTAATTATAGGTATTTGACGTTACCTCGTAGCAAGAAACACTCCACTAAACAAGTGGTCTAAAAAGGGTAGATTAATCCACTGAACACTTTTTGCAACTCGAGGCAACCGAAAGACCTCATCAAGTTGTGGGAGAAGCTCGGCGCCTCGTGCAAAAACGAAGAAAGACAAAGTGAAAATCAAAAAATATAACTCGTGGCTAGTATGAAATTCAAAGGTTATTGACTTAACACCAACTAAAGGGTCATTTTAGGCAAATAGGTGACCAAATAATTAGGTAGTTCACAGATCCACAATCGATAAACAAATTTAGCAGCTTTGCTGATGGTTCAAAATCGCAGAGATTGAAGTGATCATTAATTGGTAAGCACTTAAAACTACCCATTACATGAACACTTTTAGGGTTGATAGGGGATTCTAGCAAGAAAATTATTTTTCGGCCTGAAAATCAAGCGGAAACCCATAAGGGAGCCCGTCGCAATTATGTTTTGAACTGGAGGCATCCACCAAACTATCCAGAAAATAATCACAGTTCTAGACTTAGTTACTGAAAACGTTCCAATTTGCAGCAGTAGCAATTTTCAGGCAATGCCATCCCAAAACCCAGTACACGTGATACAATTTTAGAAAATTCTACAGTTAAATCAGTTGAAATATGGGATCATTCACGAAGTCCTCTTGTAGGAGAGTACATCAAAACTGCCCTAGTCCACCAGAATAGGCAGTATAGTAAAATATACATTTAAAACAAACTCTTGATAGATTTACTTATTTAGAAATGCTTACGGACTCTGGCTCACCTTAAGACTAGAACGATCGTACTTTTTGACGAATTCATTGCCAGCGCCTACAAGCATGCGGATGACGGTGGGAGCAGTGTAGAATTTGGTAACTCGATAATGCTCAACGATGGACCAGTATCGGCCGCAATCAGGCCAGGTGGGAAGCCCCTCGAATATGACACTCGTCACACCGTTCAGGAGTGGGCCGTACACCAGGTAGCTGTGGCCTATTCACATACAAATGAGTCTCCCATAACGATCTCCTTGATGACTCATGGAAAAAAGGAAGCAAACAAACCAGTGATCCAGCCAATGTCGGCAGTGCACCAGTAGACATCATCGGGATGGAAGTCGAAGACGTACTTGGCTGTGGTCGCGGCGTAGACCATGTAGCCACCGGTAGTGTGGAGTAGACCTTTCGGACGACCCGTGCTGCCACTGGAGTAAAGGATAAAGAGACCATCTTCAGCATCCATCCATTCTACAGGGCAGTCTGCTTCGACGGGGGGAACTGCCTCATCCCACCAGACATCGCGTCCAACACGCATAGGAATGGAGAGGCTGTAAATGATGGAGAAAATGCTTAATACATCGTCTCATTTAAGGGGAAAAGATGTATTAAAAGGATGTTTACTTTTGAACAGGTCGAATACCAGGACGATCGGAAACGGGGACGGGTGCACCAGGTTTGTTTGAAGGAGTAAGGTGACGCAAAACGATGCAGTGCTCGACGGGATTGCCCTTCGACTCACAGATATCCATGGCTTCGCTTGCAACCTTCATTAAGTTAATGAGTTTGGTACCACGCCAAGCTCCGTCACAGGTGACAAGAACACGAGATCTACAACGGGGAGTTGAGAGGAGGAAAACCAAACTTACCCTGCTGAAATCATCCGATCGGACAGAGAGCCAGCTGAGAAGCCGGCAAAAACAACGGAATGAATAGCACCGATGCGGGCGCATGCTAGAACAGCGACAACTTGCTCGATTACCATCGGCATGTAAATGGCGACTCTATCACCTTTATTAACACCCATCCGGCGCAGAGTTGAACCGAAAGCGATTACCTATAAAACAACGTATCTCTAGGTTTAAGCGTGAAAAGATATAAGTTGCGAGCGACCGTTTACCTCTGACAACAATTCTTGATAAGTTATTGATTTCGTGTCGTTTGGATCGTTGCCCTCCCACAGGAAAGCAACCTTCGATCCCATACCGTTTTTCACATGCCGATCAAGACAGTTGTAGCACAAATTTGTTTTGCCATCTGCAAACCATCGGATAAATATACGCCCCTTCTTAAGATCGAAATTGTAGGATAGAGCATTTTCAGCCTTGGGTGCGACTTCCCAGTGAAATTGAGAAGAAATACTTGTCCAAAATTCAGCAGGCTGCCTAATAGACTTTCTATACCACTCATTATACGTTTCAATGGATTTTATGTGCGCCTCACTAGCAAGACCCTCAGGGGGATAGTACACCTTAGAGTCGCTCATACTCCAAGACCAAAATAAGCTACAGCGCACGAGGTTCAAAATGACGCTGGTGGATAAACAAGGCGCTTGGCATATTAATTGATACTAACAAACAATTGCAACACATTTTCTTTGAGTATATACATGACGTAAATATGCCCTTAAAATAGTAAAAACATGTCTATTTTTCTTGATTGAGCATATTATTGACATGTATTAGTTGGCAAAGTAAAATTCAAAACAGTGAAGACTATCTACAATTTTTCCATTTTAATATAGGTGTGCCGATAATCCGTTCGCTTTGACCCGTTTTATTGTGGTCTAGAATTTTGGCCTATGTAGTTTTAACTTACTCTGGCTCTAGGAGTTGGATTTTTCTACTAGATTAGGCCTAGGTCATGTTTGTATAAACTATAAGAATAATTATGAGCAGATAAGCATAGTGAGAGCCTCTAGATGTAAGATACTTTCGGTTTAAAGTGGAATTTAAGGTAAATGATATCTCCTAGTCCCTTACTCTGTGTGTATATTATCAGACACTCAACAGTGAAGTCTTCAATTTGAAAATTTGTCAAAAATATTAAAAATATGTATAACTATACAGGCTTTATATTATATATTGGTTTGTCTTAAATTCGGTTCCTATGAGGTAGAACCTTAACCGTAACGGATATTTCCGAAATAAATGGTAGATACAATGCAAAATGTTATTTATTTCTCCCACATATAAAAACTGCAAAATTCCGAATAGGTCTGATCACTAAACTGCCTTTGCTTTTCGAAGACCCCTTTTCTAAGTTGGAGTATACTAATTGCCGCCTGGACCTCTGATCCTCGCAGTAATTGCTCTCCACCAGACTCTACAAGAACCTACTCCAAACGAAACTTTTAGCTTCAAAGGAGAGTTTATCCGTATATTCATAAGTCATAATCAGAGCCTATTTCGTGTTAAGATCACATCTTGGCCTCATATGTTTTCATTGATGATCGATTTTGAAGTGGATTTCATCTTTTGATAAGGAATGTGCAAGCATGGTGTCGAAAACTTCGATTGGGTGAGCTTTTTTTAGATATTTTTGTAGATAACATTACATTTTGGAGTGACACACGGATCGGAAATTGCATTTACTGAATAAATGACACTGGTCTTGCCCCTTGAGGCCTTAAATAAGATTTGACTTCAAAATACAAAGTTAGTGCTCACAAAAAAATTATTTCTATTCTCCATCGTACTTTATCCAGTAGCTCACTTTTCTCAATTCGCTGCATTAAATTCATCTGGTACAGGCACCGATTACCTCTGTTTTAGAACAAATAGAGCCTCATTGGGAGATAACGGGAAGGGTATTTTTCATATAACCGACACATTACTACATTGCGTCATTTATCACATCTCTATCACGCAGCAATGTACTACAGATCAGTCAAGGGCATATTTATTGTTCGCTACAAGAATCTGCTGAATTGATAATTATACAGAAATCTCTATGCGGGATTCTAAATTATTAGTTGATTATTTAAAGTGAGTTTTCTAGCAAAGACCCGATATTCAGCCATTAGTTAACTCTGCGCGATGCATTTATGGAAGATTATTACTGTAGCTTATATGCTAAATGCTTCTCCAATCTCTCTTTTACTGACGCCTTCTTATTGTTTCAAGAAATGTTAATTACCGATTATCCGTCATGCTTTGCAGAGTACTTGCACTAATATTACATGTGAATTCAAAAAAAATTGCTGACAAATGGATCAATAAAAAACTATTCTGGGTTAAACATTTCATCTCAAACGTTACCCCGATATTTAAATCTATCAACCATATTCTGTTTTAATATATTGATTGGGTTTATCTCTGGGTTAAATTCTATTGGAGTTGTACTCAATGACACAGGATCCGGTGAGTGCGACGGTGGGTGGTCTCTCGGGCTCGGAGTAAGTATCTTACCGCTGAGTCTGAAAATCTCGTTAGGAATTGTGTTTCCGGTTATGAGCCATTCGATCCTATTACATGTTTCGAGAGATTTCCCGGCGCCTATCCGTTAAATGAGAATAAAGAAATTTTGAATACTCTCATGAACGCCCTTGAAAAAATTGTTCCAAAACTTGATGAAAAACAATGCGTTAATTCCCTCGCCACGAAGATCAAAGGCATCATAGACTTACTTAGAATGGATGGCAATTGTTACGGCATTTCGGTTAGTGTCATTAACTTCTGAGTTTTCTGCCTCACTTACCTACCATATTTTCCGGTTATTTCTTTGTTGGCCTCTAGTCTAGACATTTTTCTAAATTGGTATCTAGGATTTTCATTTTGTCGGGTCCTTCAAAAAAGACACAATGTTGGCAGAGCATCGTGTCGTCGATATCGTAGTTCTGCTTAACCATCAGCCCATCTTCAGAGAAACATTTACTATGGCTGATGTATTTAAGAACGAGCTTTCAAAGACAATAGCTGACAAAGTGACTGTACGGTTCCGATCCTATGGTTTCGATCTTGAAGTTTCGGACGCCACTGCCGTTGTTGCTTTCGCTTATGATCGTTTCATCCTAGGAGAGAATTCTATTACTACTGCTAAATGTAAGTTTTTCGTGTTGTATCTATCTAGGATGTGTTTATCTGACATCTGAGCCGTCTCAAGTGCAATTCACTCTCCGTCACCACTTCATTAGGCTACCTAATATCCTGCCCTTCTGATGCTTAACACATTTCCTGATAGTTATAAATAGAACGGATCTGTAAATATGATTTTTCGTATTTACCAATGGGCCGAAATTATTAGCTAATTAAGCTAATTACTCATTTTTTAATCTCGAAATCGGCTACCTTTTCTTAATCCACAGCGATTAGCTGGTCCTCTGGTTTCCAGTGTTTCGTGGGCACCGCTCGTGTTACTTTGGCATTGCGCTTATTATTAGTAGCAAGGGAGGAGGCTTTTATTTTTTACTTTAAAGCCATCACACTAGGGAACCCTGTTAACATGATCGTCCTATCACACCCATATATAAAATCTACCTGATTTACATTTCGATTGCTCATTTGATTTCCACACAAGCGTCAGGACTGGGCATGCGTAACCCTTGCAGGCACTTAAATGCATCGATCTTTAGTTCTAATTCTATTCTCTGTCAAAGGTGTCGGTGACGCCCATCAGTACGTTGCTTTGTCCTCTATTCAGCACGCTCACTGGGCTGAACAGTTTACCTCGCATGACAAGTTGGTTGTGCTTTCAATGCTTTTTGCTCTTAACATCCAGCAGACCTTTAATACGCGTCCTTCATTTCTTACCACCTGTCAGCGTCAAAGCCTTGGTGCGTTTATTAAAGGACCTAAAGCGCCGATTTGTTGGATTTAACCACCTCAATCCCTGGCAGATCGATCTTCTTGTAGGAGTCTACTTTTTATGAATATCCAACAAGCTCGTCATTAAGTAACGTCTCGTTCTCGGCAACTTCAGGCCGTACATGCTTCCATGAATCAAAGGGACCAGAGTCTTGTTCCTCTTGGCCTTGCATTTCGGTAATTGTTCGACCTTTTTCATGAACATTGGTCTGTTTTGCTGTTTTGACTCCTCCTGTTCGGCCTCTTAAAGCCGCGTTATCCAGCTGCTTGCTGCTGGGCTTTTCCTGCCTGGAAGGCTCGGCCTAGTTGATCCCTGTGACCCCTTCCACCGGGGTGTTAACCTTCTACTACCCAGTCAAATGGTACGTTCACTAAGTTTCTAATATTGTTGTGCTGCCTGCGCGAAAGTCCCGTCCAAAGGTCGCGTCCTCTATGTTTGCTAGCGTTATTCATGTGCATTTGCCTTAGAGTGAATTGATTCGCTAGTTTGTGACTTTCGTGCTTATGACTGGGGTATACGTTACACTATTTTGGATAGAAATTGGTTACATGTCACTGTCTTAAGCATTTTTGCAGCAAATATGAGTGTACTTGATTGGAAATAACCAAGTGAGTTCGTTCTGATTCTTGTCGAATGAAGGCTCCTACTCATTCTTTGCACAGGACGAGTTGTGTTGTGCTGCACAGGCCATGTGTAGTATCGTAAACCTCGGAAAGACCAGCGTCATTTTTGAGGAACTGAAGCCTGACGGTCTTATCCCGATTGGTACGTTACAGTTCTTCATCTACTGCAAATGAATTAAGCGAGGTAGACTTTCTGATTTGCCTTGTAGAGGACCTGGTGCATAGGTTCAACACACTCCCCGGCATTAAGATCACGGCCCCCGTCCCCATCTCCCAAGAACCGAACGAAACGAAAGCCCCGTCGGGCTCTTAAAATTGACACTGCGCTCCCTATGAAAACCCCAATTCTTGTAAATAAATACTAGCTTTGTAACTCATTCGCTGCACAATCACATCTTTATATTCAAAGGTGCACTCTTCTCGAGGAGATGACGTCCCCCTCTGGGCACCAGTATGCGCTGGGTCTACTCATTAGCTGCTTTTGTCGGTGAATAACCCTATTAATAAGCAGGAATCACCAAATTGCAGACCGCATTTCTAGCATAATGTATTTGCACTTTAGATTTAGTGCTTTGTAGTGCGGAGGAGTATTTTTAGTGCGGACGGTACCCTGCTGTCCGTCAAGAGTAACCGGACCACCAAGAGGAGTCTTGAGGAGACCTCACACAAGACTTCTGCGCAACGCATTCTAACGGAAGATCCAGTCTCTACAGAGAGATCACTACCGATAGCAAACGTTCTGTTTCTCCATATATTACTACGTGCCGAGGCAGTAGTCACAAAACACGCAGAAAGAGTTAAGAGCGAGTCAAAGAGCGGGCGCGTGTTATTAATATTAGTAAAAGGCAATGGTCGTCGTTAGCGCGCTGTGGTGGGGAGAGCACATGAATCACAGTACTGGCGCGCGCGTATGCGAGAGGATAAAGGTGACGGAGTCCCCCTCGAACGCAATGATCGGGGTGGGGAGTGGGTCAGTGGCGGTGGAAACTCTTGGAGTTGCGGGTCTTGGAGGCCAGCTTGGCGGGCAGCGAGCCGAGGGTGGAGCTGGTGAGACTGGCGAGCCGCGTTTGGTGCTTCACCGACTGCGGCGGGGGCTCCATGCTGGGGACCGGGTGTGGCACTATGGGCGGCCGAGGGGGGTGCGTGCCCACGTACTGCACGCGCTCGCTTTGCTGCAAACACACAACACCTTTCACAGTGACTAGCGCTTCAACAAGATTATTCTATGGGTCTGATACAACGTGAAACAATGCCAACAAATTTTGCGACCATTATAAGTAAGAACTATGACCTTATTAATGGTCGTTTTATTGCACAAGGAATCCATTAACATAAAATTCAAACATTAGTGCAGCAGGACTCGACATTGTGTGACTACCAGGAGTTATGCCGTTTGTTACCCCACAAAACTTAAGCCCTACAACAACGCTGAGTACAGTGCTGGCAGCATGAAGCGTGCCATAAAACGAATCCAACTTGACCCCAGAGCGCTTATCATCCTTATGAGCAGTAGGTCATCCATTCATCATACCCATGTACCCAGACTTGAATCGCTAATTAAATAGATTGTTCTGACTTTACGATGACCAGGGACATTCGAGTCTCCCTTTAACTTTATGCCCTGGCCCTGACCTAATTGGCCAAGTTGTGTACCGACAAAGCAAGTCAACTATATCTCAATGCACCTACCTCATGCACTCATGCACACACCTCTGGTAAACACTCTGGACGGGCGTCTTCTCTCCCGATTGGGATTTGCTGCTCCCGTGAAAGATAGCACGCTTCTTATTGTTAAAACGATAGCCAAAATGCCGTTTTAAGGAGTAAGGTACTACTCAAGAGCCCCACTTTAGTTCGATTCTCTGAACAATTCATTGGAATTCCGCACAGCCATGGCCACACGAAAATCTGGGATATAGGAGTGGTTAAGCTAAGACATGCCATCCGCTTGATGCGATATTAGGAACAAGTCAGGTGATCTCCAAGAAGCCTTCTTGACTGTGCCACCTACTCCTGATAAGATGTCTGTGACGGTGGGTGTGCAATAGGTGACAGCGGAGGTGTGAGGGGACGGGCAGGGGGAACTCACCGGCGAACTGACGGAGCTCGGGGGCTGGCTGTAGCGCGGCATCACTGTAGGCGGGTGGCCGGGACGCCGGTCGCTGAGGTCCTACATGCACGAACACACACAAACCAGACCACGGGTTAGCTCAACTGCACTTACAGCAACTCACAAGCAGAGAACGAGCGTTAAGTTGTTGTGGTTCCACATGGGTTACTGTATGCACACCCGCGAAGCCAGTCCCAGATACTCTGACTAAGCTACACACTTTGGAGACGGTGAATGCTGACCTCGAGCTGTCCGTTAGGTTAGTGTCAAGCATGCGATGCTTTAATGCATTTGGCATGAGATGGATCATGTATAGTTTAAACGCTCCCTGGTGAGATCAAAACAAATTTCCCAAGCTCTGAGATGTTTTTACCATGCGATCTGACTGCATTCGGAGTCATATCTCAGATGCCAACCAATAAAAAAGTGGTTTGCGCTCCTAAAGTGCTTCACCTTATTGAAGAAGAAATAAATACAGCATTCTACCAACGTATTCTGTTTGGCTCTCTTGAGGTCTGAGACCTAATAAAGTGAGATCCATTTTTGATTTTTATTCCAAGCATCACCACCACAAAATTACCCGATAGTGTTAACCACGTGTCTGAAAAATGCAACTACTCAAAATTAGTATGAAGATGGGCAATGGGATCTTAAATCCATTCGACTAGTTGAAGGAAGGCTAATTAACATAGCGACAATCAGCAGACTAGAGTTGAAAAACTTTCTGATAGATATACTAGCGCAAACTCCGTCCACTGCTCATACTACAGAGTGAGCACAAAAGCGTTTATAAAGCAATGAGAAGATTGGAATCGACGTTTAATTTAAGGCACAAAGAGGGCCTCACTTCTAAAGTTGTGATTTGATTGAATTAAGTCACAATGAAACAACCATTCCGGTACTTCAGTAACTCCCACTATGAAAACAGTCAAGAGTTGCGACGAGCGGGCGGTTAGAAGCTGCTAGGTAACAATTACCTTGGGCACGGGAGTGGAGTAATCTTTGGGAAGCTAGATGAGATGAGGAGTTATAGGACTAGGCGATGAACAACCTACATGGGCGGTGGGGCTGAAACTCAACACTACCACACCGAGTGTTGGTGTGCAAGGAATAGTGTTAACCGAAACAGTTAGGCTGGCACAGAAGTTCAAAAAAAACTACCAAATGTATTAAAGGGGTCGGGGACTTGTATAAGGGGGGTTGGACGAATTCCGCACTATACCTTCACCGTATAGGTTTGCAATGTTCTGGGCGCAAGCTATGAAGCAAGATAAAAAGGCTGTTGAAATCTGTGCTTGTGACAGCAATCAAACAGAACTGGCAAATAAATTAGTGCTTTTTTCGGGTGTAAACTTGACCTATCTCTCTTTCAGCACACTGTGCGCATCGTTCACCTTTTACAATAGCTAAAATAACTACAAAATAGCACTAAACCTCAAGTCACAATTCACTTATAGCATTGTATTTTTATAAGACAATAACTTCAAGTAGACAACACCTTTATCCATATCAGATTGTCGACTTAGCACTACCTTAGTACTATTCTAGCAGGGTTTAACGATCAATGTGGAGAGCCAGAAATATTGACTTAATTCAAACTTGTACGAACGGAACAAAGATTCCAAATTGTATTATGACACACGTATTGGTGACAAGCCCTCTAGTAATCGATAAAATATTAGGTCAGTTGTGATAAGTTCAGTTTAGGGTCTATAATAAGTAGTTCTGTACTGAAACATTCTCAGTAGTGACGAATGAGACATTTGAAACAAATAGCATATTGAACAATTTGGGGGAGGCAACGCTTACACTGGCAGAGTCATACCGCGCGGACGAGTGGTGGGAAAGGGGAGACACTACATTCCGCTCGATCTCGTTCTGCCCGACGGTGTTCAGACTGGAATTGGAGCCTGAAACGCATGCAACAAAGCACTTCAGCCATGCCCGAGACAGCGCAGCAACAAGCTAGATTGTTCAACCAGAAATGCATCTAGATCTGCACACTCATGCCCGTGGCCGTGCCTCAGGCGCGGCTCAGCCCAGTACGGCTTACTTAGAGCATGCGGTCAAGATTATTCTGCAATATAAGAAGTCAGATAACGATAAAATCAGGGCTGCTATTTTGGAGTTGCAAGGTATCTACCAATCATGAGATGCAAATTTTCCATTCAACCTTCCATTTCAGAATGCTAAAAGGAGTTAGAATAAATCCGGAATTATCACTGAGTCTAAATAACTTACAACATTTAAAATGATGTTACACAAATCGTGCTTGTGATGTGTTATCTTATCAGCTAAAAGGCCAACGACACTTGTGAGCATCACTAAACTTCCAGCATAGGCCATAGAATTCCATTTAGAAAAGTTGTAACTCCAATTCTGATTTTATACCAAAAGGAGATGTGACAACGACACCGCATCTGCTGTGAGAGAAGATTAGAGAGGGGGGGGGAGGGTTAGCGTACCCCTGAGGACGCTGACGTCGATGCCGCGGCTGGCATGGATGTCGATGAGGTTCTGCAGAGTGCGCCGGTTTTCTTCGTACTGCTGCTGCTTCTCGGCGAGGTCCTTGGCGAGGCTCTTGAGCTTCTGGTCCTCGCGCTCCAGCCGCGCCTCCTCCTTCTGCTTGTAGCTGTTCCACGCGTTCTGCTCATCCTCTGTCTTCTTCTGCAGCGACCGCAGTGACTCCAGCTCGCGCTTCGTGTTTATCGACGTTTGCTACAACGACCAAACACGCATTTATGCAATGTCAGCATGCTTTCTCAGCAGCTGACGTTTAGTGATGAATTTCCTTCTTTCATCCTTACGAAACCCCATAAAGCCGATAGATGCCTATAAAGACAAGCTAGGCCACATTCAAGCCTTCTGAACGCACTTTTGGTCCAACTTAACGTCGCCACACAGCATCCAACAATCCGCGGTTAAACGACGAATTGTTAGCGCTAGCGTTCCCGCAAACTTAGTCTCCTCACTGGCAAATCCATTTTCTATTTGAATTATGTTATGTCGGGCCATGCAAAAGGCCTCAGGCGTCAACACTCGGTGATTTCTGCTCGAGTGGTCATCCAACTAGCGAACAGGTCCTACTATAATTCACAAGTCTCCAGTGTGTTCCCACCAAACCAACGTCCTGATTAGAGTTTATCGCCATTGTGGTGAATAAATACTGGGCACTAACTGAGACACGCGCGACGGAAACCCCAAAAAGCGCATTGAGACGCACACCTACCTGATCCTACTCAAGTTGTACTTGGGTCTGGTCAGATAAACCCGTGCTCTCACCTGTCGGTCTTGTGTTCAACCGGTACTCTCGTGGTATGGAGATATTTATTAAGCAGAAGGGGATTGTCCAAACCCCCCATATTTCAAAGCCCATTTTCTCACAACGACAAGCAAAAAACACCACGGTTGATTCGAATATTATGACATTTCACACTTGTGCTCAGTGAATTGATCAACTAGCCTATCATTTCTGATCAATAGCAGGAGTTAATGACGATTTTGTACCAACACCTCGATTAAACTCAACAAGTTAGGAAACAGTTAGCTCAAAGGGGTAGCCATCGTCACTACCGAGAAGCGTTGGAGTGCGGGTGGTGGGACTTACGCCTTTGGCTAGTTCGACTTCAGTCCTGAGTCGGATGTTGTCCTTCTCCAAGTTTAGACATTGCCGGTATTGGGTATTGTAGATTTCCTAACGGAAAAAAAGTAATTAATGAATGCACAAACTCACATATTGCACAGGTTTGTTAGTAAGAGCAGGAAATAAATATAATCTGGAACGAGAGGAAATTCAGACTGATTATGGAACAAGACGGCAAAGCTGTGACAGACCTACCCATTTAATGTAGCTCGGGAAGATTAAACAACGAAAACTGGTGTCTATCAGTTTAGCCAAAGATATATCATATCTACACTACCACCTACAAAAGATCTATCATCACCTAAGCATTGGTATTAGCATTTTATGAGGACGAATTATATCATGTCGTCGTCAAGACTTCAGATACAACACTCGATAGGGGTCTCTCGCACGATCCCAAACTTGAAAAGTAGTACCGTACTCACTCCCGGTGAAGAACCACTGAACACATTTCTACCCGGTTTCCAGCTCCACTCCCTTTGTCTATCGGTGACTCCAAAAACACCTCGCCTCTGGTCCTATTTTTCCCTCGAGATAGTTACCACCGGCCAACATCTTCCTACATTCTCCCCGAGCTGTTCTGAGCTTGCATGGGAAAAAGTAGAGGAGGCAAGAAGAGGGGGAGGTGACTCACGAGGAGAGAGCGCCCCAGCTCCTGGATCTCGGCGACGAGAAGGGAGGGGTTGGTGAGGGAAGGCAGGGAGGAGTCGGAGGTGCCCTCGGAGCGGTCCACCTCGTTGTACTCGTCCCGCGAGTAGTCCTGCAGAGACGCTCCGTCGCCCTTCTGCCGGTTGCCCGACCGCAGCAGACTCGACAGGCGGCTCTGCGACTGCAACCAAAACACAACCCCAGGTGACACTACCGCGCACACGGAAATGGACACCCGCCTTGTCCCTCATCCGCGTTAATGGCCAAGTAACAAATAGAGTTGCATTTCATAGACTATTTCTGATAACCATCGATTCAATCATGAGCGCTATGATGACAGTGTTATTTTAGTAAATGCTGTGCGTTTGACTAATTCGTAAGGTAATTAGCCAATCACACATCTTTCACGCATTTACCTGCGAAAATTATAGCTCTCACTGATGACAAGGTGAAACGGGAGATATTTTGAAGTAATAACGGTTGTTTTTTTTCGATATTGAGCATGAAAATGGCAGCGCATGACAAATAAATATTCATAAAGTTTCAAAATGAAGGATCAGAGAGAATATGAGAAGCAAACTTGTTGAAATGGAAATAAAAAGACACACGCCGTGATACTAACACAGCAAAATTCATGATAGCATGAACTTGTGGTTAATGTCCATCTACCGATGCTGGGCTCCAAACAGCTAAGAAATCACACTTCAAGGCATCACATCTAGGAAACGGCATCTAGTGTGGAAGAACACATGGCAAAGATTGAGAATCAGAGGCGATGTGATTGTCATAGCTAGCTCTAGACACACTCGGTCCACTAAATGCAACAAAGGTAATTCTTCAATACCTTCATGAACGGCAGTGGAAGCAGTTTCTACCACGACATACTTGGCCGATAAGGTCGATTGTGTGTCTACTTTTCAATGCAACAGCAGAACCTAGAACTGAGCTAACGACCAACGAGCGAACGTGGAGCAACATGTTATTCTACCACCTACCTACTACACAGCCATATGCTAGCTCACACTTGTCGGGAAACAACACCCAAAGCGCCTCCTATCACGATGGCGTTGTTTAAAAGTTAGAAGTGGTTAAGGCAAGTTAGAGAGAATTTAAAGAGTATTTGGGGACACTACTGGTGGGATGCTTAGAAGAATGTATGCATAAATGGAACGCATGGAATGAGAGTTGATGTTTTTCGCAATCGAGCGCACGAGAATGCTTGTAGTTACCTCTATACTAAGACGATGACCCTTTATGTGGTGACCCTGCACAAGAAATGAGGCTTCGCTTTCAAAAACAACGAAAATGAAAGATGGGAAAGACATTTGATACTTTTGCGGAGAACATACCTTGGTCTTCATGCGGTACGTCACTCCATCCTTGTCAGAGCGTTCTAAAAGGATAAACGATAAGTTGAGACCAGATCCGGAAAAAAGTATTAGAAAACTATATCGAAAATGGAGTCTATTCAATCAGCAACTTGTTGAACTTTCAACGCCTCTACATGCTCTCCTGACAAAGATCGTAAATCAAAAATCATTCTAGGGGAAAATTGTCCGAATCCAGGTCAAAAAGTGCCCTGGATATAAAAAAACGATCAAGAACTTGACGTTGTGATGTCACAGTATTGATAAACTACTAGTTCCAGAGTAAGGAGGAAGGCAAACAACAAATTTCACGCCGTTATTGGCAAAAATAAGACTTCAGTAAGATCCGATGAGTGGATTAATCAGGCTTTCCTTGTGTTTAATTTCTAAAGATCAACTCTCCAAATATACCATCGATAGGCATCCCAGGTGACTAGGGCCTTGAGATCAAAGTAGTGTATTCAACCCGAAAATGTCAACATTAAATATACTTATCATTTAAAATCCATGTGAGATTTTGAGAGCCCGTAAGTAGGCCCTGGGTCAGTGTTTCAAGACCTACAATGGTGGCGAGGCAAAAGTACGATTGCGCGATAAGCATGCACTGCCAATTTCAGCTAGACCCACTGTGTACGTGCTCGTGAAAGCGTGGATTTTTTTCACTTGATCGGGAAACAGAAGCTAGAAGAACTTCCCGCTTCTAGTTTTCCTTTATCAAGCAGGATTTCCTAAAGATTGCACGTGGCGATTGGGGACATGTTGGATAGCCAATGTGAGAAAATAAGCGGCAAGATTAGACGCGAATGACTCATGAAAATGACAAAAAGATACGGGTACCGATGAATCATAGAGTGAGTTTCAGCGTACCAGCACTGAGAATGCTGCAATTTATTGAGACAACGAATTAACTGCTCCCAAGAATTGGTTTTTTTACTGACCACCCAAACTCGAAGAGTAAACATTGTCGACCTGGCGGGTATAAGGTCCGATAAGGCTCGTACAATGTAAATAAATTCTAGGCCTATGAAGTCTACTAAACCGATTTGGTTTCCAACTCAGCATTGCGGGAACAAACCTCGCATTAAATGAGTGTTTAACAAAAGAAGAGAAAGAGGTTTTGGCTGCTGCGTTACTGAATAGAAAAATAATGGGAACTTACTTCTGAAGGCATCCCCGTTGGTGGCACCGACGTCAGAGGAGGTCACGACGATGCTGGAACTGGAGGGTCGACGATCCGCAGCATCTGAGGCGCTGCGACTCAGGCAGCCCGGGTCTCCCTCACCAATTAAGCTGGCCAGTCGCATCACTAGAATTGCCCAGCGAACAGAGTACTTAAATCACTGGAATGCAAAGTCTACCCTCAAAAATCCAACGGTTGGCTCGCCTATGATCAAAACAGCCAAAGCGAACCAGGCTGAGTAGATCATCTAAACAAAGGTCTCTGCGGATGTGAGTTAAGGCCAATCTCCTTTTCTGCAAAGTCAGATCAATAGACTGGTATCTGCATTTTAGCTACAAATTTGGCAATCAATCACCACCCCTTCCACATTGAAAGGGACAGACTCATCGATCATCAATGATGGCAAGGCTTTCTGGCAATGAATAATTTACTCCCGAATTCTTCATTTCCAATGTGGCTCATGACAGCATAATCACACTCACAATAAGAATTTCACCTAAATCCTTTCATAAAAACCACCAATAAATCCCTTAATTCCTAAGCTTCAACAACGAAATTCGATGTGAAATTTGAGCAAAATGTGGTGAGTGCATTAGAATCCTCAAAAGCACGAGTACCGAATTTTTACAGGTTAGTTCTACCAATTTAGCCACCATAAACCGAAGCACAAGAAGAATTTTGCGGCACTATTGGGGGATTCTGCATTTTTTACGAGAGCAATTCAAGTCAGACCTCTGCACCGAAAAGCTTCTTAACTAGGTTAGTGACTGAGGCGTTTCAGCGTCAACACTAGAACGAAAAACGACGGTTTTGTCGAGGCCACAGAATCTAACAGTTGAGTGAATGCAGTCATTTAAGCTTTTTATTTGCAAAGTTTTGTGAAAATCTTTATTAATAATGGCTTCTAGAAAAGCCCTTAAGAACTGGTTCTTCGAAATGTCTGCTTCAGGACTCAATTCAACACAAAATAATTGAAAATTTGAGTAAAAATTTAGCAACGCTCGCACTGTTTATGTGTTTAGTGATTGAGTAAGCGTAAATCTGACGTGATAGTGAAAAAGATCATTCCCAGCAGTTAACACCCAGATGAATATAATTGATTGCAACACTCCACCTTAAAACGATCACTGCTCACGATTTTGCTACTGCACTTTTCCTTCAAAATGGGCACCAAGGTTTCATTCATCGTCCCCTCACAACCAGTAGGCATCCTTATGATCCACTTCCTCAAGTCTTGCAAATCATGCTAGATATTGAGTCTGTATTAATTGAATCAACTAGTCACACAAGTCTAGAGCCCTAGAACAAAGCTAAATGCACTTTGGGCAGTTTCTAGTATGAACTTTTGAGCCAAAGACGCCTTCACACAGGTATAGAGTGGCGTACCATTCTTCATGAATCGTTCATGAAGGACTCGCACCCTCGCCTGGTCATCATCGGAGCCCAGCTGGGAATCGGACTGGCCCGTGAGGGACTTTCTCTTGCTGCTGTTGGTGCCGACGGCACTGTTGTTGCTGCCGGTGGTCATTGTGGTGCTGCCCGTGACGGAGCGGCCACTGTTGGAGCGTGAGGCGATGGTGCCACCGCTGCCACCTCCACCGCATCCGCCGAGGCCCTCGTCGACGAAGAGAGTGCGGAAGACGGTGTTGCGCACCTCCCACTGCGCGAAGATGTCCGCCGACAGTTGGTTGATCAGCTCCAGCTTCTCCTCCTGCCTCTTCCGACGCTCCTCCGCCGCCTCGATCTCCTTCACCATCTTCTCAGGCACTGAGTGTGACACCAAAATAAGCAGGCACTAGTAGTTCCATTAGCATGTTCATACACCACTCTTTTATAGGCCGTATAAAAGGGACGGACCGAAAGCCCGTTAGGCTCATCTAGATGTAAGCAAAATCAATGATTTAGTCCACATGGGCACTAAAAAGGCAGATTTGCAAATCCTAGATGACCTGCAGGTTGTTTTTTGCGTCACCAAAAGCGGCACGAACCACATAAATTCCATTAGGACTGGCTATCCATCAAATGGCAACGCTTGGGGTTATGATTAATGACTGTAATAATGGTCATAGTAGTGGCAATCCCACCACAAGTACAACGAATCCACGAGAGGGGCCAATAAAGAAGGAATACATTACTACGGAAATCCATAGGCTGTCAGATATGTCGAGAGAACAGGTGGCTCTTGAGTGTACGTGATACAGAAATAAAAGTCGTTTTGCTGGATAGAACTATCTGATAGGCAACTCGGAGAGAGCTTTTAAAGCGACATTAGCAAAGCGAAAAACTCTTGTACGTATCTAGTACTTCAGAAGAGCTTTGTGGCAACGACTGATAGAAGCCCTGGCAAATGAATTAGGTGAGCAAAAGTACATTCGGGTTGTAGAAAGGATAGAGTACAAATCGATAAAGTGGCTCGGGAACACACCTGCCCTTTGCGGTACCTACAGCTAGACAATCAACTTGAGCAATGTTCCCAACAATCAGTTGTAAGATCAACGAGGTGGGACTCTACTGGTGAGTGGAACACTCAGATCCATTTCTCCTCTTTACCCCTTAATACCAGGTGTCAACACTATTGCACGTCAATCCATTACAAATACTGAACTTTTTGCCAAGATGATGCAGTAGTTCGGTAGTTTCCACGAATCCAAAGTGCCTCGAAATAAAACCACTATTATCCCTATTTCTATTGATCTACATCACTTAACGAAAATGCAAAACATCCAACAGGCCAACCTCGCTATCATCCTTGAAACGAAAGAGCAAAGAAAGATGGTAGAGGAATGATGAAAACGTCTTAGTTTAGGCCACACAACAACCATTACTGTAGCAGCAAGGTTTCCCATGTGAATACAGCACTTCGCCATGTCTGGCTTCCATGTAGGCTATGGGAAGATGCTAAGCACTCGTTTATTTTTCAGCATCCTTTCCTTTTGAATTATCACCTTGCGCTAAAATTCTTGAAAAAAACATTGCACATCCTAAACATAGGATGGACGAGATAGATAGTCCATGTATTATTTCAAAAATGAATTGACTTAAGTCCTCATATGATCTACCGAATGCAAATAAAATATCTAAATTGACCGAAAAATTGAAAGTGACGGTCAGCTAATAGCAGGTTCTAGGGTTACCAGATGGCGCTTCTTGGAAAGGTCTAATCTACATCAGCACACACACAAACACTCGTGATGCTACAATGCGAAAAGAGCGCAAGTGACGCAATCTGAAACCCACATGAAATTGGAGAAACTAGGTAGCATACTCCGCATTTCAAGTTTTCTCAGCTACACCCAAGAAAAAGAGAGCTTGATTTGCCCTACCGATAGCGGAGGTAAGCTAAGACCCTGATTGCACAACTGCACTACGACCACGACCGAACAGATAGTTGGTGAAAAAAACACTGAAATGCATCCCATTGGGCAGAAAAACGACTACAGCAATGCAAGGCGAGCTCTAGATAATCAGGTTATTTAAAAACAGCAGCTACCGTAGTGAACAATCCCGAATTGCAGGCTGTTTTGGCGACCACATACTAAATGGAAGAGAATTAAAAGTACCTGCTCTTGGAAAGGACAGCTAAGTATGGCGGCCTCCTAACAACTTTTAGCCCTTTTCTGAACTTATTGCCTTTCCCTTTTGTCACTTCCAGGGTTCAGGGATCAGGTGTAGTATAAACAGCCCATTACTTTTAACGTTAGCCGTTAAGACCTGGCCAAGCGAACCAGGTCTCTGGGGAACTCAATCAATCTCGCCTCTCTCACCTAAAAAGAACACCGTATCAGCCCACAAGAAATTTATGCATCCAATTCATGCCCTTTATTTGCCCACGGGTTATAAAACACGCCCAGTGCTGAAGAAGGGCAGAAGAGCATTAAAAGAAGCGACCACTTCAAGTAAGAGCAGCTTGGATTCGAAGTGCGAAGCCTTGCGAAAGCACTTTAGAGTACAGGAGAATTCGCAAATCCATGAATAACGGAAAACGCTCCACACACGAACCGACGAGGCAGTTGCGTGCAGAGTGGTAAATAAGAATCCAAGCTTCATATTAACCTAACGTCAACTAGACCGATCAATCTAATAGATAACTTAAAGGATAATGCAAGGAGGCACTTACTGGCATTCTCAGCGAAGGACTCGTCAACCTTGCCGAAGTTGTCGAAGCCCTCGGTGAAGATCTTCTGCCACCGGGCCACCTCGTCGTGCGTCGAGCAGACGAACTTGGTCAGGGTGGGCGCGGAGTTCTTCGAGTCCATGAGGATGATGAAGGTCAGCGGCGAGCCCGCCTGGTCGCGGAAGTAGCCAAAGTGCTTCGTCCATATCAAGATGGGCGGCTACATGACAGGCAGGGTAGCAAAAACAAATGGTGAGTATGCCCTAAGCACGGAATACAACTCTTCAAAGCCGTCCTAATGCTTGCACTGTCAAATCCTAGGCTTGATATGAAGGGATTGGAAGAGTGAAAACATCAAATCAATGCGAATAAAGCCAAGAGATTGATGAGCGGCGTTTCGGGAATTAGTGAACACAGGTGACTTCAAGTTGGGGTTTTACACATCAACGGAGACTGAAATCACCAAAGATTAAATGTTCCGTTTTCTTCATGAAAAAGTCACAAATTGGGAAATTTAATGAATTCTAGGTGTTTTGCGTTATTGGAGAGGAAAAACAACACATTCACATCGATTTCAAGTGCAAATAATGCATTTAGTCCGATGAGTATTTCATCTTGGTTTCTTTTGAGATGTGGGAAAAAGTTAAACAGGTATGGACACCAGCACAAATTCCAGGCTAATTTCTTCGTGGCCTAACCTACCAAACTTGACGAGCAGCGCATTTTTACAGACATAACGGAGCTCTAAATTGAGGTTATTCCTCATGTCACAGATTGATTATTATTACTATAAAATGCTACAGTAGGTTCTGGAAAAATGCAATACATTAAAAACCTTGTCAGAGCATGATTATAAAAACTTTCAAAGTCCACGGTTTCACTGCTTTCCGCTGGCAAGAACAGTCTAAGACCGAAAGAGCACGATTTTTGAGGACAACGCAACCATAAATCTGAGATAATGTTCACGGAAAAAATCACGGATAGTAAGTGAAGTGCAAAAAACTCACCATACTGGCGTCACGGTAGAGATAGTACTTCCCTGTTTCAGGGTCTTGTCGGAGAAGGAAGAAACAGTCTCGAAGGGCCACGCCAATCAGTTCTGTGATTCAAAATAACAAAACAGGTTAAGCCGTAAGTGCAAAATCACCCAGTTGCAGGTCCATTGCGTCAGCAAAACCACATCGACAACCTTACGTAGGCAAAACTTAATCGGTCTTAAATGACAACCAGGGTTAGTTTAATCGATCTTTCATGTTGAGTGCCTTGTTTTACAGCAACATCGCAAAAAGCACTCACCGTGTCTGCACTCCCCCACTCATACTAGCCCCACCAACAAAGCTTTCGGTAAAATTTGCTTTCATCTTATGGAAAAATGGACTAGAAAGGCTACACAATGTGTCCCCTTAAAGTAAAACGATAAGTTAAACGGGTTTATTTAGTATAGTTTCTAGTCAATATAAGCCAGCATCGTGGAACCTTTAGGATATACCGAATTATACCAGCTATTTACATTACCTGCGATTCGTTTGTCTACCGAGTCCACGAGTTTAAATAGCTTTAAGTCCAATTAAAGTACTTAAAAAAGGAAAGATTGACAAACTTTTCCACCCTATCGTTGCCGATTCCACATTTCTTATTGGAGAAGAAAAATCAAAACGAGAAAGCAGTAACCCAGCCATGCAAAGAAGTTGCAAGTCATAAAGTCTAATGAGAAGGCGAGAGGCAAGAAACCTCCCACGGTCTCTTGGCCGCAATCAGTGATGGTTTCTCGTCTACTCTAATATTTACGGGGAAATTTAATGGCAAAAGTATTAATGCCCATACGAAAGACCCCTAATCAATACAAACAATCCTATAATAATAAATAATAATAATAAATAAATAAATACAGACACACTTCGAAGTTTCAATATTATAGACGAAAATTGCTGGAAAGAAAAAGTACCATTGTTCGCAACAAATATGAACAAAAAACCAGGAGTTATGTGATTGACGCAGTGAGTAAAACAGCAAAATTCTAACCCCACTTTTTCATTTTCTCGAGAAATTTTTTAGCCTGCTTTGGCATGGAGGACCAATAACAGAAATCCCATGGTTTTAACTACAGCATGCTTGAAGCATGTGATGGTTAATGTTTAGAGTTTCGCCAAAAATACCCAACACTGTAAATTTGTGAATTAATTTAAAAATAAACATCAAATTTCTGGTCTGAATATTAATTTTACCTGATAGAATCCTCCACTGATTAAACATAACAGCTTTTGAAAAAAGATTTCCATAAACTGCCAAAATCTCTAGCTAAATGAAGCACAGGAGAAATTAAGTCTTGCCGTAGAGAGGTGGCCCTAAAGCCAGCAGCTGCCTGATAGATAGGGAGGGGGAGTGGGGCCTTTACCGATGTTGGCGACCTTGCCGCCCTCGCGACGGACCTGGATGGCGAGTTTGTCGCAGTTGATGAGGTGGGCGTTGGGCGCGCGCATCCAGTCGAGGAGAGAGCGCCGCCCGCTTCCCCCGTCCACGTCGGTCCAGTCCTCGCGCAGGTTCTCCGCGAAGTGCCGCAGTTTGTCCGCATGCACCAGGTCGGTCATCTTCTGCTGCGCACCCAGCAGCAGCGTCTGCGCCCCCCGCCGCGACACATTCAGGTCGTTCAGCTCCGTCGAGTCGTCTTGCACTGAAAGGAACAGCAGTAACACCAGAAGTACCATCACTTGCTCGGTTCACGTGTGCGGAGTGTCGCCGTGTGCTTGCCACGGTCAAGAAGATGAACAGGCATATGAGAGTTGCGCATGTTAAGCTTGGCGAAAACACTAACTCCGAGTCAGAGCTAAACCCTTTGTTTGCCCTACGGAGTCATATCTTACCGTCATAGAGGTTGGCTAGTTCGATACATCTAACAATGCTACTCAGGTTCCCAGCTGGCAAAGGTAGACCGTATAACCACGGCTTCTGAAGCATGCGTAGTCAATGATAAGACTGATAGTGGGCAGGCATCAAGGTGTTTGATTTGTAAAGCAAAGAGGTGAGCGTGCTTTGGTTGTCCGCTGTGTTCTAAGAAACTGCCAACTCAGAGCTATTGCTACGGGGAACACCAATGCAGTTAGATAGAGGAAAGGCATATGAATGAAATCAATACTGTGGCGTTGACCCCTCCGACCTGTGGTTTGGTGGGGGGCCCCGGTACCGAGGCTCAGTGAGTGCCTCGGTTTGATACAGTTTCTTCAAGCTCCGTTATGTATCTGGCCTCACATCTACGATATTTACCCTGGGGGGAAGGGTCCAACTACTACTAGCCCTCTGATTAACCAGCTCCGGAGTTAGAGAAACTTGTGGAATGGCACTTTGTTTCGCACTGAACAAATCCAAGGTTGTTGTAAATATCGCCACACTTGTACCCTAGGCTCTGGGGGTGGTAAGTTTATGTTCACGTCCGTGTCATCGTTGTGATTCAACCTACATTGTAGCAAGTCCTTGGCATCTCTATATCACACCGAGATAGTAAACAAACACAACAGGTTCCCAGCTCATGATCTCACGACCTTTAGCTGCCAAGTTAAAAGCAAAACAGGAGATAATTCCTGTTCCCTGAGTGCACGCGTCTTCAAATAGACAGCTTTTTAGGCTAGACCACAGGGAGGTAAGTATAGGACAGTTGTTCGGTCACATCACTACCCTAACAGAGCTCCTGGAGAGCGATCAAGTCTCTCTTTGCTAACAATTACAAAAGTAGCCCATTTCAAGTTTTGTTCTTCAGCTCATTGAGGGTTGGTAGTGACAGGTTTGACCACATTCATAAGCGAGAGTGCAGCCCAAGAGCATGGGGAAAAACTAGCTGTATTCTTCCTCACGAGCCAGATCAAAGCCCACTACTTGTGAAAATCAATGGCATTTCTCCACCCAGGGTTCTGAAAAGTAACCACATTTCCCTCTTAATAAAAAGCGTCTTATTTAGTCTTAACTGAGCCTTCTGAGGTTCACATGAAGTAAAAGATCAACTGTCCCAGGTCAGTTCTTTCACTATAATCCCATACGGTTCATAAAGACTTGGATCATTTGATAAAATGGCGCAGATCGGTTCTTTTAAAGTAGTTCCATACAGCTCAAGTATCGTTTTCAGAAGATTTTGGACTGTTTGATTCGAAGGTTTTTTTCCACTTGGTTAAGCAAAAATAAGATCGATTTTTAAAGGGCTCTCGTGGGCATAATTTAAATGCTCGAGCCATTCTAGCCATGATATCCCATTGGTGAGACTGTGCTAACAATATGCAGTACCAAACAACTTCGCATGATTGTACTCCGGAGGTGGGTTCCTACTGACCGACTGTTAGTGTAGGTAAATTGCTGGGATCCCCACGAGACCAAGCATTATAAACTGGATGAAAGCTAGGATTTACGCAACCTCCCCTTGATAAACAAAATAGCAACTTTTACTCCTGAGAAAATATTCTTCCTCTTCCCCTTCTCGAATACGATTCCGTGATTACTGGCAGCGTTCATGCACGAGGATGCAAACTAGCATGTAACACATCCCCCGTCCCCATTCTTCATCCAATCACGCAAGTGAAATAACTACTGGATGCAGCAAACAAACGAACAAAAAAAAAACATCGGACCAAATGCATTTTTCTACAAGACAATGCACTTTACGAAAAACCACTCTCCTCGCACACACCGCGAACGACCGCGAGAGTGGATTTTATAACACCTCGGATTTGATCAAACTTGGTTTTGAGGTCTGTCAAATGTACTTCACATTCGCAATTCAAAGAAAAGTCATCTGAACCTAGAATGAGGCGGCAGCTGGCGTTAACTCTGGATAGTTCGACAACGCCATGTTTTGTAATCAGCAGTGCTAGCTACCCTTTTGAGTAGGTGCATTATGAGATAATTAACATGCGCTGAGTAACAAGAAGAGCCATTTAGTGTAGTTGTAAATGGAATAATGCTTTCAGGGAAATAGAAGCCACTGACAATTGAGAAAAGCAATAGTAATTGAAAGCACACTAGACATGTAGGCATTTCTGCCTTAAGTAGCAACTTCATTAGTGTTTCCTTCAAAGTGCATTGAAGGAGTGAAATATAATGTTTAGTGGTTATCGAAAGCCTAACCTGTAACTGATTCATGAAAGAATGGGAAGCAAGTGCGTTCAACACTCAGGCCGGTAAGCATTACCAAACGATAGTTTGTTTTAAAATTCCTCAAAGTGCACTGTTTTCTATAACATTATAGAAGCAAAGCCAACAGCGGTAAACCAAAATTAACATGACATTTAAGAAACTAGGAGACTTAGTGCAACAAAGTTAGTGGCTACTAGTCTGTATGGTAAATATGTCCGGTGGTAAGACTTTAAAGCCCCACGCTATACAAATTTCCGTTATTAATCTGTAGTGGCTACATGAAGTCAGGTGATGGTAATGAGGGCCGACTGAAGTCAACGTTTGTCGAATGGAGTCACCAAGCGGTTCTTGCTCCTACAGACCTTGGATCCTTCCAAACACGAAACACATGTGACCACACCTGATAGGGATTGAACCCACTTGTGCACGAAAATAATGGCACCTTACTGTTGTCATGTGGGCGAGAAATGGCTGTGTGCAGCTGTAGGTACTTGGCGAATGAGGAGGAGCCCTGTTCAATACACCGTGAGACCCGCGAGCAAACAAACACAGAAACATGCATGCGTGCCAACGGCGAATCTTGTGTTTATTCCAGCATGGATGCATCGCTAGTGATAACAGATGTAGCAAACACGAACAATCGGCAAGCTTTAAGTGACCTACCGATGGTATCGGATATGATTCCGGAGAGGAGAGTCTCGATCTTGGTCCAGCGTTGGATGATGATCATGTAGCAGTCCGTCACTGTCCGTCTCTTGGTCCGTGGCTCTTTTTCACAGGCCTGGAGAGATTAAGAAATTAGGCGTTTTAATAACGGGCCTACACAAATTTCTCGTTGACCAATACACAAAAGTCGCGTTAAAAATGTGCTACAATTAAGTTCTGCCTTAGAAAAGATAGCGATACAGGAAGAGGAGGAGAGACGAGAAACCTAAGAGAGTTTACTTAATAAGATTCACGTACAAGTCGTGCCGGGAATACTACAGACTGTGTTCAAAACGAAAAAGCAGCAAGCTGAAGTAGAAACGCTTATCATTGACTTCGTAGAAACGGAGGAGGAGGAGGAGGAGGAGAACAAACTGACTCGAAGTTGAAATCGAGTAACTACCGGCCTTTATGATCTCAGTAGAGCTGACTGACAAATGCAAGTGTACAAAGCTTCCAAAGAGAGATGTCAATTACCTATGCGAACGGAAGCGGTGCTTGTTGAGAAATACGTTGAACAATTCTGAAAAAGTCGAAGCTAAAGACTTAGAACCTAGCACAGCATGGACTGGTTTTTCGGCATTACCTATCACGTGGCCTCTGAGACTTGGGAAAAACCGTAAGTCACTGACCACGTGCGAGTAGCACAACGATTTCTTCGACTTTGAAAAAACGGAAAGGGAGAGAGAGTGGGGGCGGAAGGTGACGGACACCGTTAAAATATTCAAGACTTCTGGGCCGACTATATGACATTCTGCCTTGCATTCAGGTGATAAACAAATCCTAACCCGAGGCCCAAATTTGTGCCGTTATAAAAAACCGGCCCCTTTCTGCCAGACTAGACAAGGGAGAAGTTAAAGTGTAGGCAACGATGGATCGGTCAATTGTTGTTGTAACAGACAACTGAGATGGACTGTGGGTCAAGACGTGTTAGCACCCACTCACAAAATGAGTGGAGGGAAGAGGAACGCCCGCAGACGCCACAGTCCATAAAATATACGAGGGAGGTAATGGATGAAGAAACTGCCAAAAAAGCCCAGCTGTCGAGAAGTCTTGCCAGCTTGCGTACCTTGCACAATCTCTAAGCGCAACCTACCAACCCACTTTGGCATAGTCCAAGCGAGGTTAAAGTGCCCAAAAATGATGTGTGTGCTTGGCGTAGGTAGGAAAAAAGGGGTTGAAACACACAGACAAGACGACACGATCCAGTTTACCAAAGAAAGCTTGTATTTCATGTGGTTGTCGATCCTTGTTTAATAATAAAAAAGATCCTGAGCCCCTAACTTTAACCCATCGTTAAATGAGCTGATAGCAAAACACTTTACGGTAGAGACTTGCCACGCTTAATTACCATAAAATAAAGTGAGAATAGAGGTAAAACGCAATAGGAATTTTGAAAACTATACGAAAAAGCAGAGAATACCTTGTAAAAGCAATTTACTCTGAGCCTGGCATTTATTCGGATGATAGGTCTTAAAATACCAAGGGACGTTAGTACAAAAACCCTGTGAAATTAGGATAATCAAAATTTAAATGCACTACGAGCATTCAAGAAAGGCAAGTGAAATTAAGAGCTCTTTCGGATTCACTGCAGAATTTCTGAGACCTCAAGCAACCAATTCCAAAACGACACTACCAGCACGTCTTGTTTCAACTGGAACCAGTTGCCACATCCAACTTTTATAAAGCATTTAAACTGTCGGTTCAGCTTGTAAGCAAAGTAGTAAATCAATCCCCAAAGATGGGAGATATAATGATCAGACAAAGCGTCGACAAATGTGACTATCTGGTGCACTTAAAGGGACACCAGTCTCTAAAATGCTCAGATTTCTTGACTAAAAAAAGAGGACAGAAGTCTAAGCCCGAAGAATAGAAGCCAACATCGTATCCTAGGTTTTTTAAGCATGCCAAAGTATCCAAAAACGCCTTAAGAGCTACATAGGGCACAGCTCCTACCTCAAGACACAGAACCCAAGCTCGGTTGGGTTTCATTCATAGCGTACACTTACTAATTTGATTACCTCACTTAGCTTTATGATGAGCCTAAAACGCAATCATCACAATTTAGGAGTAATCCAGCACTTATTACGGAAGTGGCTAAACTATCTATCGCCATTTTACACTTGACTTAAGAAGATGGAATAGAAAAAACCCAGACAGACACAGTATAGGAGGCATTAAAAATTAACCTATATAGAAGACATGAATGAAAAACAATAAGAAATTCCGACTTACAGCCAGACGTTCGGCGAAGTTGCGATTGCACTTCAGCTTGTTCAGACTGTCTGTGAGGGAGGACTGGACGAACATGAGGGCGGCATAGGCCTCGATCAACAGGTTCAGCGTATTCTCCGTGAGCTAAAATGTAGAGAAGGGAAATCTTGGGTTTGGTTTTCATGCTCAGACAAACGGAGGCTTTGCGAGGGGAGCCCTTGAACGCAAGTGGAAGTGTGCTCATTTAGTTTAAAGGAGAAATGAGACCGGAGGGGGGTGGGGACTGAGGAGAAGAACAAAGCCGACCAGAAACATCAGGGAATTATCGAGAGGGGAAAAAGAATGCAAACGTTACTTCCCATCGTTTTCCCTCTCATAACAACCAACTTTGCTCTGAGAAACACCAAGTACGACCTGTACCTGTGACTCAACATTTAAGTTCAAGTTTAATTTTACGATGAAATCGCAACCGCTAAAAGGATCCATTTATGACACCATGAAAATTTTAACGTCACTTTCCGGACTGATTTGCCTATCTATGCGCCCTACCATCGACTGTTGAGACTACCTCGACTACCTCCGAAGTGGCTTATCGGCGAATGACGTAGTACCCGAGCCTATTTATGCAATCTTAATCCCAAACATTTCAAGAAGATGGGGAAAAAACGCCGAAGAATTGCCGACTTATTCAGTTCCCTAAGTAACTGATATTCACCCTAACTATTCTAGGGTCAATTTCGGCAACTAAGCTAACTATGAAGTGCAACAAGTGTGAATTACGATGAGTTAGTGTTCACTATACACCATTGGAGTCAATACCAATTAGGGGATCTATAAGCAATGCGGCAGATGAAAGCCCTGCGGCAGGCCATTTAACATTGTTTACAGCCAGATTTATGGCCGGTTTATGTTAAGCGGAAACCAACACGGGGGTGTATCGGAGTTGAAGGGATCCTCGTTCTCTCAGAGGAAATCCACTCCTCACCAAAAAAAATTCTGTCCATCACCCTCGTATTCTCACGAGGTACCTGACTGTCTCGCATCCAGACTACCTTGGAAAAGAAGGTCTGGAATCTGGATCGATGCTTTCCGGGAGGACTGCAAAAAAGCACCAGAAGCTACAGTCAGATGACGATGTGATAACATATTTCCTGTTATCTGATGCTTCAATGTTGCGGCACTATCTGAGTTTTGGCTCAGATATAAATAAAATGTAGAAATAGGCATATTTATCTGCCACCTCTACTCCAGAAAGCAGATGTAAATGCAGAAAGATGCAATAAAAGCATCACTGCCTTAGAGAGCAGAAAATAACGTGGGAGAGATAAAATAAATGATGACTCTTAACTACCATTACTGCCTTAGCCTGCGTTTCGGTGGGTCACGCAGCCCGAAAAAATGCCTTGGTTTTACTCGAATCTCTCAACTATTAGGAGGATGGGAGACAAACCCTTTAGTTTTAGAGACCTAAGTCCTGAAGTACGTGGTCCGTGGAAAAATAATAGCAGAGGAGTTCTCAAAATCTTGTAAAAGTTTTCAGCCTTTGAAGGCGTGAACATTGAGTACATGTTCCTACCTTATTTCCACTTTAAATACCATCAAACTTCAGATCCCGTTTATGAAAGCATTTTCTTTCTCTTTTCGTTATTATGGAGCCGATGAATTGAGCAGGCCATGAGAAGAAAAACCCTCCCCACACTTATTGCAACGCATGAGTGGCTGCTGGGAGGCTGCATAATTAAAGTTTATGCATGCGAACGAAGGCACTTCACTCGTACACCACGCAGCCCGCCACTCCCCATTTCCAACACGTAACACGCAATTCTATTAGCATAATTTGCTCATTTTTGCTTATTAACTAACTACTTGACTCGAGCCCCCACTACTTTTCAACTTTGAAATTTTTGAACACAAAAGAATTTTGTGCGCTATAAAAGGTTTGAGAGTACGACAGCCTATGGGAACAATTAGCAGAGGTTGGGGTAAAAGCTATGCAAAAGTGAGTGCCTACATTAACGACACCAATTAATCAAAACATCTCCAAAGGCCCTTCAACAGTAGTTTGATGACATTAAATCTACCAAGCTTTCGACATACGATATGCATAACTTGGACCTAACGGTATCACCGGATTGACTCAGAAGTACTCACCGGTTCAGATGACCAAACAGATGAAAACCAATGACATTCAGTTCCGTTCATATGCACTAATGTCTTTAGAGTCCTTTTAATGGTGGACCCTTTGCAAATGGAGGATTCGGTTGATGGATGTAGCGGAAATTTAATCCCTGAAGAAGAAACATGATTTCACATACCACACCTAGCGATTCATACAAACTGACAAAAAACACAAGTTCCCTTGCTAGGTGATTTAACAAATACCAGGCAGTATAATTAGTGTATTACAGAGTGGACGAACAAGAGGTTCATGGATTAGCCCCCCTTTTGTGAAGGAGTGTCCAACACGCTACCCGAGTGAAAAACGATGATTTATCCACAAACGCCCTCTAACTTGAGAGGGTGGAGGCATTTTCGTTTAAATCAATTTCTTTGCTTCAAAGTCCAAAGCAGTTCCAAATGGACTCACGTCCAAGAGTCAGATACCCATCGCAAGTAGAATCTAGTCTAACAACCCCATCCCAGCTTGGTATCTTGTGCGATTTAGAATGACAAGAGCCCTAGCAACCAGTCAAGATACAACATCTACGTTCAGATGAAATCGAAATGCACAGCATAGGAAACCAAAGGATTAGGCAACAGACTACAACGATACTTGAAGCCAGGAAATGGTGGTGAAAGACTAATGAAGACAAAAGCAAGCTTAGAAACCTTGCCATAGTTAAATAGCAATAGCGAATACAACTAGAGTGGCCATTCTCAATGTGCTAATCCTAGTTTCATCCATTCCTCATAACCCAAATATATAAAAATATTGTGTTTTATCGTCTTCCCACACCGTTAGGGTTCGGACTTTCAGTAGCGCTATCAAAATGCATTAACTTCGCTCACAGAATATACCAGTTGTTTCGCCTTGTCAGGTATTAATTCGGTAGGTTGCATGAAGAAGACAGCTCATGTTGAATTTTTGTCTTTAAATGCACTTGCTCATGCTACCAGCTTGTGCGACAACTTCCCACGAAGCCGTGACTCACGGTGTTGATGAAGCACTGGCCAAGGTTGGTGGTGACGTGGTCGGGACGGGCGCCGTGGGCCTCCAGCATGAAGAAGAGGAGGCGCGAGTGGCCCTCGAGTACCGTGTCGAGGTAGGGGAAGAGGTTGTCGCTCAGGCGCAGCGACGTCGCCGACCTCGGAGGGAACGAGCGCAGGAAAACGTCCCGGATCACCACCAGCAGGTCCACGTAGCGGATCTCCGTCGAGATCAGCTCTAAACCCAAACAACACCCCTACAGTCACTCAACACGCAAACACAAACTCCATGATAGTGTTTTGCTGGCAACGTAATAGCCATTAACCTTGAATATATGGACTTACGACAGTTACGTCAAGACTAAGAGCCAATGTTAGATGTAAACACAGTGAAAAGGCATTCAGAGTGTTTATGCAACAGAAGTTTGTAAGTTTCATGTGTCGGTGTGTATCTGCATTGCAATGTCAATCATGACTTGACCATGTACCGAGGGCTTTTGAAAAATATACGATAGAGCACCAATTAATGCAAACATTAATCCTTCCTAAAAGGCTTATGAATTTTTAGGAACGGGTTTTAAAGTTGTTTCATCACTACGAAGAATTAGAAACCGTTATTTACCTATGGCACTAGTTCAAAAACAGACAAGCACATTGAAAAGTCACTCAGCAAAGCTTATTTACAGATATCAACAGAGAACAAACATGAGACCGCCCACCTTCAGCGCGTGATGAAGAGAGCAAGGCCACGTCAGCTAAGTGCATAGAAGTATTTAAATATTCCAAACAACCAACTCCAGTGCGCCAGTTCGCATCAAAATCACCTTGACTTGGAAGCAGACGCCAGGCAAATTCATTCTTAGACAGTGAATAAATCATAAAAAACCAGGGCAGCAGAATGATGTGCAGTCACGCCGAATCCAGACGCTGGGCAACTGCAATGACCACGCACTAAGCGCCACTTTTACGACACGTTTTTTGGCCCAAATAGGCTTTTGAACCCATCGAACATGTATTGCCCCCATTCCAAGTCGACCGCATCGCGTAAATAGGACCACTAACCGTTCGGGAGGAAGATCATGCAATCCGTACTTAGATTTCAAAGAAGACATTGCGTGTTCTAATCGCCATTCCTAGGGGACACTAACACGAATAACTTCAACATGTGACGCAGCCATGAGCAAGATATGAGAAACGTGAGTGGAGAGAAATGTAAAAAATTGATATACCGGACAGGATTTGAGAGCATCGTAACGTGGTTTTTAAGCTACATCAGTGACACTTTCTAAGGTGACTCCACACTAAAAGTAATAAGATGATTCATAGAGCAGATAATTTATGGGAAATTCTTCGGAATCAGCACAGTTGTCTAAAAAGTTCCGATGTCTTTTATGTCTATCTAACGTAAACTCCCGAAAACGTCTCTCAAAAGCCAAGTGCTTCGACGTGAGCACAACTTTTGATAGTAATTCCAGTCTACTGCGTGATTTCAAGAATCGACCGTTAGGAACTTAAACTAACTCCAAAAGTGGAACTTAACAGTAAATTGCACAAAGAGTTGGCGAACTATCGTAACCACTCGACTGCCCTGATCAATTAGCAGTATTGCACAAGAACGCTACAAAAATCAATGAAACACTGTTACATTATTAAGCATAAAACTGCCTTCTCCCCATAACGCAATCATGTCACGTCTGTGCGACACTGATATGCTCGGTTGATTAAGTTTAAACAGCCAAAGGGCTCCAGAGGTGGACTCACCCCAGATCTTGTCGTTACGACTGATGAAGTGGTTGGAGTACTGGAGGCGCTTGTCCTCGCCCATGAAGGAGAGCCAGGAAGGGGAGTCCACGAGGTACTGGCCCTTCTGCACCAGCTCTTCCGGACTGGGCATGTGCTCCGGCATCGCCAGGGCCTGCTGATGAGGCGGCGATGGCTGCGCCTCCCCCCGCTCCTCCATCTCCGACCCCGCCGCCGCCGACTGCTGCTGCGCTGACTGGTCCGACTGCTCGTTTAGCAGTGGTGGTGATGGTCTGGTGGAGTTAAAGGGACAAAGCAGACGATTAACCAAGCCCTCCATTATCGTCGAGATGTTCTGCGGATACATATTAACACTTTCCAGAGGGTAGAGGGATTTAGAGGTAATGCCTCTCGAGGGGGCGAGAGCTTATACAGGTACAGGCAGAGGAATTCACAAAGGCCTACTAGTAGTTCTTTTTCGTCTTCCGGTAGTCAATAGATGTGGCACAACCAATCGAGGGTGAGAAAAGACACTAGGGACGCACGATTTGCGTGTTTGTGCGAGTGAGAGATAATCACGGGTGCAGCTTAAAAAGAGAGCCTAGTGGTTTGTTGAAGGTGGGGAGGGGGGCGGGAGCGAGCTTATTGGCTCCAATGATGCGGCGGTTGTGTGATTCTCACACTGCTAATAGCGTTAATGACGATTGTGACGGATCATCACCACGTGAAACCAAAACAACACCGCACACACCCGGTGACGAACAGCTGGATCCAAATCCTCTGGACTATTGCGAGTGGACGGACAAATTGATCTGCAGGTGAGTGGCGATTCCAACGTCATGCAATGAGAAATAACCGCTTGTGCACAGCATCTGGTTTATAAATATAACTAGAGGGGAGAGTAGGCAAGGTTCACATCAACCCAAGGCGTTGTGCTTTTTAAGGTCAAGTGAAGTTCAACTTCATTGAGCAGGGCTTCAAAAAATCTAGCTTAAACGGTAAGGGGTAGCTTATTGTGCATCTTATGGTATAACTAGCTTGCCTTTAAAAACAGACAAGATATTCTTAAAAATCCTTTACAGAACATACGAAAGACATGAATTTATGGACCCGATTTAGAATACATTCTATGCTCTTATGCCACCGTAACAATTAAGTACTCTTAATTAAACTGACAGTGTCTTCGACCAGGGGTTCGGTGAAGACGTAGGTTAATTCAGCGGTCGGAAGATTAATCAAACAAAAGCAATAATGGACTAAATTGTTTGAAAGCGGCAACCATTCTACTGAAGGTCGTTAGGGAGCCTTCACTGCTTTAGAAAAAAAGCTTACATAACCTTCTATGCAAAAAAAGATTTAAGCGGAGCCGGAAACCCGTGAAATAGTACCGAAATAATAAGTAAAATAGTTTGAACTTACCCATCTTGTTGTTGGGCGGTTGGGTAGTCTGCTGCTTCAGATTCCTGTGAAATATCAAATTGTAGGTTATTTACCTTCTTAGCAGCACCTGCATCCAACTTTAGCAAATTGAAAGTACACAGAGTATAAACTATAGCACAACGAGCAAAATTTGGACATGCAAAACGGAAGGAGTTTAATTGAAAAGTTGTCAAACCAACCTCTCCAGGTAACGTTAGGGGGGAAACGGATCAGCCCTGTTAGTAGCGATTAGGATTACATCTGAGGAGTGATATATAAATGCTCACTAGAAGCAACGAGCATGTATAGCTCAACACAACATTCACACCCCAGAATCACTTTCACAATAAGGACGTTCGACACCTTCGTGACCTGGATCTGTCCAGCCTTCACAAATGCTGTCATGTGCAAACCCGTTAATCGATAGTCAACGGACATAACTATTTTTAACTTCCTTATGCCACTAAAAAGTAATTTCTCGTGAAAGTGGTGTGATATTTACTAAATTGACTCTCGTCTCGCTTTCTGTAGCTTGTGCGTTATACCGTTGTAATTTCTGTTGATAAGGCAAAATATCTTTCTTCGAGGCAGTTCTCTCAGCAGTAGTCATACAGACTCCTTGATTGGCAGTGCTATTAACAATGTAAGTCCATAGCTGTGCTTTAGGATCTGGGTCTCTCAAGTACCTTCCTCTGTTAGAATTAAAGTTACGCGATCGTATCGTTCTCTGTAACCGGTAACCACTTAAAGCAACACTTATGAAGAACACTCATTAGCTTCGTCCGTATTGTTTACGAATTGACTCCTTGGAGCTTTAATCAGCTCAACCTTGAAAAATTGCAGGTTTTTAATTACACTTTCAGATGCTAAAAGCTAATTTCCTCCGTAGCCTTGAGTGTATACTGACCATCTGTTCTAATAGAAATGGCTTTGAAATGCTTAATCTCCACAATTGACAATGTAGCAAGGGGCGAGCCTAGAAGAGAATTTGACTTTTGTAATATATAGCATAGCCCTCATTGCATCTTCACTCATTATATCACCAAAGTGTACCTATGATACCATCCCTGGCTCTGGAGTTAAAATGAACACCAGAGGACCTTTTAGCCATTATAGAACTAGACCAGACCAACAGCTTGTAGCGAACCGCTGTGACGTGGAAGTAGTCTGGTCTTCGAAATGGAATTCTAATCAAAGGAATGCAAAGCTACTAATGGCAGCTGAGCCACTACAGTCGCCGTATGCACATAAACCAAATTAGACAACGGAAAGCGCATGATGGCTTTTAAAATTACTTGTATATTCGACGCTAATACGAAACCACGTGGTTTTAGGAGAGGGTAAAACGACTGATTACTGGCTGAGTAGGAGTGGATTTAGCTCACCTGGCATCACGGATGGGGAGAGGAGAGCCAAGGAATGCTTTTTCTCATTAGAAAAAAGGGGAAACATGCCATGGCACACCTCTGGCAAATTTTGAGTTGCCCTTTGAGGCGGTAGGGATGCATTAAACTTTGACAACTGAGTGCTCATTCCTAGGTAAAGTTGAGGCATCAGATTATGAAGAGCAGGAATTTATGCGAGTGACTCTTTTCCTTCAAGAAGGAAACCTTGAAGAACGAAGGCTAGTTGCAACAACTTCAGAGAAAGCCGATCGACATATAAACTGCCATTGCAAAACATTGATGAATAATAGATAGTAATACTTTATACTGTTCAACCTCGGTCGGGGTTATATCCAGATATAAGAATCAAGCCAAATTTTGACAAGAATGGCGGCCGCCATCCTCCTTCTTGAAAACTCGATTTATCTAATAACCTCTTGGAAATGTTACTTGATCAATAACGCTTCGGTCGACGCCTCATAAATGAGCAATCAGCGCACTACGGGTCTCAGACTTTGCTCCTGTTGAAAAAATAATGACCTCAAGAGACTAAAAAATCAAGAATGCCAAGCGTCGATTTCGAATTGAAATCTAGAGGAACTTGGGGGCGCCCCCATAAAAATACTGCCTTGGGTGACGGTTGAATCCACAGGTTTAATGATGAACTATAGTCTCTCCATTGACCCATTCATCCAAGGCTGCAAAAGTTCTTTTAACAAGAGAGGGACAAGGTTAAGGCACCGTGAGCATATAATCAAGAAACTTTCTCCCATGCTGGTATGAAACACACTTTTAGTAAGGGCTGTCATCAAGTAATCCTCTCAACTGTCAGTAATGAAGAAATCTTAGTTTTCTTCAGCAGGATTGGCTCCTATATCTGCATGCACATTACTTTCACACCTGTATACTTGAAGATTCCAAGCCCTTCACAAATGAAATTAGTGCTATTTAATGCTAGGTCGCGGAGCTAGTGGATGTCACAAGAGAAATCCTAAAAAGGGCCAAAACGAAGAAAATACGACACGTTACCAGTGTTCAAAAGTAGGTGCTAAAATTAGCAGTTTCTAGCAACATCGGCGGGGTGGGCCACATGAACTTAGGGCTCAAATGAAGAGAAATCATTAGTGGGGAGGGGAAGGATGCAGCGAGGATAAAAAGCGGGGACTTACATCACAGTCTGATTCCATTGCGGAGGTGGTGGTGGTAGGTACGGATGTATCTGCAGACCCGTGTGACGAAAAAAAGAAAGAAAAGTAGTAAAAAGGATCCGTTACCCCCCTATGAGGCAGACTAACACACCATACTAAGACGAGTGCCACTCTAATGGCTATCACAGATTAATGACGTTGTACCGAAACACCCACGAGAATTTTATCGTAAAGCAAACAAGCCTACGCTAATCACTAGTTTTCGGAGGATGATTCACTTGAGTGGGGACAAAAAGATAATCAATTTTTGGTATCTAATCAGGAAGCAAATAGAAGGAACACGTAGATTAACCTATGAGTCAAGATTGCCAGGTAAGAGTTGTTTTCCCTACCACGAGGTATAATAAAGAAAATTTATGTTCACGCACATCTTTTTGCTAGGAACAACATAACAAAGGTGAGAAAAAAGCACTTAAAGATATTGTGGATTACGTAATCTCCTCACGGTTTGACGAAAACACACGACACTGCTAGATTAACACGTTACTGACTGGAAGTAGGGAAAGGTTTTGGCAAAACACGTAACTTTGAGAGAGAGTGGGGAAGGGGGGGGGGGTAAACACGCAGAAGCAGCGAGCCAGCGGAGAGGGAAAACAAATGACCAAAAGTGCAGGCGCGTCGATGCATATTGAATGAAGTGGGGAGGCGAGGAGGGAATATAAAAGTTGCAAACATGACCTGCATGGCAAATCTCATGTCGGGGTCACAAAGCCAATTCAACACTACAGTATCTACATCCCCGAACTTAGATAGGTCACTTAGGCAGTTTACGTCCTGCCCTAAGGCTTAGAACTCGGCTTTTTTATCCGGAAACGGCATGATATTCTATTTCAAGTTTATAGAAATGATGTTCCTCGAAGAGCAAAAAACGTAGTGCAATTATAGGTTTCAAACAGCGACAGATCTAACTCAGACCAAAAATTTCAAAAAGCACTTGACATGCTCTGTTTAGATATCCAAACAGCAGGAATAATAATTTGAATGAACTAGCGGTAGTAGAGATCTGAGATAGTGAATGAGAAACAAAAAATCTATTTTTCTGCAAACAAGAGAGGTAAGCAAGAAAATCCTGTGCGTAGTTGATGGAATGGGAAAGGGGAAGATTGGCAAACAACCATTAATTAAGGAAAAAAAGTGCCTTGTTGTTGTTGTCTAGAGAAAGTCCTAGGCACGCTGGCTCGATTAAGTGAAACCAGAAGACTAATAAACGCCTAAGATGGAAGATGAAAATGCTGTATCACAACAGCAAATAACTTAAACAACGCCCTGGCAACCACATTTATCAACCTGAAAGTCCGGAATTCGGGTGGTTTTGACCCAAGTTTATTGAAGAATTTATGGCTTAACGTCAAATTCTTGCTGGATTAATTATTAAGCAGTGCATTTTCCACATTGGCCTTTCTTCCGCGTTTGACCTACTGGGCACTTTTGCTAGTGCACAGAAAGGAACAAAAGCGCTGCCATCCATGACACTTTTTTAGATAATAGGTATATTTATAACCAAGGTTCGACGAAACGATGCTCTTATGGTCACTAACAGAATGTTGCAATAAGTATCACTCAAAATACACTACCCCATTTCATTACAGGAAACGACTGCAATAGACGAGACGAATGAGTATTCACTTACTGAAAATGGATAATGAGAGGTATTGCAGATCATGCTATGCTAATGTAATTAACAAAATACATTTTATACACCATGAAAGCAGTCTGGTTTTGCAACGAATAACATGCATGTCTTCCACACCCTTGCAATGACCTTGGATATGAAAAGCTTATGAGTACGTCACTGCCAATATCTAAGCCAAGCAGATTACATCTCAGATAGAAATGTATCCGATTAGCAAACCAATAGGCTTAGATGACAAACATGGGGCTAGAGCTGTTTGATGAGCATTGGGAGACGTACGTAGAAGTCGTTTTTGCACTTTGGATCAACAGCGAGAGAAGAGCAGTTGTTAAAGGACGCTACATAGACTTATTGATGCACATTGGCAGATGAATCGACACTATTGGTTGACATATTTTTGAATTAGAAAGACCGAATTTACATAAATAACTGAGACCTTAGAAAACATCTGGGTGAACAGTATAGCTTGGCAGCTATAGTAAACCAGGGGTATCAAACAAGGGGTGGGTACGCCTTGAACGTTTTTTATCAGCATTAGAGTCAGCTGAATTCCACCTAACGCATGTCCGTCACCGTTTAGTGGAGCATACGATGCAGACGTTTAAATATGATAGACATGCTCAAAGAACCTGCATAAATTAAAGAAATGGAGCTTCGAACACGTCTTTAGCGAGGCCAAACTAACAAGATTTGAGGAACCATTCGACAAAGCATCATCGAATTGAGGGGGTCGGATAACTAGAACACAATCACAAAATGCAGCTGTCGACTAGGTTTACAGAAGGGTTCGCAGACTTAAATAGACTAACGATGCACGCTAAACTTACAATACCAGCCTGATAAAAGGTAGTGAAGCAGAACAAAATTTGGGCCCCAAATAAGCAGAAAGTTTCGCCTGAAAAACGGCTACACCGTTAGAGGAAACTTTTGCACGAAAGGAGCACAGCAAGAGGGAAATTTTGACAGCTATAGGGAGCAGAGGTGTGTATACGCGTGGGCCAAATGTGGAGCAGAAACATCTGATAGGGCCTCGTCGCCGTGTTCGTCACACACATTACACAAACAAGCACGCGTATTGATTGCCACCTTGGTGCACGTGTATACGCGTGAAGGGAAGCATGCGTGATAGTGCGCCTAACTCACTCACACACACACACAGTGGCACCCTCACTCACTTACCCCCCGAGTAAGCACACTTGGACTCGTTCTCACACACAACTCAACCCATAAATGGTGGCTTTTTGTGCAGAGATACGAGAAAGGGGGAGGGGGAGGGTTGACTAAAAGACCAGCAGAACTGGCCATCAACATAAGCTGAAACCAAGTACCCTTATGTAGATAGGCGATCAAGCAAAAAAGAGCAACAACCAACCTAACAAAGTTTGGCGAAAAAAATTACAGCAGTACGACTACAGCAGTGCTGACTACGAAGTTTGTAAAGCCCAAACATGGAAACAAAATCAAATATTACAATGCACTACCGCGAGAATAACAACGAAAAAGAGCCAACCAAAATAGCCCTAAGAACTAATATTGAAATACCAGTTAATAAAGACTTAAATAAAATGCAGAGCCGATAACAAGAGAGAAAACTATTAATTCAATTGCACATGACAAAAAACTATAGGTCTTGCAAAACAATATATTTTGATTACAGAAAACATTATAAGTAACATTATAGGCATCAATCAAAAGAAATGAACCAAACCGTTACACAACCATATTTCTGACTAACGATCGGAAAGTAATGTAACTTTTAACGTTTGGACAATGAAAAGGCAAGGATAACGACTAAGTTTATTAGAAATGCTAAAAAATAATGTTATTAATACCATTTTAGCCCTATAAAACACGAAATAATACAAGAACTCACGTAGAAGTCTATCAGCAATCAGGCAGATAAGTTACTGCGCAGATTAAGATAAATTAAAGTTATCTTAAGCATTTCAAGGTCATGATCATCGATAACATCTACTTTGAATAATGTCCGGAAAATAACTAAATTATTAAATGTTGGTTTGAGTTTGTCGAAGATCTTTAAGATAATTTTATGCTTCTATGAATTTAAATTTATTGCTCAGTGATGAAAAAATTATTCACTTGTACCGAATGGTCAATAAATTGATCGACGACAAATGTCAATGCATTGGATCTGTATCATAAGAGCTAGTAAGGAAAATTAACTAAACATAGTACTCCAAAGTTGCAAATCGCAATGCGTCCCTATAAATTAACTAAAGCCATGTTATCTCTCGTGAATGAAAATTCCGTCTTATAACAATTAGTTGTTGTTTCAAACCATGATCAGAATGTAGCAACTTGAGCAGTTTGCGTTTATTGAAAAGTTAATTTGAGACCGCGAAGTGACCAACCTTTAAAAGACCACTTTAGCTTTCTTTCCATTCTCTCCTTTATTTAGCAATAGGAGTCTCTTGATTTTCATATTGAAGGAAAAGAAATGGAGGTAAAAGTGTCAAATTGCCTAACGAAGAAAAAGATTGAAAAGGATAATGTCATCGAAGCAAGGAAATAAAAATAAAAGTTGTCAGATTTCAATGTTTTAATGTATTGTCTCACAATCCGAATCACTGGTTTCCATTCGGTTGAAATCGATTTTAATTTATTCAATAATTTGCATTATTAACCCAGAGTACTTTTTAACAACATCATGTGAAATATAATTGACTCTAATTTCCTCAGCTCTATATTCAGCTTGCTGCGTTTTTCTCCATGATTTATTTTCATTAAAGGATATTATAATGCTACCAGCAAATTTCTATGGGGTGGGTAATTTGTGGATAAACTTTTGTACAAGATACGCACTGCTATATAACATTTTATACTTATAGATAGTGACTTCCTCGGGAAAACTACTCCATCAGTGAAACATGCCTTGGATTCTGCTACAAAGAGATCAAATATTGCTTTGAATAGCCAGTTGAAAATCGATAGCGGTAACCTAGGTTTGGTCTTCATCCACTGAGATTAATCGAGATTTGTTTAACTTCAAGTTTATGGTTTATACGAACTTGTGAATTTGCGTGATGACCCCCCTTCGAATTATGCCCCAGCCATTCTCTTACTTCTCCCTTTGTTCATCCTCAAAATGAGATGCAGGTTCTATTATTAACATACAAAACAGGAGAGAGTGAGGAGAATTAGCACGGGTATTGAGGTTTCAACCTAACAACACTGACTGCCTTATACTACTTATTTTTGCGCATTCTCCAAGCCGTACCGTAAAAAGGTGAAGGAAGTGAAAACTTCCCTTTTTGAGACAAACTGAATCTCGATAAAAGGAGGTCATAGTACATTACATTTACACCATCAATCCGTGCCACCTTTTCTAATGGCGAAAGAAGGAGAGACGTAAATTAAATCATACTAGGAGATCTTAGGTATCTTCCAATTGCTCATGCTTTTCATTTCTTGTGGCTTTAATGACGTTACTCATATAGATCAGTAGAGTCGTGGTTAGCGAAATGAAGATTAAAAATTTCCCGGGCTATCCATGAAATCAATCAATCATGCGAGAGTTAAATGAATAGTCATATGTTGGTCCAAGTGTATTTTTAACAGCCGTTTCCTTGATAGATGGCATTTGAAAAGCTGGCCTACATGGTACGAAACTCACCCTTTCACAGACGGCATTTATTTTCTGCCCAATCAGTTGGAACCAAGCCAAACATGGTTCGAGTCTATTTAAATGATTTGTAGCTAAGTGTAGGCAGTTAGATGAATTCAAATAGCTTGGCCACCAATAGAAGCCATCTTTTAAATGTCAAAATTAGAGTGGATGTTTTTTTTCCAATTTGCTTTTGAAACATGGAAAATCCCAAAAGTAATCCACAGCCTAATTTTAGGAGCTGGGTTCTCTTGCAGTAGGCTAAACTGAATATTACTGTGCTATCTTTTCCTTCTCGCGATAGTGTCATTCGAAAGTTGCTCCTTGGAATATAGATAATATTATGCTCATTAATGCTGTGATAAGGCACTACAGCAACATTTTGGTAGAATGTGGATGTATGCTCTGGGCCCCACGAGGTTTCTACAGGAGTAGCTACTAGTCCGAAGGCATCCCTCTCAATAACAGGGCCATGAATACCAATTGCAGGTGTATGTATCGGAAAAATCTTAATCCACTAGAGAGCCTCTACCCGACATTTCCAACCACATCCACCATAGCAATAATACAAGACCCTCAGACAGTTTTTGGCTCTAGACGGACGTACTGAGAAAATGCTGCTCTAATACCACAAGTGTATTATTGTTGCCTCTTGTGGGATACGATAAGCTCCCCTACTTTAAATACGGGGTTCTACAAAGATTTTTAAATATATAGGATGTCTCATAAAACCACATCTCATTTCGATTTTAATTTTCCCTTTAAAAGAAATTTTTTAGTTTGCTCTTCCGTTGCATATAAGCCCGTTCAAAATGTGGTTAGAAAATCTTTTTCCAATACTTAGCCATAATATGGAATTATTTCAAAGAATGCTTTAGTAATGAGCATCTTCAGCTTAAAGGATATCGGGAAGTTAATGAAGGTTTTGTTTATTACATTGCTTTTGTTTCCAAACTGTAGCGGAAAAAATCGGGAAAACTGAACTTGGTAGATATGAAGTTCATTAATGCCTGAAAATTAAGAGTTAACTTTTTTCACGAATTACCATCGGTGCACCTGTTTCCTGAAGCAACTGGAATGAGTTCCATAATAATCAAGCAGTAAATAATGAGATTTAAGGTTAGTGCTGCAGATGTTCATTTCAGACTGCAATTTTTTACGAATACCAAACAAATCCCCTCTGGAGTGGAAAATCCAGTTTGCCTTTCAGTGCGATTTTAGAGTGCTTGTGCAATATATTCATGAGAATTCATCCCATATTACCTACAGGAGTATTTGCTTTGCATCAGTTTAAAGTCTTTACTGAGATCCATAAACCTATTTGTCCCCGTTAAAGGCTAGAAAATGAAATATGAGTTGAAGTCCCTGGTGCAATACAAATTGCCAGATTCTTTGTTAAACTACGTAGATTTAAAAGGTTGAACTTCAACTTTTGGGGCAGACAATCGACGATAAAGACATTTTTTAGTGAATTAATAAGGAAAGGGCCAACCTGGATAGCATAGATGTACAAATGTTGTCAGTGTAATGATTCGATGCTGATAAAAGAAATCTTGGGTTTCGTGCACACCCACCAAATTTACATTCACCTTCCTATGACTGATACATTTTTACAGGTTCTGTAGCAAGTATCCGATATGCTTAATTACAAATCTCGAAACTTTTTCCACCATTTTGCCGTCACTTTGGTCACCAAAAAGCTAAAAGAACCCTGATCCTTTCGCCAAATGTGCTTGGTCCTAAGTGGCCATTTTGGATAGAGAGCGGGTTCAAGGAGAATTGAATTGCCCTAATTCCATCGTTAGACGGTGGCAAGTTGGAAAATTCCTCGTTGGTCTAATTCGATAAAACTGATTAGGGATTTGAATAGTGATTAAATTTCCTAGTGCTAAGGATTTAAACAAGATGAAAATGCTGCAATAAATTAATGAACTTCGAATCGCATGTCCGAATAATCCCCGAGATTAAAAGCGGATGTGGTTTTTCACTGTGACAATTAAAAATAATGGTAAAACATGAAGAGGCTTCGCTGAGGTTTGCAATTTTCAGACAGTTCTTTAAGTTTATTAATTAGGAAAGATGAAACGAAGAATATCAGCTGTTGTTCTGAAAAGCGCTGCTTTCACAGAATGCGAAGTAAAATTAATATGAATGAGACTTATATTTTCCTTTAGTTAATTTAATTAAATTATGAGATTGAAAGCAAAATACACCGCCTATTATGCGCAATCTGCAAAACTGAGTAAAAACCCACTAGCTGACGCTTTTTACTTGCAAGCTGGCGTAACCAGGAAAATGAAAAAGATCTCCTCTGTTTACTGCTGAAACATGCATTATCTATGATTCACCATAGCCAAAGTAAACATCACATTTGAGTCATTATACAATGAAAATCGAATTTTGTATCTTCTCCAAAGTTGCCCTGGATTTTGAAGCAATTGTTGGTTAACCACATTTAGGCACCTAAAAAATCTTGTTAAATTTTTCCAAACCGTTTTCGCTTTCAGTGTGTTACATTGTTGCTACAGAAAAAATCCGTATAATCGGTAAAAAAATTTCATCGTTACAAATATCACATCACTATACGAATAAATGTTTACCACAAATTTGGGAGATACTTAATTTGAATGACTCATTAAAATGAGCAATGTGATCTCTAGATGTTAGGCTTCTCAATTTGGGATAAAACTCCATGTAGAATTAGAAGATTTATCGGTTTGCAAACAGTAGTAATTTTAGGGGTCTGGTGTAAGCGTATACTGCACACTCTGAGGTACAACTGCTAATGTGTTTCGATGACGCCAAAATGTTATATTTATTTAAGAGATTTATGGATAAAAATTAGGTTAATTTAAAAATTTTATAAGGATTTGAAGATTTTCAGCCGTTTATTAAATCACGAGCCATGGGAAGTATGGCACATTCACACCTAATTTAGTAAAGTGTGCGAACTATTGATGTAATACCGTAAAAACTTATCAGGCATGATCTTGATACGAAAGTATTGAAGAAGTAAATTTGAGGAAGAACAACGGCAAAATAATTAAATTTTTACATTTATTGACAGCATTTGCTAAAAACGTTGCTTTTTTTCGAATTGTGCTAGAACTGCAAAACTCCTCGAAGAAATCGTACCAAAGCTTGTAAATTAGCAATGATGGATGCGCCAAACACTCCACTACCTGCACTAGAAAACACCTATTCTGAACAAAGGTTATCAAGAATTACACAAGCATGGCTGAAGACATGCTTAAAAAGAAGCAGTAATTGCGTGGACACCTCCGGGTTTGGGAAAACGCCACTACGAACATAATTAGTCCCTTGGCAGTGAAGCGTGGAGAAGAGGATGTAGAGAAGAGCGAAGAGGATTCGTGCAGGATGATAAAAAATTAGATTGCAAACTGCAGAGAAAGTCAGGCAATCGCCGAACCAAATCCAGCCATTTCGGCAGCAAATTTTCATCACTCGGAATTCCGGGTTGCGATAGTAAAACTTGTAGCTAGTGCCATTGGTCGAAATTTAAGAACACAACCTAACAAAGCTCGTCTTTTCATATCAGTTCAATTAACTTTTGGCGAGATGGTAAAGTTATGGCATATGTTCTCACGAGGAGTTTCAGACTAATTAAATTTGCATTAATTTAATTGCATCACCTAATGCTTCCCTAACACGCGCACGTGAGAAGCATGTTACAAATGGCATTGTGCTTTTATTTTTCTTGCACTCAAAAAAGGAAAAGCAGGGATATTTGAACTGATAGGTAACCTTAATCTCAGAATTGTATCAATGTAACAAACCGTGAAGGTGTGCTCTTTCCAACCTGCTACAAAAATTAAAGCCATACATGAATGCAAATTAATGTACAACGCTCCATCCTCAATTTAAACCTCAAAATAATGGGACTCTTATTGTAAAGATATAACAATGCAATACTTTTTGAATGACATGTTTAAAAGGTTTTCTAGGAGAATGTGATTTGCTACACAGTAAGGAATTGATATTTTCTTTGATTTACAAGAAATTTTATTGGGCTCTGACGGAGATTCCATAAGTTTTTACCTGAACTATAAAAAATAAACATAACGGTGATGTTTAATACTAGAATGTATAAAAATGGACGTATCCTTTCGTTTGGATATTGGTGGTTAGTGGTTATCCCGCAGTACTTGTTGTAGCAGATACTGGATGGTACGTGAGTGGATTTTGCTTCTACTGACACAAAATGTGAAAAAATTTCTCACCTTACTGAAAGTATTGCAAAGATTCTAAGCTCCAATGTAGAGTTTAAACATTAAGTGCCAATTAACTACGGATAATCGCACTCTATTTGAAGATCTACTATGCATATTGTTTGTAAATTGTACCACTCATTTTAAATACTGCTATTTAAAACAGTCTATGAAATCCATCGAAGAAACCATATATTTTACGTAGACTCTCATACTTCTCTTCTAGTATGCTCCTTACTAAAATAGGCCTCTAAATTAAAAAGTATCTTGGACACAATTTATCTACACCATTGAAGAGCCATATAGAGCGTTTAAAGGTAGCCTTCGTATACAACATACTCCATAACAGAACAGCTACAATATTTCACAATTAAACTGCCCAAACTATTCGGAACCGTAATAGAGGCTAAGCATTCACACAAAACGATAAACATTCAGTTATTAACACCGTAACACATGGAACATGAAACACTTCTTAAAGGAATAAATTATTAAGGAAGAATGCTGTATCAGGCAGCAAATCGACCAATTGAAATGTGTCATCAGATAACTTTGGAAACAAATCAAGATGGCAACTGAAACAAATGGAACTGAATTCGCAGCACCAGTGGAGTAGGTGTCCTCCTCCTACAAGTGTCCGGGAGAATTTAACTTGTCAAATTAGATGAATGAAGGCTTTAAAATAGCTAGTGATAATGTTATCTAATAAATAATTTGCATTTAATTTACTTCGGTGGTTAATTGAATGTATAGAACGATTTTTGAATGAGAATGTGTCTACCCTATGGAAATTTATCAACACATTTAGGACTATTTCAATAAATTTACAAGTAATCATATACAACATGTCGTTTGAATATCACCTGTCAGGTTTATTTCGGGAATTATCCTTTACCGTTGGAGCAAAACGCCTATTATTGAGATGAGTTTCGATAAAAGGGAATATGACACAGGGTAGTGCATATTCATGAATGCGAAGACCTTCCTATGTAGTACACAGTAGAGATCCCGCTTCTCCTCATGTTAACTAATCAATAGACAGCCTTGGGCAGCAAGTTCCTTCCGTGGCCGCTGAGGGTAGGAGAAGAGCAACCCCCCTGCAGACGTTAGCAGCTACATATACTACAACGACAAACCCGTATCCAAAGTTAAAACTCACATCCATTGGAGGAAAAGCGCATGCATAATTATAATCTAAATAAGAATAGGCATAGAAGTAAATACCATTATGTCAAAACAGTTTCGTGATTTCCATTAGAAGCGTTGTGGAGAAAACTGTGTGATATATTGATTTCCAATTAAATAAACATATTCAAATAAATCTATTCTCAAGCAGAAGTATGTATTACGCGGTGAACACTGATATAAATTTACATTTGTGAAGTTTTGAAGGGCTGTAACTTCACTAAATAGTTAAATATTTGCAAATTTTCTGAAATCTTCTTCTGAACTATGTAAAAATGTAACTTTTTTAGGGTTTGAGATGTAGCTTATTCGTCACATTTTTTAGCGAAATAAGCAACAAATTGTTTATCAAAACAATTTGTATTTGTTTAACTAAATGTGCACAGGTTTGTAGAAATCATGGTAGGCCAACAATGTTTCTAAATAATTTTCATTTTCAATCCTCTGGAATAAAATAAATTATGTCTTAGAAAAACAAAGAGCTTTTCATCAGGATTATGTGACTAACCTTATACATTTCAAATGGCTAGGCTTGATGATCTTCTAAGTGACTGCTTGAATGGCCTCCAGTACATTTAAAACGATTCATCACCTTTATTTGAAATATCCCCTAGTTAGTTATTTAATAATTCATCCCAAGCATTTAATAAGTTTACAGCTGGAGTTACTGCTTCATTGAGTATTAAAACCAAATATTGCCTATTTCGGTGTTGGTATAAAATCATGCATGCGCGCTGCAAATAGCTATTAAGTTGCATAAGAGTGTCGATAAAAGCAGAGGATGTAGTATTTTCTCACCAGTTTTTCAAAGGTGTTGCTTTTTACAAGTATGTCCCGAGGGAATGGTATCTAAATAGTGCCCGACAGACAAGACATTTTCCCTGCCATGAAGTTCTCCTGATTTTAATATAACATGCATGTTTGTTACAATGGAGGCTAAAGCAGTTATTTCATTCAAGTACTGAAAATTTAGGTGTTGGTGTGAAATCGCACATACATGCAACTCATTAATCTGGAGATTGCTGTGGAGGTTCGCTGTGCAAATACGAAAAGTTGGTATTTTTGAGAAAATAATGCAATTTTTTTAAAAAAGCAAAAGAGTACGATAAATGAAAGCCTAATACTGAAAATTGTGATGATACGAATTTGTAAACACGCCTAATATTTTAAGTGAAGTTCTTCAGAAGTGCTCAGGGTATTCGAGAGAGCATTGGCGGTCTCCTCAGGAAAAAAAGAAGAAAGTGACTGGTGACTACAGGATTTATGAGATATGTCAGAAAATCAATAGACAAGGAAATTGTACCATTGTCAAAGGGTTTCTTACACAATAACTACCATCAGCGGTTATTAGGCCTCGATTCTGAGAAAGCTGGAGGGTGGAGTGTGCAGAGCAAACACTTTCCCTGGGAAAGGTCTCAAAATATCTTTATTCTTTGAAGAATTTTGTAATACTGACAAGGTGACTAGCGACACTATCGAATGTTAGCAATTCCAAGACCTAGGAAGTTCAAAAGATTCCAAACACGTTGCAAAAATTGTCTGACGGCAACAATTTGTGAAGTACCTTCAGGTGCGGCCGAGCGGGCTAAAACCTGTTATTGGCTACGCTCCTTACCATTCAGGACTCAACTGCGAGGACGCTTTGATTCAATCCAAGCCTATTCATTACGTGGACGACTGGTGTTCAGTTTCAGATATGAATGAAGAAGGATTTAAGGGGTTTTATAGGAAGTGTAGTGTGTCTAAATACCTTTAACGCACTTGGAAAATGAAACCAATTTTATTCTGTAAAGTTTATACTGAATTTAAATTTAAAGTTACTCTGGCTTCAAGTTTGAATGTCACCCGAGCACGTTGCATCGATAGCCTTGGATGAATGCACGCGTTCGCCTCACCCACTGCTTTCCCTCCCATCCAAGGAATTAGGCTGCATTCGGACAAATTATTCAAAATAAATCAGATCCGAAATTGCCCCTTTCATTCATTTCACTTTTAAACCGGAATTAAAAGAGCAAGACACTTCAAATCATAAAAGAAAAGCACCCAAATCTTAGATCAAAAGTCTTCATTTCTATTGTTATTCTTGCACTGTCTGTGGTGGAAAGTGAAAGCCTCCTACATTGAAGTGCTTCTTTTTTTCTTAATTATATATATTCACAAAGATATTTACCTTAAATTTACTTGAGGGCCTTCTAAAATATAAAGCAGACACTAAGTTTAAGGTTTCACACTAAATTAGTTAATCGAATATGCAAAAATAAACCATATTTATATTTTCAAATTCCTTTTAAGGGTAGAAGTCCTTTTGTCATAGTCTGTTTTCAGAAAACATCTTGTGAAGCTGTTAAGTCCTTAAAGCAAATCACAAATCACTACTTAAAAATAGAACAACGAAATATAAAAAGTAGACTTTGGCTTGATGAGCTTTTATTACAGGAAGTTCAAACTTATTCCTATGATGGGGAATATGAAATAAAGAGCAAAAGCACTTATCTTTCGTTCGAGTAGAGACGTGGAAAAACGGAATTATGAAGCGTTTGCTTGGTTTTGTTCATTTCATAAGATAAATATCCCAAGTAATAAATTAGCTGTAGAAGCAACGTGTGACACAAAAAACCGAATTGAGGTGAAAGATACTTGTTTCCATGATAATTATGTGCTAAGTCTTCCATCCACGTGCACAAAATATTCATGCGACCGTTCCAAGCTATCTGGGTTATAAATAGCTTGCCGACAAAAGATTATGAGGTGGTGATAGCGCCAAAGCCATAGGAATTCGTATTTTCATTGATCCACCCCCGAGATGAAATCTCACAGCGGTGAGGCGAGTAGCGGTTGCGAGGGCAGAGCTTGTGAGGCGGAGGGAGAGGAGGAAGGCGAGGGGGGGGGGAGCGGTGGAGGTAGTGGTAGACTCGAGACGAACGAACGAACGAGTTAAATTTGCGGCCAAAACTGGTTGGGTGATATGATGCCCTCCTATCCTTCTGCTACTCCTCCTCTCCTCCTTTTCAGCTGCCTAGGGGAAATTAGCGCTGAAATCCTAGCAGGGCAAAAATGCTTTTAAATGAATTGAAAGAAATTAAATTCTGAATATCAGTAAATATTTGATAAAGGTAGCGCTGTTAGACCCTTTATTAACGCAACTGCATTTCATCAGGTGCTCGGGAACTTGAAGAAACAATAATTGACACTTCATTATCGAGATTGAATGAAAAAGTAACATTTTCAGTCACACGACTCTCAGTTATATCGAAATCGTGATTTAACTTATTAGTCAGTTTAAAATCATGTCATTGATTTCCAGATTAATTAAAGACTGCCTCCCACTATTTCCTTAGGCATGTCACAATTAAGACGAAGATCGATAAAGGAGTAAAAAGGAGTAAACACAGAGCCCTCGGGAAAGAGTTTCATGCAACTTGCACATAATTCATGGATTTTTATGAGCATACGGAGGTAGAGCAAATGAACACATACGGAACAAAGCAAAGCATCAAGCATTCAGCCATTCATCATCCACAAATAACTAGATCTACCGTCACCGAGTTTTTTATCATTTTGTTATCATTTTTATTTTGTATTATGAAATTTGCACTGAAATTTAATTCGAAGAGCATCCTGATATTCAACAAATAAAAACAAAATATTCTTCTACATTCAGAAAAAATATTAGGATAGCTATTTGTCGCTGCATGGAATAGAAAAAGTGCTGTCTCGGCTAGTTTTAATTTTTGACTTAAATAACTGCTACATAGTTGATTTATCCTCTTTAATCCATAAAAGAAACTCAACAATTAATAATGTACCGAAACGAATGGTTATATATATTCCTACCGACCTCAGGTGTAAGCAACAAATAAAAAGTAACAACTGTATTAATTAAATTAACTAAGTTGATTTTTTACCTACAATGTCCAGTTTTAATTACTACTGTAATGTAGTTACGTATTTGGATTGCTTATATGTGGAATTTCCACATCATTAACCATTTGTGATCGCGATTTTATTTTATCCTGGCAACGCTATAATGAGATTTTAGTAGATATATTATCCATAAAAGGAATCATTTATTGAATTAATATTCCGAGCACAAGCACTTTCCACCACCAGCTCCTTTCAAGCGTTTTTTAAATCTTTTTCCTATGTTTACTTCTAAATTTATGACACGATGTATAATAGAGAAACCCATGTTATTTTAAACCTATATTCCATTTCCTTATTTAGAATTTTGGCGTTACTTGTGGCGTTGAATAACGGAGAATTGGAAACGGAAGGACAAATTCGACAACCAAAAGTAGTTTAAAACACACCAAATGATAGCATTATTTTTAAATGGGGAAAAGACATGGTACTTGACTAAGAAAGGTTGAATCCACAGCAGAACTGTTCATAAAAGCAGACTGCTAATGTATCGTTTGGGCCCAGATGGTCTGACATAAATCCTGCTTCGGCTTAACCCATATTATCAGATACTGCTGCATTTATTTTCTTGCCAAAAAGAAGGTATAATTTTCAGTGAATCATGTAAAGTTGTATTAATAATCATACTTAGACTTTTCATTTATAAATGAAAGGATTTAAATTGGTAATCTAGTTTTAGAGGAATAAAAAGAGAACTAGCCACACATGATTTCGAATTTAGATAGAAATTAGAATTATGAGATTGCACGGTGCGTTTAATAGAGGGCGAAATGAGAGCTAGAGCTCCCTTCGACCATTCAGTCTCCAACCTCGAACCACCTTGAAATCGGTGGGTTGCATGCATAATATTAGTAATTCAATGCCAGGCAGGTTAAATCTAAAATCGTCGGAGATTTTAGATCTGTCGTTAAGTGTGATCCACTTTCTATTAACATCTGAGTTTAAGGAGTCTATTTCAGAAAGCAATAACTGCAGTCAACGTGACACAACTACTGCTTGAATGATTGAATTTTGAATCACTATAAATTTGAAAGAGCTTGAGGGAACTCAAATTGAATTTCCTACCCGCTCATCCGTAGACAAGTTCGCTTAGTGACATTCTGGAAAATTCGGAAAATTTAAAAAACATTAAACATTTTTCCGATTTTCCTGCTCAAAAAGGCATAGCATATTGTATCAAGGAATAAAATTCTGCTGATTCTATATAGGTCTCGCCGATAAATTTCTTTTTCAGTTTAAACTTTCGTTACAATTTTTCCCAATCATGATTAATATAACGTAGAAAAGGAGGTGGGTTTCCCTAAAATTAATAATTAATTGAAGTACACCTCGGGTGGTGGTGGTCGAGCTATGGACTGGTAGGCAATCCTCTTGAAAGATCCCAAGAGATTCGTCATTTTTATATATGTTATTTACAAGATTTCCATAACTGTATTTTACCTAGGTAGGACCCTTTAATTTGCTTGCATTCAAAAAACGTTGCTACCAAGCTTGGCAACTTGACTTTTTCAGCCCTTAATACTGTATCATTTACAGGATGGTTCAAGTAACCTGTGGATTTTAAAACAATTATTTGATTTCTGCTGAATTTAAGAAGTTAAATTAGGAAGAAAGCAGTAACATTAAGATTTGTTCAACCAGCTCCAAATGAAAGAATAGCATTGACGTTTCATGACAGCAGTGTTTCTACCTTATGCATTTTAAATTAGGACTAAAGTTGCCATCAACTGTTTACAATTAGTGAGAGAAGAAAAATTATAGGGAATGAAATATGTCATACTGATTACTGCTTTCTGTGATTTTCACGCCTGATGATCTTGAAGCTCAATTCAATTAATGCCACTATTCTTAAAATATTTCCCCATAAACCGAAATACAGCCCTCTCATATGACTAGACAAATTATTTCGAATTATTCCGTAGTAAGCCAAATGTTAACCAATTTTTGTACCTACGTGTGCCTTAAGCTACTCTGAAAGGCTCGTTCAAAGAAGCTGCGTATCCAGAAGGAAACTTTTGCAAAAAAATCGACAACTATTTCTAAGTACTCATGTTATTGCCAATATCGTGGTTAATAAAAACAATAAAACTGTAAACAATTGACTTATTTGTGCAAATTCATTTGATCCTCGACTCTCACAAAGGTTAATTAGATCTATACGTCTAGTCAACAGAAGACGATATCATAATCGGTGTTTTCGGAATTATTCAGCCCTTATAACAACGCTGATTTGCTATCATGTGCTTGGTTATATTATTGACAATGGGTTGAGAAACTTTAGCAATTACATCTTTCGGTAAACGATTTTTTAATATAGAATTGAAGTTAATAATTTTTGTATTAAGTGCCGGAAGCATGCTAAAATTTATAATCAAATGTAATGATACAAGGTCTCAAGCAATTTGATCGACCAATTTACAGATTGTTTTAGAAAACCTCTGGAACAATTGAAAGGTTGTAAGAACTTTTGAAACCCTAGTCATCCCATTAGCACCTTCCTATTTATTTTCAAAAAATAGCTATCTATAGATTCTTCTCGAATATCTTGCTTATCAATCAGAGCGATGAAGGTGTTGCCATCAGTCTAGTACGGTTTTTTTCAAACAATCTGATTAGTATGCAAAATCACCTGTGATTTAGAGAAAGATGAAAAGTTATGGAGCTCGTTTATCCGACTCTGAAATAAATTTGATCTTGAATTGAACGTAAAAGCTTTCTCACCCAAATGTTTTACCATTTGATCTTCGAACAGGCTAAAAACCTTGCTTTGAGAATGCCACCATATCGAGCACAAAGCAGTGTGAAACTCTCAAACTTAGTTTTTCGTCATTGAACTAAGTATATGCTTATATATCATATAAAAGTATTGCTTATCATCATTGCTTCGTGTTTTCTATTTTTGTTTTGTGTCACTCATTTAGAGGTGGCCAATAAACACCAGTATGATTTGGGCTTATGAGAGGGAAGCGAGCTAACAAAGCTTCAGTAAGTTCCAGGCGAATAAGAAATGAACGATCTAACTGTGAAGATTAGAAGACTAAATAAATATTTGCCAAGACATTAATTACTGATAAGTTATTATTAAAACCGAACTATAGCAAGTGGAATGGTCATTATTTCTACTTATTCTCACTAAGTGATTTTCAGGACTTTTTTCATTTCGGTAGGTGCGGAATACTTTTGTTGCCTATTACTTTATTTATCGTGTCGTGATTTGAATGACATCTACTGATATCTGCTATGAATACGGGCTCAAAACCGGTACATAGTTGGATTTAAATGCTTGTTTTGAGTTGCCGTCTACCAATCGGACTCAAGAATTTGGACAATCGAATAAAATTTAAATCTCTGCTTCCTACCTTGAGCAATAGGATATTTAATTTGCCTCCGAGCTAATCCATTTGTAGAGAACCATGCGACTAAAATATATTTTCCGCATATGACAAAGACAACAGGTAGATTGATGAAGCTTCTTGTCTGGAATAATAAAGGTAGGTCACATTTCAAAGACGTTGCTGGTCTCCATTGGCTACTTTGCTTTTATAATTTCCATAAGTTGGTATGAGTCTAATCTATTACGTATAGTGGGGTTAAGATCTCGGGGTTAACAGATTTCTATGCAAAGATGCTTACTAGTCTTTATTTTGATTGCATTCACGATAATATAGATAGAAGGTAACTAAGACAAATGAAGTTTACAAGAACTGTGTTAGTCATGTTGATAAGACTTTTCATTTATTTTTTAAATAGGAAGTATTTATTCGCTAAACCTGAATCCTTTTTCTGCCATTCCTTAAAACCTTGTACTTCAAGTGACATTCCACGGTATTGTTTTTCCGGGTATACACTTGATACTTGAAAGCTTGTCGAAGTTTAGGGGTCACAAACGATCTTCCGTGGGACACAAAAGATTCGTTATTGAATTTACTTTGCGGTAAAATCTAGATAGAGTGAAATTTCTCACTTTATGGATGTGTTCTACTTGGCCGACTGCATAATTATATTGTGAAAATGAATTAAATAACCCACTGAGTGTGCTATTCGTCAAAAATTATAATGATTGAACTATGAAAAATTGAAGAAATATCACCTTCTAAATGGAACTCGATTGCAGAAATCTAAAACACTTTTATGTAAACAAACATGGATTCCAGATGGCGATGATGCATCACTGTAGTGCACTGAATAGCCTAAGTACATTCATTATGCTCAAATGTTTCTTGTGGAGAGTGACCAAGATCTAAGCTCTTAGGTTTTAACGTATTAATTTCTAGTTATGTTAGTTTGGATAAACATTTCTGGGATGAGAGGAACTTTTTCAGTACTAATTTGTTGTATCTTCAAGCCTGTCTGGGAATATCAATTTAGTGGAAAGAATGAAAAACACATAAAATAACATTTAGATTCTGTCGTAATTTAAGGCAGTTTCATGTTTTGTGCAATTCATTGACGCAAATATTTCGAAAGCTCGTGTATAGAACGAAATAACTGACCAATGAGCGAAATGCTTTGGATTAATTAAGAAAACACTCGTTATTGCATAATTCTTTCATATTAAAATTTTCAGTTTTAAATTGTAGAATCAAATAACAGGTAACGAAAATACTGACTGAATATTTAAATCCACAAGTTGGAATTTACTCTGATTTGATAAAACAACGAATACTTGATTTTAAGACTTCATTTTCTTAATTTATATAAAATGGAACAAGATAAATTTTTATAGATGAAACAAAACCACATACACTTCGATTAATCTGCTATCTACTATCTAAGTGGCAGCTCCCACGTCTTTTGAACTGAAAATGTTTTTGGCTATGAATTCCAAACTGTTTTATGCTAAGTCAAACGTAGACCCACGCATTTCCCTAAAGCCTTCATTCATTCACAAATGTCAAATCGAAATTCAAACTATCATCTCCAGAATATTGTAAAATTATCCCTTCAGAATTTTAGATTTTATGCTTATTGAAACACATTATGGTTGAAATGTCTGTTGAAGATTAATTTAAATTCACACTCAAGTTTTTTCCCCTAAGTGTTTCAAATTGGTGGACTTAAAAATGATCGTCTTTGATGTACTTCATCACAACTTTAATTTTGTGTAGACCCTGGTACACTTTGGTGAAACCTCGAAGCTGAATTGCCTAATTTCACGAAGAGAGCTGTTCAAAATTTACTTAATTCCTATTGAAATGCGATATTAGATACAATTTAGTTATGATTAGATTCTACTGCGCCATCAAGCCCTGTGTTTGAAGAAAAGCTGTAAAAGGAAATAGGGCCTAATTGATCCTCTGCTGCCGTTTTTGTCGCCTCCGTCAATGGCACCTCTTCGCGTGAGTCACCGATTTAGAAATCGTTCGCTGCGATCTCGATTCGGGACAGATGAGCAGTGTTTTACGCCTTTCCTCGCTAAGTATGGCTTTAATTTCATTGGCATAGATGTATCCCTACTAGATGAGTTAGGATTCGACTGCCTGTGCGCGATTACACACCACGCATGTATGCTGAAATATTCAACTAGGCTTGTAGTCATAATAATATCCCGCTACGTGACGAATCAAGCAGCATCTAGTAGCTGGAAGAGGATAAAATGAATTTCACGAATTGTTGTTGTAGTTATATTTACATTGCGAGAAAAAATCCCTCATATCCACACAAAAGTTTTTGGTAGACGATGTTTAAGACTTAGATATAAATTTTTCGGAAAAAAAATACACCGATTTTAGTTGCAATGGAACAAATGATTTTATCTCACCGCATCCTAGTGAAAAAAAAGCAGTTTCTATTATCGACCTGGGTGGTTGCCACCAGTTCACCAGATCTCTTTCAAGTTAATGCATCAGTCATTTGTTGCATCCGTGCTCCGCTTAGGCACAGAATTTATTTTTATTTTGAAGGATGAAAATTCACTGTAGGAATTTATGACATGCTCGGAGGGATGTTTCATGAATACAGCTAGAGATATTTTAATTTAGTATAGCTATGTTGAAATTTGACTTGCTGAAGTTTAAAATAAAAAGTTTCTCGAATGGCAAACTTTTTTTGCGACAAACTGGTTTGGCGAATTTTAAGAGACAATTTCTCCCCATAGATGCCTGTAAACGTCCATTTTCATGTCCGTGAATCATGTTTTCCAAGCTTACACTCTCAGTGCCTTATGCGTGGACTGCAGTTCATTGGTGATCACCTTTCTTTCTCGAAGTAGGGCTTTACAAGAGCGTTCTTACTATAAATCGATTTGATCTCGCCTAAGAAACCTAATGTTTTATCCCTCTTAATCTAAACTCATTAACTATGTTTTATTTTTTGAAAGATACGAAAGTCGGTTTACTCATTTTTAGAGATCCGTGTTGACACTTGGATAGTGCACCAGATAACATTGAAGTTTAAAAGAATGCAAGTTATCTTTTTCAACTGGTTATGCGGTCTTTTCGACAGGACTGTAAGAAGCAGCTATTCTCAACGGATCATAAAAAAGTGCTTGAGTACTTCCAGGGACTCATTATATGTATATGTGCTCAACTTATACAAAAAAAGAGCATCGAGGGTGTACAAGGGAGCTTTTGAATTTTTAATTTTTTCCCATAAGTACATGCTACTAAGACGAAATTCATCTTATGAAGTCTTGAATGTGATTACGAATTGATCTATGTAAGCACTTATTACTAACTATTTGAGATCCACTTGAGGCTATCTTGACTGCGTTATCTATTGCCTCTACAAGAAACCTCAACTTGATTTAAACAGCAATGAGGTAAGGTTATCAGCGGATTCATTGTTTAAGCAAATCTTCCTCACTGCTGCGTGGTATTACCTTCTGGAGTATGAGGTCTAATAGCTATGCTGCCTAAGTGTTACTATTAGCAAACGTTACATTAGATAACGAATGATAATCGGTCACATGAGAAGGAACACGTGGTAACCCCACGGCAACTGTATTCGACGAAGTGCCATAAACAATTATGTACATTATACCGTTAATAGCAAAGGTGAAGTAAATTCTAGTCGGAAATAATCAAACAAATGGAAACAATTTTCTGCAGATACAATACACCACCACTCATTTCACACTCTAGAGGATGGTAATTGTGCAAGTTAAGAAGCACTGGCATGTTGGTATTTCCTAGATATTAAATCAAGTAATATGGAACGGGGGTTTCTAGATCCTCAGTAATGTAGGTAACATATAGACAAATAAATCAAGTGACAACTGCTACAAGCAAAACGAGGCGGTGAGGCGAAAAACGTGGATGGGATGTGATTTGACACTGCTGGCGCACAAATTTCATGCTATCTGTTGCGCCGAAAAGGCTCTTGCGCACTCATCAGGGAAAAGGCGAGTTTAAGTGGAAGTAAACGATTCTTTTTGATGGCGGATTAAATGCGCAAGGATGCAGATTTTAAGTTTTCATTTTGTTTTAAAAATAGATACCGAGTTTTGAAATTAATTGGATGAAAAAGACAATGACGGCAACTAGATCTAACTTGTACGGTGATGCAGTTTGATAGCGACTTAAATTTCCTGCGCGTGTTAAAATGGGAGGTAGCGTTTTTCTTTTGAAGTTAAATTTCATTTCGGCTGCAAAGGATGGCCTTTTCAATTCTTCGCGAAAAAGTTTTATGAATTTCATCTAAACGTCAAATGTTGGTGATTGTAGTTCTTTTTCCTCTCACGGTGTTGAATGTGCTTCAAAAAGAATCGTTCACGGAGAGTGCCCTTTTGTATGAATGCGCTTTAAGATTATTATTGATGTTAATGATAAATACCTTCGTTTTCTGTATACATCAACCCAATGCCACAGACATTTAAACTCCTCAAGTGAATGAGACATTTTGTGATACTGATCGTTCGCATTTGTAATGGACGTGATCACTTCGTGTCGATTGGGTGATCTGTGATCAAACGTGTTTCCAAATTTAGGAAATCCTCACAATGAGCTAAGATAGTTTTAAAATCAAGTTTATTTGATGATTCGTGTTTTCTTGGGTTCGTTTGAACCTGTAGTAGTAATAGAAAGGCCACCAACTTGGACGCTTCCTAGCAGTGCACCATTTGCTCTTTCATTAAGAAGCAATTTGAAAAATGGTATTTTCCATGAGAAAAATAATACCTTTTTTCGTTGGCAATTAGAACTCTGAAACTGTTCTCCCTCACGACGACTGCTTAGGTTTAATCGTTCTACTTCCGGCGGCTGGGGGCAAACAATAAGGATATTTAACACTTAGTAACATTGTAAGGTAGAAGTTGGGGACTGCGGATGGCACTTCAAGAAGTTGAAGTTATATTTGTAATTTCGCACTAGCTTCCTATAGTCAAGCCATGAAATCTGTGCGCCGCAGTGGATTGGCTACCCTAAGATTTTCTCCAAGAGGGATCAACTACCCGTATGCAGTCCCACTACCAGAGGAGGAAGGGGGCGTATGCACCGAACCTTTATTAGAAGCGTGTGTACCCGAACGTTTATTAAAAAACGTGCGTGTAGGAGGCGGTATGATCTAAAAACGGGTTTTTGAGAGGACAAAGAAAAAAGGACTGCACTCAGACTTGGATTGTCGACTGGGGAGTCTAGTAACCAGGCTGTCGCGACTGCATGGCTCACGTCACACTGAGCCGGTGATGAGAATTGGGGGCCTAGTCTGGCAACTACATATGAACTTTTTCCTATAATCCCTTCATTCCCTTCGGGGTTGAGCGTCTAGTGAAGTCATCACTCTTCTAAAATTGCAATTATGATTGCACAGAATCACTCAGAAAATTCGATCTAGGCTTATATATGTATAGCCCACCCAGGAGTTACGACTAATTTCTTCTACGGAGAATTCATAGGTTAAAATTCCTAATAGAATTTAGCATTAGACACCTAATGATACTAAACTGCAACAGCTTTTAATCTAGCCTTAAATAGCATTAACATCCGACAGAGAAGCATTGCGCATTTCGTATTTGTAACCCATTTTTAGGTTTCCTGATAGGCGTTAGCAGGAAGTGCACCATGAAACGCAAGTATTAAAAATACAGTTTTCTCACCAAAAAAGTCGACACATTCCTTGGGATTAACATCCAACTCTGAAATATACAAGCTGCCCGGTATAAATTTGAAGTCTCTCAATAGAAAAGCAAAGGTAAATTAGGACGACATCAGTTAATATAAATTCCGTAGTCAAAGAAATTGCGTCATTGTCAGAGTTTACTTCAAATAATTGCAGTTATTGCCCATTAAGTCCTCAATCTGGTTCGGTCCGGAACATGGAGCGAGCGGATTTTCCACTTTTACTGAAGAAGAGTCTCCCTGAAACTCATTGTCAGAATGTCCAAGTTGTTGTCTGAGAGAGACCGTCGAACTCTAAATGGAACTTTTAGAGGCTCGCAAAATCACTGCAGAGCTCCTCAACGGACACCTACAGAACCCAGTTTCCACAAAATCGGTGCCTCGTCGGGAGGTGCACACATGTGGATTTCACCACGAAAGAGCTGCAATTAGGTAACCTCTCCCCTCTGAGACAAATGTTTCAAAGCGCTTAGAGTGATGGCGTAGAAACCTCAAGCAGAATTGATGTCATCTTTGTTTACCCTAAACCCGACCTCCGGCCCGATGTACTTTTGAGGACAGCTGAAAGAAGCACTTGATTCAGACTGCCCCCCCCCCCGACAAACGTAAAACATGGCGGTGGAGGGTTCTGTTAAGATTATCTGGAATACCATTTCTTGGAAATCTGCGGCTAGACCAATGATTTCCCTTCATGGAACAAAAAATAACAGCTGAGACTATTTAGGGATTGTGGGCGACCAAGCATCAAGAACTGTGTCAGGAGGGAAAGGAAGCCATCTGTCAAGATGAATAATGCTGTACCAACCCATTCAGCTAGACTTGTTCAAGAATGGCGGCACGAGGAACAACATTCTAATGAAGTTGAGCATCTCATCTGGCCGCCACCACAATGCACCCCAGACCACCTCGACCTCAACTTTGTAACATTATTGAGGCAAATTTATAGTGTATTTTAGAGTTCCGCCTCCTCCACGGCCATCGTCTCTAAAATGAGTGGTGGGTGAGGGTGTTTTGACTGCCGAGGAATGGGGGCTGCAATTCCTGCGGAGCCAACAATTCACCATTTGCACGAATCAATACCTCCGAGAATTGCGACTGCAACTGCCGCAAATGGCAGAAGTTGGACCCACACCACATTGGAATCCATTTTAGGGATTTTCCAAGGTGTTTCCACTAGTTTGTCCACTAGTTTGTATTTTACAGTGCCGACTAGGTGATTAATGGCTATCTAGCAGCTCCCCATACATAATAGCCGATCGGATTAAGATCTGGGGGGTTCAGAGAGGCCTCCAATCCTTTCCAATAAGAAGTTGACCTATGCGACGCTATTCTGAGAGTAGCGACAATCTTAATTAGGCGAGGCTGAAACATCCGATACAAGCCTTGATAACGCCTGAATTGACACAAAATCAGAGTCCCCGAATAATTTATCCCAGCAAAATCACATCTTCTGTTTTGTTGTTGCTAGGCATCAGAGTCAAGCAGCCTCCATTGCAATTCTACAGGAAGTGCCCTAGTTGACCAGCGTTGCAAAACATAATGATAAAAGTGACTTTGTTCCATGTCTATTTGGATGATGCGTTGAAGTCATCAATCCTCCTCATTGTCATCATTTATTTGAATAAATAATGATATAGACATCAAAGGAAGCGTAGTATGCATGAACACCAATGCATTAGGAAAAAACAGTTATTATTATCGTCTGTTATTATCTCGTCTGCTGCAAAATTCGAAATTTTCCATGTCAGGCTTCGAACGATTCCCTTAAACGAATGCAAGGTTCGTGGACTTTTGATAGAAATTTATTACGGGCAATAAATAAGCCTGTGGGGCAGGAGCGATGACATTCACAAGACTCTTTGCTGTCATATGTTGGCCTGCTGAGGAACCACCAGATGCGGTTTAAGGATGAAAATAATTGTATAATTTTTGCCAACAATAACCTGTGATTTCTCTTATGCTCATATATTTATCTATTTATTCCTGTACACGACGCGTAATAACTATTTTATATTTCACTCTGAATTTTGTAAAAATCTTTACTGGTTGAAATGGTTGTTTTTGAACACAGTTAATGGGACTGAAATAGGTACTTAATTCCATGTTTCAGTACTGCTGTAGAAGTGCGCTCTACGATAGTCAAAACGCTTTGCACATTTAAATGTTTAAGAATCCACTGCGTAATTAAAAAAAAACAATGACGTCAATCGCTAAGATTTGGACTAAAAAAGCAAAGGTGGTTACGGGCCCATATGCAGCTTAAAGCAGTCGATTCACGATTCTTCCCAAGACAATGGTTACGTTAAGTTAGCTATGTTAAGTAGCACAAAATAACATATTTTATTTCGATTCGGAATAAACTAGTAGATGAAACAAGCGGGCTGAGTGCAATCAATCAATTATGGGGGGGGGGGTAGCACTTGTCAAGCCACTATGAATGCATGAATGATGAATGAGTAGTACTATTCGGAAATCAAATCATGTTGTGACCTTATCTTGAAAATTATTACTGAAATGTTAGTAGGACATTTTTCGGGCATGAGATGAGATACACTAGTCTCGATGGAGACCGGAGATCTCTATACGCGAGCTTTGCATATCCACTCGCTTAGTGATCACGACCCAAGCATTAATTCAGACTCTGTGGAATGACCCCTCATTTTAAACACTATCTATCTTTCTTCCACCGGTGTCGCTACAAATCAACTGGTATTTCTGAAATCAACCTCATAAATCATTCACCACTTTTGCTATCTTCCGCAACCTCGGAAATTTCCTTCGGTCCTTGGATGCTTGCAAGCTTTGCCGTGGTAGTGAATCAAGCAGTGCATCTTGAGCACTCCCAAACAGTTAATCTACCTCGAATGATAACTTGCTCGCTAAGACAAATATCGCAGGTGTCAGTTCTTCTGTCTCAATGCGAGAGCTGCTTCTGTGCTTGCCGCAATTGGCATGTTTTACGATTAAAATGGAATTGATTAATAGTTCGCAGGTACTACACACCAAAAACGAACGGTTTCAACCAATGTACAATTAGGTTGTGTTCATTTAATTATATAGAATAGGTTTCTTTAACAACCTCAGAGACCCAGGTCCACCATCTCTTTTTCTTGATTAGGTTCTTACATGCAGCTTTTCATGATCTACTCCTCCAAAGTTCAGGCATTTGGTGACTTCCTCTTAATGCCTACCCTTTATTCTTGGGCATAATGCATTCCCATTACTACAACTGCCATAGCTGGTACCTTTACCACAAGAGACATTTAATGCTATTTGTCAACCTTATTCGCGGTAGTGCAGCTTTATCACTTCGCGAAACACATGTGGAATTATCATGACCCCCTAAAAACGTCTAACCGTGTGAGGTCTAATATCGCTTACAAGAAGCAGTTTTTAAATTGAGATTCCCTATCAAATTATGTTCACAGTGGGGAGCAACCTGACGTGTAAAATGGATTATGCCGCATCGAAGGATAGCCTCGAGCTTCTCTTCTGATTGACTTAGTTTTTGTGCTCTTGTTTGCAGCTCGCTTCACTATTGTAGGCTCTATCAGTTGACGCATTTGCGTAATCGTAGAGGGGGCGATTTGCAGGCTAAAGGTAAGGCAATGAGTGCTTTTTTTCGAATGCGCAGCTAAGTATCAGCGAAAACAACGCACTAGTATCCACTTCACTCCAGCTGCAGGTTGTAAGTCACAGCCCTTTTTCGCCATCAACTCGACTTGCGCTGTTCAGAGTGAAGATTTACTTGGGTGGCTTTAACAACGGCAGCGACAGCTACATCAAGAAGTCAAACGCAGTAATTCCTGCTTCGTAGAATTTTAAAAGTATCCAACAAAAGCGTATCAGCTTGTTGTAGTAAATAATTGCAAATTCCAGTAATGACGTATGAGGCGGAAAAGCTAGGTAATGTTTTACAACTCAATTGAAAGATCCTTGGGGTGAAAAAGATAATAAAAGATTCTAAGATTCTCTGGAACATTGATTTTAAGAAATATTGTTAAACAATTTTTGTACTAACTACAGTGCTACAGTCGAATTAGTGTGCCTGTAGCTTTTTCTTCTGGCTTATCTTCAAATAAGTATCCCTGCCCTCGATAAATTATCAACTGGGGAATCAATTCACTTTGATTGCTGATAATGGAGACAGCCAGGTAACAAGGAAAAGCCTCATTTATCCAGACAATGGAAAATAAAATTAGTTCTTTTGACGAAATCATACCAAAGAATCATAGGTGATCTCAGAGAGTCCAATATTAAGCGAAAAATAATTCTATTTTGAAAGTATTTTGTTTTTTGATTCAAAACTAACTTAAAGTTTGAGCATTCATAAACTTGTGCGGATTGTGAACATCTAACCGTTTGAAATTAGTCTGTAAATGAACCAAACATACTAAACACTTAATTTTTCACGAGTGTTTGCCGTGATTCAGCACATGCGAACCGACTTTGTCGACATGATTAACATGAGCGCAGCTGAAAAGGCGTCTTAAAAATTATGCTGTAATCCGATTCCAATTCTTGTAAGAATTAACGAGCACCTTGACTACAAGTCGGGCTCTAAAATGCTCAACTGCACGATACTCCGGTGAATCGTACGTCCCACCGATAAGTCTAACCGCCAAATCTAAATAGTCGTATGGAAAGCATTCCAAACAACCCAACTCTCCCTCTCCAGATCAACTAGGGCAGAATGGGGTCAAAGAAATCTGCACTAACCACCGAACTGAGATTACATGGATCCTAAATACTTAATGATACGATTCTTCTTTACATTTTCTTTCGGCGGCATTCATTATTGATGGAACGGTGCTAATGATCCTCTACCTGATCACTCGATATGCCAAATCACGAGAGACCGCTACAGACGGTAGAAGATTGTTAAGCCAAATCATGGTAGTAATAAGTTAGAATCACTTTAAGGTATGTACTCACCACATTTTCTAGTTGCAAAATCCCATCACAAGCGTATATGCACTCTCGGTTGAAGAACTATTATTTCTTCAACTCAAACCCCTTAAATTCGAGAAAAAGTTAAATTGCACAACGAAACATTTTCACTTGATCAGCAAAGTATTCCACCATTGGTGTGAATTTTAAGTCTACTCTAGAATGCACAAATGGATTGCAGCCGTGATTATTAATCAAGCCTATTTTGCTAGAAGTACTATTACCTTGAAATCATAAAAATCCTAATTAGTTGCTTACATACATTCACATCTTCTTCTAATGCAATAAAGAGTAATGATTTGTTCTTCTTCTTTCCCTTTGGATAAACATACTACCTCAGAGAGGAAGCTGGGATTCACATTTAAAGAACAAAGAAGTTATGGAAATGCATCTTGAATTTGATTTTATTAGTTGAAAATAGTTCGGAAAAAACAGCAACAGACATTGCCCTTCCGCTTCGCCGATTATGTTTGGTAGTTTTTTGACGTCTACTTGTCAAAATGCATCAGGGGTAGTTTTGAAAGAGTTACCTAAAAAAATTTCGACAAACTGTGTCTATGTAGTTGGCATTGGTACCTTACCATCTCGACTGGAAAATTCCCTGAGGTCTTATTAATGCATAACATTAGTGTCTTATAATGTATGTGGAAGCTCCATAATTGTTAAACAAATTATGACAAAATAAGTTACTATTTATCAAAATGGAAATTTATCGCTCCTATTAGATGCAGAATGATTGCAAATATTTAAATTCTCTAGATTGTAAGTTATATATCGTTTTCCCATTTTATACTGCTCTTGTAATTTCATGTCACGGCATTATTACAACCTATCAGATACTGGATATGGTTTAGTCCTCATTTTCTTCATCAAGGGCTCGGATGGAATTGAGAGCTCAATCATCGATTTCCTGGCACTGACTCATACTGAGTGCTCACGATTCCAGTTAGTACTAAAAATTAGACATTTTCTGATGTAAATCTTCAACTTCTATTGTAACCAGTCTTAGTTATTTACAGAATCGTAGTAAATCGGAAGGAATTGCAAAAGCCAATCTTGTCGACTAGATTAGGTTGTCAGATTACGTTCATTGTTCATTTGCTCCGATAATTCGTCGAGGCAGAGCACCGCAGAATGACAAAGATAACTACCTAGCTTACTTTTCGGGGTAGTAACACTCTCAGACTACTTTCGACTAAAGATAAATACAACTACTGGGAGTTTTTAGCACCGTGATTCACGTTTCCTTTTATAAATAAATAACTTGCACTTGGGAACGCGTTAAAAGCAGTTTTCTTGACGCTCAAACATCTATGGACTGCCAAAATTAATTAAATTAAAAAAATAAATAAATAATATAGAAATAAATAATATATGTATAATATATAATATATATAATAGTAATATTTTAAATAAAAAATAAAAAAATATTTTGAAAGATATGCCTTTAGAAATGTACACTTGTCGTGGTGTTAGCTTTCTCCATATAATATAAATAGTCCTTCTCACCATAAGAAAGATGAAAAAGAGTAGCAGTCACAACTCATTTAAGCATAAAGACCGACACGGATAGAAACACGATATAGTAATAAATTAGATTACATTTGCACAATTTGTTTGCTTAAAATACTTTTGACTTAATTGCTGGCAACTATCGCCGTTGTAAAAGCAAGAACTAGATTGGTAACTGGACACTCCTGCAATCCATCCCATAGCCCAATGGCTTTATAAAAAGGCAAATTGTTGCTTCACTTTTATGTCCACTCCACTTCCTGGTCCCTCTCTAATTAGTGGTTCAAAACCGCATTCTGCTAAAAATGCTTTTTCGAATCACGCTGCTATAGAAACCAGTTTCAAAGCACAATCGCACTCTTCACTGCTTTGAAAACACGGGATCGTATCTCAATGCTAGCTTTATTTTCACAAAGCACACATTTGGAACAGAGCGAAGGTGCATACATTCATGCATACAAATGTACACTTTCTCGCTCCCACACCTGGTGGAATTGCCTGTTTGGTGGGAAAGGGGGAACTAGTACTGAGTGTGTCACCTTCGGCGGAGGTCCATCCGCAAAATCCTAAGGAAAGCCTGTTTGAACTGAGCATTGGCTAGGGCATAGCAGAAAGGGTTAATAGGGGAGTTTATGTAGCACATCCAGTAGGTCACACTGTAGAAATGGCGGTTAACGCAGGTGTAGGCCTCTCCAGGGTCATCACAGAAGCCCTTGATAAGAATTACAATATGATAGGGAGTCCAGCATAGAACGAAAGCCCCGAGGATTAGAGAGATGGTCTTGAGCGCTTTCCTGGCTCTGTTGGCGGTTCTGCCCCTTTCCATGGGAGCTTGCCGACTGCTGTTTGCACTGCTGTCATGTGGTCGTTGGAAGTAATTGTTAAGCACCTTCTTTTTACCGACTTTCAGCAGATTCCTCGACGTACTGGTACCATGGCTATCTGTGGTATCGGTTCCTGCGGTTTTACTTTTCTCCGTTAGCATATTATACTTATTTTCATGATTGGATTTGTGGTTTTTCGTTTGGTTAGTACGATTTTCAGCCGCCATGAGCAATCGGTTCTGCCATATCTGGGCAACACGTGCTGCCGTGGCTTTGGAAATCCTTCGGGTGTCTGCGTTGGGGACGGAAGAGTGGGAGGGCACAAATGGACAGTCATCTGACGCTTCCTGATTACTGGGAGCGTTCTCCGAAGGTTGAGGTGGGTTTGTGGCACTATTTCTCAGAGGAGTGCACTCGTAATTTCTTGTGGAGTAGGCAATATTTTCTGGCCCTTCTTCCTTCTGACCAAAGATTGAGGGCGGTCCACCTGTACTACTGTTGAATGACTGGCGACCAAACTCTTGCGAACAAGCAAAACTGAGCTGGAGACTGCTTCCGCCATTTTCACTGCTTAAAGAAGCCTCCATATCTGAGAAGACATTGACCGCTGGGGAGGATGGAAAACTGTGGAATGTCACATCTAACGTGGTTGTAGCATCACCTATTTCAGGGTCATTCAGTTGTGGAGACCGAATACCCACAAATGGGGTTTCTACAACGGACGTCGGGGAAGCTTTTTCAAAGTCCTTATCTTGTAAGCATAAATTAGCATCTGAAAAGCAGTCGTTTGTGTACTCAGCTTTTGGACGAGTGTCCACCGTAAGAGCTGAGGTATTTGCCTTAGTAGACTCTCGTCTTGGAGACAGAGGGCCACAGTAAGGCATTATCGGTTTCATAAAGTCCTCAGTAGGTCTCCTTGGTGTAATTTTTATTCCATAGTTGTTGTCGTGTGGTGGAAGAGCACTTGAACCAAACTCCCCAGATGTAATTTTGACTCCGGTCTCATTACTGCTCGGTAAATGGCAAGACTCACCGAAATCCACTTCCGTCTCTATGGCTGTTGACCCTGCGCTTTTCCCCGATGTTACTTGGTGTGACATGCTGAGGAAATTTTGCACTTTGATCTTTTTAATCTCTGATCGCTTCTGGAGACGCAGGGCTACCAAGTAAATTCCTATGTAGAGACCTGTCATCACAGTGAGTGTCACCCAGAAGTATGATATAGTGAGGATGGTGTTGAACATTGGATTGCTGGAGAATTCTGCATAGCAGTCACCGCTCTTGCGCACATGATTGTGCTTGCTAAAATAAGGCCATCCAAGAATGGTTGTAAAAAATATGCTCGAGGGGAGGATCCAGGTGATTGCAATCATCGCCAAAACCTTATTCCCCGTTCGCCAGTTGCGATATTTCGCCGGTATCCTGACAGAAAAGAATCTATCCAGGGTGATAAAGAAGACGGTGTATTGACTTGTCAGACAGAGGGTATAGTCGAGCCCCAGCCAGAGATCACACAGCAATCGTCCAAGAGGCCAGTAACCTAACAGCAAGTATAGGCTGTACAAATTCATAGAAAAGATACCAATGAGGACGTCTGTGACAGCCAGAGAAGCGATAAAGTAGTTAGTTGGCATTCGAAGAGTTCGTTCAACATAGAATGCAGCGAGCACGAGAATGTTCCCACCGATTGTTACACTTGAGACAACGATGGTGAGGATAATGATCACAACTGAAGAGGCCCTGTCATAGGGTTGCTCGTCTGACATGGTCGCCGCATTAGCTGGCGAATTGGCGGAGGATGGCGGCTGTGGAGGTGGAATGATAGAAGTTGTTGTTTCGAGTGTTGGTGTGTTGAAGAAGGGCTCAATGGCCTTGCCACGCTGTTTCCGCTCAGTCTCGTGATACCGAGAGAGCAGGTCGGAGGCGTTCGGGATGCGAAAGACGACCTCTCGCTCCGGTGCCGTAGTGCCGGCCGGGATCGCTGTCGGAGGCGGCGTGGAGGAGAAGAGGGCGCCGCGTTCCCGGATCCAGTTCATGTAAGCGATCGAGATGTCCGAGTGGTCCAACTCATCTAGGTCCTCGTCGCGGTAGAGGGGTATGCCGTTGCTGGTCGGCGAGCACAGCACGGCGTAAAGTGGTACAAAAAATGCAACGAGAACTGTCGTTGACTGCATGTGCTCATTGGATCTTGTTCTGTCCGTCCATGAAATGTAATATAAGTCAACTAGTCAGGTTGCATGAATCACTCCTATTCATTGTTCTAATTACAAGGCATACTTCTGAGCAACCACTGATTTTTGAATATACCTGACTTAAAATGGTTCAGTGAAAGTTTTCTTGTTAAATCATAGATATATATAGTAAACTGAGCAGTCGGTTGAAGGCTAGAAGTAGCAACTCAGTAATGTGGAAAACATTTTGTTATCTCCATATGCTACATGAGAACTCCCGATAAGCCTATTACAACCCGTCAAATGCCCAAGTGTGAATTTCTCTCATTAGAACAGGATCCTATCAACCTCTGCAGTACAACTTTGATAAGAGTTTTCAATTGCCAAAGAATACTTTATCAGACCATGGGCTAAAATCGTCAAATAAATGATCATCTCTGCTGCTGCTGCTGCTACTGCTGCTGCTGTCGTGGTTCTGGAAATTCCCACATTTTGCTCGTTATGATGTGAGATGCAACTTCACAGATGGAAGTAGCTTAATTAGGTCAACTAGATGGTAAGCTTCTACTTCACTCACTATGATTAAGTATAAAAATTGCAAATACCATATTTAATGGAAATTTTCTGAACCGAACAAGTTAACAAACAGCGTTCAAGAATGCCACTTTTCGATTTTGATTTGATTAGTGTAGGCTGAAGAATTAAAATAATCTTGAAAGGTTTTGGTTACGAAAAATTAGAAATAAAATCAGAAAGGTGCATTTCTGAACGTCTACCAGGACGGCATACTTGGATATCTTTGTGAGGGATCCTGCTGTTCAAATAAGCCTCGAATTAACTCCAATTTATTCACTGCACACGAAAGATAAAAGAGCAAGGTATTTGACGGCACTCAACTGAATGCGGCACTGCCTGCCCATTTCGCCCTGTTGATGGGGCAAAGGGTGGGCGATTGCGCACGTGCGGCGTGTGTGGTGTAGCTGTTATTACCGTCTTTGATAATGCGGCAAGAATGCCACCTTAGTGCCTATCCCGTTATACCATCCTCCCTTTTCATCAAACAATGGCTTACACACAAGCAGACTTCTAACAGAGCCTTATACGAGCAGTTTCTACCGCGATGACTAGGTAAATAATTTTAATCTATAAAATAATGAGGAAATTCAGTTTTGATGTCGATATTACAAACAGTCGGCAACTATTATCTCCCCAATTGGACTAAAAGTACTGGTTATATTGAGTGATCGATAAGGCTGATCACATGAAATCAAATGGAATTGTGAATAAAGCGTATTTTGGTAGTTGTAGTCACTTCTGAAAATGACGTCTAGCTGTGGGAATCGATCGCTTAGTTATTTCCTGATAACCATGCATCGACAACTTCAACTAGAGCATCTCTTCATTTGCCAGAGACCTATTTCTTGAAAAAGAAAGTACCTTGAGGCTCATCAAATGCAGCTTTCAACTAAATATCCTTTTTTGATCCTGTACCTGCATTAGCCCATCCCTTAAAATTGTGCACCACTATTTAACGGAATTATTAGTTCAATACTGAGGGTACACCGAGGTAAGTTTGTATACCGATTTGCTCAATAATTCGAGTATCCGCATGGTTTGATGTCGCTCTTGCTAATTTTTTTCTACTGACCGTTGAAAGTGGGAAAGACATCTTCTGATCTGTTAATATAATGTCTCGCTGAATTACAAGTTTCTATCCTCATAAGACTAAGGAAGCCTTCATGAAACAATTGTTGTACAACTGAAATCAGTTAAAGCCAGCCTTTTGGGGTAACTAGATTTTTTTCTGGGCTAAGTCCTATTTAGTAAAAGATATTAATGTAAATAAGTAAAATTAAATAGAGAAGAATGTTAAAAGAAAAAAAGGGCATCGAAAAGGCTGCTACTTTGGCTTTGGAGTTAAATTGTGGGTCCACTTATACCTCAACCAGTGAATTGAGAACTGCGGTGGTTTTTTATACATTTGCATACTGTTGTAGAAACATATGTTAGGTCGTGCAGTGGGTCTTTGCTGCGTATTATTTCGGCATGCTTTGTTCCTTAGCATACAGTACACGTGAAGGAAACATAGGCTTTTCCATCTGACAACCATTGGATTATTAAAATAAAGGCTTAAAATGGTACCCAACAGCAAAGTACCCGGTTGTCAATCAGAAAACAGCAAGTGCAAGTCTCTAAAGACCCTCGAATTGAGGTTATGCATTTAAGCAATATGAAGCTCTATTGAAGAAATATGTTACGGTATAATTTGCAGCCCTTTAAATGAAAGTAAGTAAATGGATGCTTCTTACAAATGATTTTTCTGCTAGATTTTAAAATCAAAATTTTGCAAAATTTTTTGGTTATTTGGGAAGTGTCAACTTCAAGTATAGTCAATCCAATGGGGATCAGTGGGTGATGTGCACATGAACCTTGCTAAAATGAAATTGACTAGACTAAAAGTAGAAGTGAATTAATGCCTAGCAACTTGAACTTCTTTTGCATAGTCTCGAGTCAATCTTAGTGTGATGTAGCGTTTCAGGCAATGACGAAGATGGAATTCAGGAATTCCAGTGATATTTGTGATCTATGAGAGGAGGTGTGCCATGTGATGGAAAATCGGGCTTGCTCATCAGCTAAAATTTAAATTTAAAATTTAAAATATGCTGAAGTCGCTTTTCATTGGAACTTAAAATTATAATCAATTCCAGTTGATGCTTCCTTAAACCCAAACGGAATTTTGAAACAGCAAACAAAGTACAGGATGCATTCAAGAGACTATCTTCTCCAATTGATACGCATATGAAGCATCTTAATCAGCCATTTCCACAATTCCGAAGCTGAGGTACTGGTTTGGTTGCTGAAGGATATACAGTTTCGTCTAAGGCTCAGTGCATTCATGATAAAAAGCCAATGCACTAGTGTGAATGGGATACGGTCACCCACTAGCCATCTCACTAGCCCCGGCAAATGATAACACTTTTAGGCAACAACTAATAGCACAATCTTCTAGATAATTGGCCATTTTTAAAGGCAAGAAATTTTTCGATGCGAATAAGGAATATTGTCATTTAAACTTTAACAAGCCGTCACTTAAGTATAGCTTGACATCGTCAACCAATAGTGGTAAAAATGAAAGTTTTTTGAAAATAATAAGGTTGACAAGAATCCCGAGAAACCCAAATACAAATTCAATTTGTTCTGACCTCGATGAATCATTGCACACTTGCTGGTCCGATGGGTCCATAAGCAGAACTTTCATGAAACGGAAGTGTTTAATCAGGGAAAGACTTGAACAAAACAGGCTAGAGATCCATAAATATTTATTGGTCTTGAAGTTTGTTGTTCAGATAAAGAAGAGAGAGGGGTGAGATTTCCCCCAAGCAACTGTACATTCAAAATGCCAACCTATTAAACTAAATAGCGGGCTAAGGGACTCATGAAATATCCCACAGTTTGGATAGTTTTGCTTTGACCTCACGTTACTGCCAAGTCGTAAAATTCAATGATAATGCAAAAAAATCGTTTTATCGCATCTGAAGGGGCAGTGGTCCTCAGGAATCTTTCGGAGGCCATGAACAGATTTTTAATTTGCTCGAATCAAAGCCTATGTACTTACTTTGATTAAGGCAACCCATATTTTAGTATTAAGAAGGTAATTAATAATTGTCAAGTATGGACACGACAAGTACATGCATTAATCAGTCAGAACATGTTGTTTCAATGGCAAATAATAGGGCATCCTCAGCGTTATAAGAGCTCCGTGGAGGATATGGAGGATATGTATACAGCGTTTCCGATGGAGTTGCTATGGCAGCAGTGCTACTCACCACTCTTTTGCCGCATTATGGCTCGGTAACAAAATTAGGGCATTTATTGTATTTGGTATATAACTTGTGACATAAGCATAAATAGCTTCGTAATTTCCTTTCGGTTTGACTTTTATTTTGTCGCTAACTTTCCCAAGTAATTTTAACCTGGTCAGCCATCCCATTTCTCCCTGTATCGTAAACTAATTTGTTTACTAGTAGCACTTGCTTGCACTCTGAATGTGCTTCGACGAACTTTTTGGGTCTCTCCGAATTCACACGTTTATCCCTCAGGAGTTAGAGCAAGAGACCCTTGAAAGAAACTTCTAGTAGCTGTAACCTCACTACAAAGGAACTGAGCATGTTTTTTTACATCATGTGATGGTATTAAAAAAATAGCAAACGGGATTATCTGGCCTCTGAAGGGAAGTGAAGATGGGCTTTACCTTAATCCTAAGCAATATTTGAAAAGAGAGATATATGAGGGCGAAAATATTACAATTATCTGTGAAATTAGTGGGTGAAATTCTCTTTGGCGTAGATGTATTACTAATTCACATATACGGTATGTCACACAAGTTTCATATGTGAATTAGTGGTTAATGAAGCTATTTAGTTTGTCTATATCACCTCAGGTATCTGCTTTTGTGTTGCCTCGAAAAACAGGAAAGTAGCTTGCTATAGTTATGCGATTCAATACCATCTGAACAACTTCGAGCTCTAGAACCTTATAGATTTACTGGCATCTTCGTTTCCTGGAAATTCGTTCAGCCTAATTTGAGATGTTACTTCAGGGGCTGGCTGTAGTGATTTGTAAGCTAGATTAACAGGAAGAGTTAGGCAAAAACTTTCACTTAAGCCTCTATAAAAACCACCGTGGGACGTCATACATCGATTCGAATAAATAATCCCAGCGAGTTTGTTCATCGAAATAAAACAACTGTTGTTAACCCAAAGAAAAAGGTCGTGTCTTTCCTCCCCGCTTCCTTTTATATTCTCAATGAAAAAATTCTGATCTGGTTTTGGCCAATCAACAGAATTAGTGCTTTTTCCGACTAAAGTGGGCAATATTGGGAGGATCAATAAATTCGGCATCTCATATATTTCCCGATCTTCTAAACTCTTTTATGTAAAACCGAATAAGAAAAATTGGTTATTTCATCAACCATGAAGAATATGGGAAAAATCATTGAAAATTACATACCTAGAGCAAAAATAATTCTGTCGGAAGAGCAGTCAAAGTGTATCCATTTTAATCGATGGTAGATATTATCCACTGTGAGTTAGCATATCCGTATTGATTTCCGTGGGAATGTGGGTAAAATTCGTTTGGCGCAGGAGGGGGTCTCAGCAGGCCTTCGTTCCCTTGGACTGAAAGAGCGTCTTGAGCTCTGCCGGTCACACTGTTCCTCTAGCTGGCCTGTTAGGCCGCTGATTGGTCCAATGGCATGTGCGCGTTCGGAAGCACGTGCGCACTTGCAGCCTGAACGCACGGTAGTGTGGTGTAGCCAGCTGCAAGCTACCAGGTTGACTTAATGACTGACTGGGAGGTGACGAGCCTAGGAGGCCTAGATGCATGCCATTTCAGCAGCGGTCTCGACATCCATACCTGCCCTACTCCCTTCGCCTTGCATTTTTTTCAATTCAGAAGTCTTTTATGGATTAGCGATGATTGACATTAACTGTCGAAAATCGACAACCACTTAGTCACACTAGATTTCGTGGTAGGTTATCAACTTCGCAGTGGTATTTAAACGAATATCATTGGTAAGGTGTACTGGAGCCATCGTAGATGTGAATAATTGATTGGGCTGGACGAGGAAGCAACTGGCGTCTGTAGTCCGCGGTAGGAAAATAAGTGGTCCAGACGTAAGCTGCGTGCCTCACGGCATTAATAAGTCCTTTTTAATCATTAACCCATTAAAGGAGATGCTATCGTCAGTTGTTGCGGAAAAATACACAGTTGCATTTTTTAGTAAACTTGTTTCATATATTATTCATTTATTTGTTACTAGTTGACACGATTGAGGAACTACTGTGTCATGGGATTAGTCATAGCTTCAATTTAAAATTAAGCAAAAATGCTACCTTTGCACCCTTTATTGACCAAGTTTAGCTATTAAAAATGCGGACTAGCGAAGTAATATCAACGTAATGAGAGCCATTCTAAATGATATTTCAAGCATCGAGACCATCATCTAGAGTATATATTCTGGAATTCCTCGCAATAAGCCCACATTTGATTGTTTCAGTAAGTAGACAATACTTCGGAGGGTTGTTACAGGCTGTAATCATCATGCAACACCAAATAGGCAGGAAATGCCACAGCCCATTTACTTCGATTTCCTCGCAGGAATTGCCAAGCTAATACATGTCGGTGTGCTAACGTTTCTGGCTTCAGAAGTGCTTGATTTAGTAGTTGAAATCTTACTGGTTATGTGTAATAAATATTTCTCTATATTAGTCTTTGCTTCCTCCATCATTAATGCGGTATCTCTGAATGTAATTCGTTCAGAAATATTTTAAAATTAATTTAAATGTGATTATTTCGCTTGGGATTTACTATCGCATAATTCACAACCGATCTTTAAAAAGTTGGAAGGATATTTTGCAAAATTTTGCACTCCATTGTGGAGGTATTTATGCCCATAAATATTGACTGAGTAAATGAATTGGTGAATGGCAAGATGGTAAGGTTGAACGGATTTAAATCGATCAATGGGTGGATTTAAGCCACTGTTGCTAACTTGAAAAGGTCTTTTATTTGATACCACTGCAGAACATTGCTTTTACTACTTCTATACATTAGATGTGAGATCTACTTAATTGTGGATTAAATACCTGCGAAAATATTAAACAATCGATAACTGAACAATACCAATATTTCGTCATCAAGTTCATTTAGACCGTGAAAGCTCTGTGACATCATTTTAGCACCGCAAAATGACAAACACTTAAACAATAATGAAGCATGTCAATGGCCTCTTTGATAACCTGTTAATTCATGCAATAGGAAATTGCATGAACTAGATTTTTACAGCCTCGTTTTTTGATCTGGAAGGGTTTATGGAATGAATATGTACATCTTAGTAACAGGAAATCTCATCTACCCTTAAGCCATCGAATGCATTCTTATGGTAGTTATGAAACTGTTCGACATTTTATGCGTTAAACACATTAAACTGTTTATCAAATGTACTACATACTGTCGCATATCCTGTAAGAGTATAAAATGGAACTATGGAAGTAGGATCATTTAGGAAGTGGAGAAATCATCTGCTGTTTCGTTATAATAGCTGGAGACAAGAGTACTTGAAACCATAAAATTTGAAACGAAACTTTTTGAAAAACCGGAAGTTAAATAACGTTGAAGTTTTAGCTTGTAAATTGGAGAAATATATCGAAAAAATTGTAGCCTAAATTAAGTAAATTCAATTTTCTTCCGTTAAATAAAATCAATGGACTCTTCATCATCAATATGGCCTGTTTTCAGATGTGTAGGGTATTTGATGCCCTGGTTACTGGCGACAGCACCACTTCTAGGAAAATAACAATTTTAGATTAAAAATTATTTTTCTGCTACTTTTAGAGACACCGATTTAAGTGGTTAGTCTTAAATAAGTCCTGTATTTTAATCGGGTGTGTGCATTGGGCTATAAATGTTTAACAATAGCTGATTGCAATAACAAAGTACGGTCATGTTTGATTAGGAGTATTTCTTGAAGGTATAAAAAGCATTTACCAGTTCAAATACAATCGTCAAAATAAAATGTTATGACATGACCTTTCGGGAAGTGAAAAGGGCTTGAAGTTTAATAGGAATGATTTGAAGTATTTCCAACTAAGGTACATTTTTCCTTTTTAAGGCGTTAAGTCAATTTAAAAATGTTATCTTTAAACCGGAAATTTAGTGTTAGTCCGTATAAGTCAATCGAAATGTAAATCCCACTAATGCGTGTTGGAAAAGCGTGTATTTATGGGTGAAATGCACTTTCTAAACCCAGACAGGAGCGTTCCCATCGTACATAATGACGATATGGTGTCGAAAAAGATTTAAATCACTGAAGGGCTCCTAGTGAAATACATTTTCAAGTTTAAGGGCCCACCACAGATGGCTTAAAAATCATTGAGCGATATGGTAGAATATTGAAAATGATTAAAAACCAGTGGCATTGGGGAATCCATGCCAAATAAGGCAACAATTTTAAGTAGTGCGTTATTTAAGTCAATATTTTAATTCCCAAATAACAAAGTATTACGAAAGCATGTAGTGAAATTATACTTTATCAATTCTATAAAAAAATAATTCTGAAAAGTTGTTTCATCTCTGTAATGAAGTGACTCTTTCTATTTGGAATCAAGGTGAGGTCTTGTCCTGTTAACTTTCACTTCGAAATATGTACTTGAGAACTTATGAAAAAATACATCCAATTTAAAAGTTCAAATCATTAGACGAATATGGTATTTGGCTCGGATAGTTAAAATTATCATTTTTTTGGAATTATTTCACAATGTTTGTGTCATTTAACCAACTTCAAAAGGACAGGAAAGCTGGGTTTTATTTTAAATGTCCATTTTAAATCTTTTGAGGTTTCACAAAAAACGCCTTCCGTTTTTGTATCTACATCCGGCGTGCGCCATAAAATAGTCGTTTTAATTTCTGATTGAATTTTATCTCTAACCAACCATTTCAAAACCACTTTTGAATACTTGCAGAACAATCTATGCTGCTCCGAGTGGTAGTTTTCTTCTTGAAGATGTCGAATGCATATGCAGTGTTCGTGACAAATTTTACATATAGTGTTGGGTTTCTTTAGATATGCTAGACGCTCCCATATACATGATTGCAGATTAAATGATACCTTCTTCGACGCCTAACATTTCGATAAAAGATCCATTTGCGCCTTCAGTCACAAGTCGTCCATCCAAAAAGCGAAAAAAGCTGGCTAGAATGGAGGAGAGAAGAGCACATGTCGACAATTCGAGATTCGAGATTGCTTTCCCACACCCATTTATGAGGCACCATTTTCCACAATTTGAAGATGACAACGATGAATAGTTTTATGGTCTGAACTAAGCTTAGTTGCCAACTCCATCTGAACTGATAAAGCAGCAGGCTTTTTTCGAGAAGCTTACCATCAAACGCACCTGATCGTGGGGGGGGGGGGAATCGCCACTTCCCGATTTAGCCAATCATCTTCAGTAATCATCACCTTTCACTCACACACACACCTCTTCACAGACTTGATGTGTCTTAAATGATTCTTGGGCACTTCCGTGTTACCAAGGTTATCATTAGGGGAAATTTTAATTTTTGTGTTCTTTAAAACCATATTCCATCAATTTCAATGCATCGAAACATTAAATGCAATTCAGCTCCATTAGATATTACAAAATACTCTTTACACTTAGTTTAATTTATAGAAGGTGAAATTCAGCTATCCTCTCCTGTTTCTTTGTTGTAGGTGACATAATGCTGGGACTGGATGTAGATTTTAGCATAAATTTGGAAGTTTCGACTACCTAATCTATAAAAATTGATAGTCAAAATGACGCTGTGTTCGTCAGTCGTTGAAGAGTCTTGTAACAACTCTATTGCAGAATGTGCGATTTGCGTCCGAACCTTTTGACATGTAAAAAATGTTCTCTCTCTATATATGACGAAATTTAACTTACTATACATTTATATGACAGAAATGGGTCGAAACCGTATTTGCCTGTTTTTGAAGCGCCACTCATTACTGAAATAGTAATAAATGTTCTTCTCAAACCATTTCTTGACCTATTAGCAAAATTAAGTCCAACTTATGGGGAGGGCATTTTGTTCATTTCGACAACGTCTGATGGCGGAGATATGTTGTAAATTTTAACTTGATCCCGAAAAGGGGCAGCGTGTGATTATGGGTAGCAAAGGAATATGTACGCGCTGTAACTTGATGAACAACACTGAGTTGCATTTTGTACCGTCTTTTAGTGACCGACATTGGGTGGTGCCGGGTTATCCCGTACCACGACAGTGGCAGAAGCGGAATCACTGGAAGAGAGTTTCCGCACTTCAAAAACCGCCCACCTCTCCATAAGTCAAAATACGCTTAGTCTCATGCGTTTCAGGTAAAATAGAGAAACTGGAGCGGCTTTTATGGCCTTGTTCCGGTATTAATTTTGCTGCCACTCTTTTCAAAGGCACCACTTCAAAAGCTGAATTCTTTCATTTAAATAAATGTAGCTATAAGGCTTCATGGATAAAAACATATTTAACGAATCAACCTGAAGGAATCATTGCAAGCTACCTAGAATACAAATTTGCCACAGTCAAACTGATTATTTTACTTCAAAACACTCACCCATCCCAATGTCAAATTGACTTGCTGGCATATGTTGCTCAGTAGGGAACGGCTAAATTTTAATCCTGAACTCATGAACCTGTCCTAAAAGGTAGATTTTCACTTAGTTTCACACTAATTTTTACAGACGGTCTCAGAGTTTTAGTACGAGCATCTGCAAACATCAATGGATCCGGGTATCTTTAGTGTCTATTACAAAGGGATCGTTTTAAGGAACATTATTTTTTGCATTCCTCATTCGAAGTTTAGCGCTGATGAAGTGCCATTTTATCTCCGAGCAATTTCCATACCGTGAGGGTCACCTTCTAAAACATGGGAAAAGCTTTATAAAGCACTTAACAAACTGTTGGAAACTGTAGCCAGCTTTTTCACTAATTACTAAATACCAAAATGTCTTTTGAAAGAAAAAAGAGCTTTTCTCGAACCCTTTATTGCGTTTGAAATAATTATTAGCAACGAATAGCACAGAGCGATGGACCTTTTAGCTATGGAACTGTGATTCAGTGGAATTTATTTTAGTTTAGAGAGATGTTAAATCTATTTTATAGCCAACCTAGATGGCATTTATTTGCTTCATTAATAGGCAACCTTTCGCAAGCACCGAGGATAACCATCAGAGAAACCTGTCATAAAATCTGGCATGGCTTATGTTATTATTCAATAGCTCTTCGTCCCGCGATCTCGCGATTCCCAAGCACCAGGAGACTGAAAGCCTACCTCCTTATATTTAGGGGGTGGAAAATCATATAATATTACTATTTTTCCTCCCATTAATCGGTTAGCCCAGACTTTTAGGTGGATAATGTCATTCTCTTGGTAAAGCCTGCTGATACACACTGTCGATTCCTTAACAGGGATTCCATTGGTAAACAAATGCGCATTAGGAAAATCTAATTTCCCCTCCCCCATGCATTTCCTCCCAGGTTTTAGCGACGTAACGAAATATTACCAGTGTCTGATTGTTCCTTCACAACCGCTTTATGACCCACTTTCTAGGCGGAGAATCTATATCATTCTAATTTATATTTAAGGGTGTGGAGGGATTGGATAATTTCATACTTTTATCCCGAGAAGGGAAGCAGAGTAGGATTCCGTGGGTGTGCTCATGCACCCCCGCAGCTCGCATCGGCGTTTGTATGACGTTTCCCCAACAGCAGTGTCTATGCGTTATGGTAGCGATTAACTCTACTCAAGACACTGACATTCGGGAAACTGGCGATTTGAGTTGTCCAACTAACAAAGTTATGACAGTTTTTGTCTGCACTCTGCATCCCGTCAAACCGCTCAAATCGTAAAAATTTATGCAGCGTCTACTTATTTAGATGCCATCCTTTTGTGCCAAAGCCAAAGTATTTCATCGACTTGATACATGCGGATAGGAATTTTGGTTAATAAATATGTTCGGATAATTGAAGAAATCAAAAATACTTGTTTACATATCTTTAGATATTGACCATGTCCTTCAGTAATACAGAATTCGACCTTACTTTCCACATTTTCCACTCTATTTAGGGTTGGTCTCCTGAACATGATCTCACCTATTGAAAAGGGCCAAACGAGTTGTAAATATCATCAGTGCATAGTTATTTAGTGAATTTGCTTCAATCTCCCTCGCTGTTTATGCAGATGGCGAGAGATAACCGGGAACATACAAAAATTCTTACTCAAAACTTTTCAAATGTGTTTGCATAGTAACAACGTAAACAAAACTGGAAATACTCCTTCATTAAAAAATGTAATTACACTCAAAAAATGGAGAAACTCAATGATTCAGCAAAATCCTTTTCCTTAGGAGAAGGCATAGAATAACGTCACGCCATGAAACCTACGATCTAGTGATTCTAGCATCCAGTGTAGAAGACTAATGGTTTTGTTGGGATTTCGATCAAGTGACTCCTCGGCTCCTTCACCCACTTAGCACGCAGATCAATGTATCAATCCATTCAGTTCTAGGATTACAGTCCCAGGTCCTCAAGAGGTATGAGGACACGGACGCATGATGTGACAAATGCCAGGATACCCGTCAACTCTCCACGAGGTTGCACACCGATCTTACTCACGTTGCTGTTGGGTCCAGTCATATGAACCTATTCACTCTCCTCTCTCACAATTCTTCAGTGGGTCACCACGTTTTCTATAGCGATTTTGGGATAGCTAGGATACCGGTGTATTCTGTTTTGGTTCAGTGATTATACATTCGTAGAGTAAGATCTTGCAGAAAACTAAAAAAAAATTGGTAGGCAATCAACTAAAAGAATTTTTTTCTAAAATGAGGGATTATTATGTTCTCCTCGAAAACACTCTGGACAGTTGACCGCTTCACTCAATCATTTTACCTCATATCATTTGTTTTTAAATTGTTTTTTTTAGAAACTCTATTGCCTAGATGTCGCTGGGAATTTAGGACACCGTTCGGTTTGGAATTTGAGCAGTCTACACACAGGACTCGTTTCCAGAGATCGAATGCAATGCTCTCTTCGAGCTTGGGCGTTTCCCCTTCGCTAGACAGTTCTTAATCGATTCTGACCCATCAAGGACAGAATTTTAGGGATTAATATGCACCAAATGAAGCTCCCTTTTCTTGCGATCCATGTTGACATTTATGTTAAGGAGTAAATTTAATTAAATCCAATTTCCTGATTCTCGGTTTTTCCTATCAGAAAGGTACATCTGACCAGCCAGTCTGTACGGTTCTATTTAACATTAGTTTTAAGCTAAATAATTGAGCTAGTAACGACTATTTGAGATCAACTACCAACGTTAATTTTATTTCCAGATCGCTGGACCGCGTGCTATCATCCACCTATTCTTCCACCGATAGCTTGGTGGCAAACTAGAACTGAAAAATTGTCCAACATCAAGGAAGCAGATGAATTCATGTAGTTCCTAAACAATTTAAACACTCTTTAACGTTATAGTCACTTTCTTTTGCCTTTTCATCACCTTTATTTGTGGCAAGAAACGATTCATTTGCAATTCATGCACAAATGCTCATGGTACAAATTTAAAACGGCTGGATTTTTCAATAAAACCGGAAATACTCATCGTGAAGAGCTAGCCGCACTCAAGAGCCTAATGATGGAGTAAGCAAAGCACTCACAAAGCTAGGTGGACTATTATTACGATGTCCACGTCAGCCTCACAGAACGTGCACTTATTAGTTATTAATGGAAAAATAAATATATGCTTATATTCCCAACTCTAGAGTGAAGAATAGTTTCAGAGTCAGCATTTTATTAGCCTATGCTCATACTTAGCACCTAACACCTAACTGTGAGCATTCCGGACATTTGGTAGGTGGAGTGCAATTTATTAATAGATGTGCGAATTAGATTTCTCTAATTAGCGCTTTCAAGTCTCTAAGATGTGCTAGAAAAACTTTAATAAGCTCCAGATCCGAACATTTTTCATACAATTGCAATGAAAATACACACTGTCATTTTTAATTACAGATGTGGAAACTGCAAAGAAGCTTTTGCATTTCATTTTAGATAGCGGTTTTCAAGGTAATAATAGTGTTGCTGTAATCCAGAAATACTTTCTCATAATTGCAAATACCATGTTAAGTGTCCCGGTAAGCAAGCAAATAATTGCTTTCCTATTAAAGTACTTTTTTTTCGGAATAAGAATCGATATCTAGAAATACACATCTCAATTCCTTATTCAAACATCTTAGGAATCATTTTATTGGATTCATCCATTAACCTTGCATAAAAATTAGCTTCTTTATTGTGATGAGGTTTAATAGTAAGATTTATTTAAAATGATTACTACCTCACCGTGGATAAAAGCAAACTAAATTTGGTGAAAATTGAACTTTATGGAATCCACATCATTCATATTGCATGAATCTTCCTTCATTTGAGCTTAGAATTGGTAGTTTTGAAGACTCTATGGACGACTTCATTTGCGCCAGTCTAGTCAGCCTTTCTACATTTTACTTTTCCATAAATTTTCTTTATGTTGTAAAACCCTCTAGCTGGTTTCGTTTGAAGGAATACGTTGGCTCCTCTAGTGCCACAAAAAAGGTAGACCAAAGATTTTTTGCATTCTTCCAGCTACTGAAAATACGCGAAATTTAACCACTCCCATGCACTATGGCCCTGTCAGTAGGAATACATCTACTGAATATATCCCAATTCATTCCCATATGCAGTAGGCCTGGATGCTGCTGTGCAGATCATTTGGTGCTGTGTAAATGGAAGGATACAATTGGTTAAAAAGCTGATTTATGTAACGAAAAATTGTTATCTTTCTCTGCATTAATTAGGCTATACTTTTGAGTACACTAGTTTATCATTTTCCTTCCGTTCGAGAAGGATATAATGGAAATATCAAAATTGTCCTTCACCAAAGAAGGAGAGGTACTGCCCTAAAGTACCCCATTTTAAATGGTCCACTGTTTCTTTCATACTCAAAGATACGCAAAATGTTAATGCCCTAATAAAGGATTATTGCTCGGATTGGAGTTCCCAATAGTGCAGTCATCATTTTCAGGCACTTCAACAGGGAAATGCAATCAGTAGGGTTTCAGATCAACTTGGGAACACGTCACTATGAACTAAGTCATGAAGTCAAACTTCCTGCTCTCATATATCAGTCAGCTGATCGGATCACAGTTCAGAGTGGGTGTATTGATCTTAATGAACCTCCGTGAATTTATCAATGTCTGTTCGTTGTACACTTAGACGTAGCGGCATGTGCCCGTAGCACATTAACATCTCATCAATTTAAGATGGTAATTTAGTCAACTATACAACTTTAAAAGCTTGTCATATAGTCATACTACGACTTGATTTTCTAATTTACATTGAAGTCTAAATTCAAGACTAGTAAAAATTTCCTTGCACGCACTCTGAACTGCTCCCATGCTTATCTTTACACCCTGGAGGTAAAGTAAAACCACCTTTTCACTCTGTCAAGACAAAGAGAAAGAGGTGAGCTAATTACGGGTTCCTGCAAAAGCAACTCTATTCAATGCGGATGGAGGAACACCAACTCCATGTTTACGATGCAACAAATACTTGGGTTACACATAAATTTGCAAGGGGCATGAGAGTTCTCCATGTGTATGCATTTGCCATCCCATGGACTTCTAGTAGGTGGCAATTTCATTACTGGAGAGACGCTAGGTATATTCACATCCACGAAACAGTCGGGGGCGGAAAAAATGACGCAGTAAATTTCAGCAAAGAACCGTCCTGTGTTCCTTTTCAACATGATTTCGAGGTCAATTTCCCCCATCTAACACTGTATCAAATGATTTGATTTTAAGACCATCGAAAGGTCAAACAGGGTGTTGGGAAACATTAATTCTACTCTAATGGATATAACCAGACTACAAATTGGGTATTCACTAAGAGTCGTGCTACCAATACTACAGAAGCGCAGTTAATCCACTAAATGAATTAGTAAATCTGATTTTGGGGATCCCCTCAGAAAATGCGTAGAATCACCTTGTATGCCCCATGCTCCATTGGGGCTGTGGTAGACCTCAACGTCGGATATTTTTTGCATATAGTGCAATATCCTTGTCGATCGAATTTCTTTAAAGTTTTAGAATTCTGTTGTTACTAAGCGCTCTTTCCCTGATGCGCCCTCTTCTACGTGAAACTACGCATTTCCCTGAAGCACCATCCACTTCCGATTGCGTTAAATATTAATCCTTTGCCTCGTCGACTTGCCTTAACAATCTCCCACTACATTTCATCCTCCTTTGCTTCTACTGAAGCTTTAATTAGTTGTAGTACTCCATCGGCCCGGTAAAGTACACAGCAGTAGGTTTTAAGATCGAAGCCTTTGCGAAGTGAGTGGTTTTTGCTTCGAAACAAGTGAATCCTTCTCCTTTAGTCCTCTTGAGGGATAGATTTAGAGGAGATAAAAAAGCACGCCAGCTAAGTCCATTTGCGCTGTTTAGATAGGATGCGGAGAAGACGAGGGCTAAGAAGGAGGGGCGGGTGGTAGAGGGCTAAATTTACTTGTGCAGAAAAACAGAGAAGCGCTGGGTCATGTCAAGTCCTCCTTCACATGATAGTGAAACGTTCTCTGCTTTTAATGCTTAAATAATTATGATGTAAGATAATTAAGGCAGAATTATGCTTTAAACTTGTAAGGTTCCTCTTCCCTTTGATAATTCCTCTTTTTAGTAACCGAAAAGTTATTTCTTTCTCCAACTTGTAAGTTGGAGAATTCCCATAAATTATCAAGCTCCTTGCAACTTTCTGTACTGGCAATAAAGAGTCATGGTGTCTTTGTCTATTTCAAAGGGTAAAATATACATTTTATTTGACTATCTAGTGACTCTGCCATTACGATTTCGAGGTAATAGCCCCCAGAGATCTTTATCATGTTTTCCAGCCGTTCGCTTTGCAAGTAGAACTCATTTCCCTTTTGTTTTCTTCCACTCATCGATTAGAAGTGACTCAATTTATTCCTTCCAGGAAGGCAATATGAAAGTCGGAAGCCACAAACACTGGTCACACTTGGCGATAATTTTTGGTAATGCTGAGAAGTTCTACTTGTAATCATGCTATTTAAATTAACTTAGAGTACAATATTGTGATGCAACCAGGGAAAGTACAGATGCAGCTGCAAGTGCCTGTTAAAGTGTAATAGATGGTTTTTATAAAGTGCAGGATACACACATGAAGGCATAATCTTTAATTGAAACTAAGGTTATAGTTGACTGATAATAGTAAGGTGCATTATTAAGCGGCTCGGAAAAATCAAAGCAGATAAGCAGTGTAGTTTTAAGCCTCATTAGAGATGAGCTCTTTGCTTTTGGTTACCATGGCTCTAAAATGATCTGTATCAGAATGTTATGGGAAAAGGTTTGCTGTTGTTCGCTGTCTTCAGTATGCAGTCTGTAGCACTACCGTTCCATTTTTATTAATTCCAAGGAACCTCACATGTATTCCCCAACCAAATGCCAAAGATACTTAGTTTTCGGCTGAATTCCAGTAATTTTTGTTCTCCACAATTTTAACCATCTGAATTAATGTATCATGGTACTCCCAACAGCATTTCCCATTTATTCTGTATTTTCCTATGAGTAAATAGAAATAACCAATTTATCCATATAAAACATAAATCTTTCAGTAAAAAGGCGGTTTCCAAGATCACATATGTTAGTCCCATGTTCATTGGTATGGTTCTCAAGTACTATATGAAAAAGCCTACTAGGTCTAGAACTCATCCACCTTGTTCATTCAATAACGGACACTTTTACTCTGCTAAGTGACTCATTCCATAATTAATTCTCATAATTGCACCTGCTATTTCCCCTGGGAAAATCTCTAAAACGAAAGAAGTTGAAACTGCAGGTGAGGAGATGCACCATTAGATAATCAGTGTCGCAGTTCTCCTGAAGTTATTTCCTTACTCTACCTCCTGAATTGTACATTTTTTTTTGTTTTTTCAGTCCAAGAAAATTGATTTTGGAGGGTGAATATGTAACTTCCTGTATACTAATCCATAAAATGAGGTTGCGATAGCGACTGATTCTCAGAAAAAGCAAAATATGCACTGAATTTTAAGTTTCTTATGAGGGAATGGATTAAAAATTTCGGGAAATTATTATGGAATTGTTTTATGTTAAAAAGCAGCATAAATGCCATGAACTTCTCAGACTCCTGTTTCGGGGATCAAGGATCTTCTTTAAAGTGTTCTTGAGGATGCTTTTGAAGTCAAGTAGTGTCAGTGTTTTGCCATTTTTATGTCATTCGTAAAATGGGTTCCCATGAGGATTTATTTGCAATTTAAAATAAGGAAGTCTGATGAGCCAAGTCAGGTCTCTACTGGTATGGAGGGTGTAATCCCCGAAGAATGCTCTGGCGCACCTGTGTCCTGATTAAAAGGGACCCCACATTTAATTGTTGCCTTTTCCTCAGCATAGTGAGCTCCTGTTACTTTTCTTCCATATTAATAGTCGTATTCTATTAGTACCACACCCTCTGAATCTGCCCCGAAAAAGGGGACTTCACTTTTTGAATGGACATTTGAGATTCAAACTTGATGGATCCTGAAGATGCACTTGAGAAACATTGTTTTGACTACTTTTTGCACTCGGGATCATACCGGTAGTAACTGAAAGTTTTACCTCCGGTAATAATTTGTTCCGCCAGAAATCGGTCGTGAAATGCCTGATTTTTGTTCAATAATGCTAAAGAGAGACTTCTACAAAGTCATGCAGTGGTTACTATTCAACTGTGTTCGTTGCTCACACCTCAGAAATCCACTTACTGACATTCCTAGCTACATCTACTGCACTCGCATTAGCTTAATATGACTACGTCACAAAAGCGCGGTTACTTGAGTAAGCAGCAGAGAAATAATATCGCCTAGCCAATTCTCAAAACTTTATGTTTGGATTCAACATCTGCAGCAAGTGCAGCAATCCGGATGCCTCCAATTCAGAGCATACTTCTAAATTGCATTTATGAATGAACGAATTTTGTGGCATAAATCATTTCGACTTCTTCAAAGTTATTTTTGCTCTTGAGGTGGCTAAAAATCTTTTTTTCGTGGCTCTTTTTGAGACTGTCACGTTCGTGATCTTTTTCGCGAAAACGTCACGTTCTTTCTTTTCTGCGTAGCAACTAAACGATGCTTAAGGAGTGAAAAAGCTCCTGGCTGAGTATTTGGTTCAGTTTTTTGACAGTTTGGGTGAGACGATTCCATGCATGAACTATCCTCTCGACTACTGCATTTCCAAACAACTATTTGAATCACAATAACACACTTGTGTGCTTTTGTCTCGAAATTAGTTATTTCTAGAGCCGGGAAGTCGCGATTTGAGTGCAAGCATTTGGAGATGTAATAAAAATAGTTTTGAAGTCATAAAAATAGAAATACATCAATACAAGGGTGAGTGGAAATTCTTCCTCTGCAAGGTTAAACATTTACAGGTCACTCGAAATAAATTAGAGCACAATATATGACGTAAATGAGAACAGGTGAAGAATGGAACTCACCGTGAGGCGACAATGGAAGCTGCTCAATGCTTCCTTTGAACACCATGAAAACGTTTTGAAATGTTGAAATGCAATGAAGAGTACGGGGTGGCTATGGCTAGAAGATATCGGATTGCGCTCTCGCAGAGGACCTGTTAATAGATGACATATCTAAAACTGTTTAAGACCTTTCCACAAGGTAAATCTAGCACCACCTTGCTCCAGTAGCCGAGAGGGCTGGATTGAGGAGGTAATGATACTACTGGTGGTTATTTTCATTGAAAATCTTTGACACTGTTGAAGTTTCTTTGTCAATGGGACTTATTTCACATCAGCTAATTTTGTGGTTCCGACCACTTCCTATGTTGTTGCAGATAAGACTCAAATTTGTCCTGAACACCCGGTATTTTTCCTTTTTTTTTCTTGTGTCAATCAGGTCAAAGCCAGTCAACAGCGTATATAGTCTACACCTGGTTAGTGCTCTCTAGGGACAAGAGGGGAAGGATGGGAGGGATAAGTTGTTGGGATTAGGCGAGAAATTGACCTTCAACTAATAGAAACAGAGCTAGGTCCCATTCAGCTAACCAATGAGTGAGAAGGGTTTTAGGACATTGAGCATACACGACTTCGGTGTTGTAATATCAATCGAAAATTTGGCTTTTATCTGGGCAATTAGGAGAGATTTTGGGTAGCATTTCCAGTAGAATAGAATGTAGAATATCGATTAAATCTTATCTAAGGGAGCAAATTACCTTTAATTAGTTCATAAAACACACTGAACGCAAATAACTCCGTTGTAATCGAAGATTGAAAATCGATATAACTTTCACGAAACGATCATGGATGGCCTTTATTGTTATATTATGGGCTTCTAAAACTTTGCAATTTAAAAGATGGAAAAAATTATAGCTGTAATTATCAGGATGGGAAGCACTGACACTTTTTAGCAGTCCGATTTTATCAAACATAATTCTCCTAGTACATAGAGCATTTTCTCTGAATAAAGTAGCACATATGGGTTCCAACTTACATCACGAATATTGAAAATATTTCAATGCAGATTTTAGTGGGTCGAGGGCTGAGTGCTGTGCACAACTGCCAATTGCTGACATCGATTAACACGAAGAATAGGGAAATTCATTCAAGAGTCGGAGGCCCGTGCAGAACTATGTACCACTTGAGATGTCACTGATGTGTTCCCCTAATCACTATTACTTCCATCCATATTTGCTAATGTATGTCGTCTATTTTATTCGAGTTTGTAGTTCCACTAAGGAGCTGAAACTCAGGGTGAAGTGGTATGACACGCCCTATGCTTGGCTAGGCACTGAATATAGAGCAAACGTTTCATTCAAAATAAATATCTTTCACTTATTTTAGCAATTGTTCATATGCTGCGTTGAAAATACTTCAGCGTACATAATATGGCTGAGAGCATTTGTTAGAATAGTTGTTAAGGAAGGCACATTTCAAATTACACATTCTGAAGTACATTTTTGGCCTCAAATCTGGTTTTCGTTAATGACAAGACGTTCCATCCAAATCTAACTACTGGGTTTGCCAATGCCTATTATAAAAGTACTTCCGGCAAAGGCAATTGATTAATGACTGGCGGTAGTGCCCACCAATAATTAATTCATGAGTACGAAGACAGGACAAGACTCCCTGCTGCCTCGTCAGCAAGCATAACTTGCCCAAGCTCCTAAAAGGTATTCATCGACCACCAGCAACAGAAATGGGCCTCTCGATCTACTAACTAATTAGATCATGATGTTGTATTAATGGGAGAAGGAAATTATTCATTTAACATTGTTCTGACTTAAATGTTGCAAATGATTGGGTCCTGGCGATTCAAGTGTAGTAAAAGTTTGGGAAATTTTCTCAAATAAATGAAAAAATCTAGAGCGAACACATTTGTTGGATCACAGCTAAATAACAAATTCCTTATTCTGTAATCCTACAAATTTGCTGTCAATCATTAGAAAACTTCCGAAGGCTCTTTAAGAAATCTTTGTGTATTCTGCACGAATTCGTCAAGAAGTGAATGCAATTTTTTTCCACTCAATTATGAAGGTGCTTTTGGGAACAAGATAAATATCACAGATACTTGTAGGAAGGTTCATATTAAGATTTCGTGATAGATTTCATGTTTTAGTAAGTACGGACACGAGAGGAGACGACGTGAACAAAGGGTGAAATGTGGTCTGAATATATGTGACTCCAGTGTTTTTACTAATTATTGTGACAGCTCGTGATCGAATAAGTTGGGAGAAACCCGTGGTGTTATAAGTGTCCACCGTTACACTAGCATTTGAGATATATGACAGTCATTGTAAGTTTTGGCTAGTCTTGAGCATAATTTTAGGTCAAAAATACAGTGGAATGTGATTTCCCAATTTGCTTTCTTTTAAGCCGTCATCCATGGTCAGGAACACTTCCACACGGGTCTTAGTGGGTTTGTTTACATTCCCAAGGAACTTATGCATTTCCTCAAACTTCTGGACATCAACTGATTTATTTTCCTATGATGAACAGATTTCATAATCATGCGATCAAACCTCAACAGAGATCGGGCCACTTTGAGAGAAACCTCGAAGATACTTTCAAGACATTCCTGCTAATTACTAGAAAAAGCATACCATATTCACAAAATATGAAATCGAAGCACGTTAGAGAATGATTTTCTTGTCATGTTGCTTTAATAGTCCTGTCTACAACTCCGCGAAAGCTCGAAAGCCAAGCACAGTAAGTTAAATGCCAAGTGAAGGAATGTCTAATTTGGAAATCGCCTAATTTCCTACTCCCTCTACGATCCACTAGGATAAGCCTATAAAAAAACCTTTTTGATTGCGTTAAAGAGAATTTATTTTCAATATGATTTAAACAGTACAAGTGCCTAACTTTTTGATCTGTTTAATCAAATTATGGCAAACGATGGCTATTTTATTTGTTTTCCGATCTTTGATATCAGTTGGTATCAACATTTCGTTCAATTGAACATGTAATGTACCAAGCTAGTTGTCAACACGAGATCGAGGTATAAGGTATTCCTCACACTACTGTCCACCCCTAAACCTTCAAGCTGCTGTACCAAAGTCAAAACCAAATGACAATTATTCATTAGATCACAAACAATCTTCAAATGGTTTTATACTGCTTTCCACAACAGCTTCGATTAATGTAATTCAAACACGAGTTGCCAACACTAGTTTAGCAAAATGGTTCTCAAAAATCTGGTTATGCAGTATGCATTCAACTTACCCTTTCTGTTTATTATAGTGGTAAAGTCTTACATGGTTATATATTTTATGTATGTTTGTCTGTCTGTTTGGAGAAATATGCGTGGTGCAGATAGTGTAAACGCTCTTCTACATATCCATCTAAAGGCTACATGTTTTACTGTTTGGCCAACAGGAGAGTTGTAAGAAAAATACCATCATCATCATTGTTCCAGCTTTTTCGAGATTCTGAGAACTAAGATTGGTGGAATAATGCGCAATGCGTTCCTTTGGACTTCCAAAACATGCTTTTAAAAGGTATTGTTATACCTTCTGCAACGTGCTACTAAGACAGTTGTAAATTTTAATTTAATAAGGTATTTTTTAGAGTAGAAAGCTACCAGCTATCTATGTTCTGCTAACCGATACAGGGAAAGGAAATTGCTTCATATATATTATCTGTGAGTTATCTTACACAAAAGAGGCTTCACTAAGTTTGAAAGTTATTATTCTAATATTTGCAAGCAGACTTGAAAAATATAGCTTTGGGTTGATAACCTTTGGTAGATACATTGTAACAATAGCTCATTTGATAAATGTTTTAAATCATTTTCAAGATCCAGGTAAATACTTTCTCGAATGATGAATTTGTAAAGAGTGCGTGACGCTGAAGAAAGCCTTGATAACTGATTGATGATCGTTTGGCAGGCTTGAGAATATTATTATTTCATTTGCCCAAATTAATCAATCCTTTTTTTTAAGGATCTTGTCTGGCACAATTAGGCAAAAAGTTGCCAGGATAAATAAAATTCGTAGATTTCTTGAATTCAAACGAAAATTAAATGTTGTTTATTGCATGTCACTGTAAATTTAATAAATACAACACAACCTACTCCAAGGTCGTACGGTGTGTACTAAATCAATGATTCGTAAATTCATTCAAGTAGCAATCTGCTTACATAAGTATTAAGTCAAGAAATCGTCGTTGTTTCTCTGCCTTGGTACAAAAATCAGTACTTTGCGTGCTCCTCCTTGACGCACCAGATATGGTTTTTAGATTTTTTTAACCTGCTTCATTTTTCACGTAATGCATTATTTGAAATTTCATATATTGATATTTGAGATTTCATACCGTTAATTAGGAGGTTTTTCAGGGCATTTCTTTAATTATGTAATTATTTCAGTATATTGTAAGAACATAATGTCATTAAAATAAAAGGAACTATTAGTATATTTTGACGGTACTTTACAAGATCGACTTACTGCCAATTTCAGTTCAATGGACTTCCACGAAAATTTCTCTCACCAAAGAGCCTTCAAAGAGGGTCTATCGTTTAATAACTTTGTCGGGTTCGTTGTCACTCGTGAATATATTGATGGTCTGGGAAGATCCGTTGAATACGATGAAGAATCGAAATACAAATTCTACAAGTTCCTTCTCAAATTAGTGCAGGACGTGGATTCTTCGGTTTTCCCATGTCTAACCGACCCTTCCTGTATGAGTCCGGAGCTCTCTCGGGCAGTCTTAGCGAGGTTTGATTATTTTATTGACTTTACTTGCCAACTAGAATTGAAAATCTTCGCAATGTTGCCTGCTTGATTGCTTATGTTGATCGTAAATACGTCATGAAGACGTTTTCTTGCTATGTAGAAGAAATGGTGGATTGCAATATTGTAAAGTTTCGTCGCAATAGTCTTGTTGGTAAGGTATTTCTGCTCATCTAAGCACCATTCGTAGGTCAGTTTATGCGGAAATTCGCCAACGGGTTTAACTTGATGTACTTTGATGAAATCTGTGATTTCGCCAGTTCTTTCTACGTCTGCTACGATTCGTTTTTGAGAGAAGGGAAACCCATGGATTTGGAAGCTACTGGAGTTTTTGGGTAGTGTCTTTTCAGGCTTCCTATCCTCCTTTAGTCCCAATCAAATGGTGGCATTTTCCGAAGATATTATTAAGAAAGCTGGCCATTTAGGCTCGCTCGATCCGTCAGAGATCAGGACGATTCGGGAGAACCTCAGAAAGTGTCAAGAGGCCACCCCTGATCTTGCTACGCCGGTAAAGCCCATTCTACGTCTAGCCTACTGTTAGTCTATTTTAGTCCTCACACGAACGACTCTATCTTTTGGTTCTATTAGTTGTACAGCTGCAGAAAAGGTTGAAGAGCTTCGGTGAGATGGATTGGCATGGTCGACGTAGTGGGTAGCAAGTTCAAATCTGTCTAGGTTAATTGTGTTAGATAGCGTTGTCAGTGAACAGTTTTTTGTACCCATTATTTTTTACCGCATAGAAATTTTAATTTTATGTAGTGCAGTGTTGACAGTATCGTAGTTTTGACCTCAAGTTGTCTGTGTATTGCACTGCAGCGCTACGCTTCCCACACACTTGCGCTGCGAGAGCGCGATCTGTCGGAGGCTGAGAAGAGCCTCTTCAAGGCCTTTGAAATGGCCGTCTCCGTTTCCACCGTCGACGCCGTCGTGGTACCTGAACCGAAGTCGGTCGATGCCTGGAACCGCATGGCTCTGGCCGCTGCTGATATGCACCACCGCTTCGGACAAGAGTACGCTTACTTTCTTCAGTATTTTTGAAATGTAATCGATGTTAATAGATCTAGTGGCTCGTACCTGCCCGTGATTAGCCGACCTCTGCTGGTTCGAGCAGCTTCGATGTCGATATAGGTTTCTTGAATTATTTGTAACTTATTTACTCTTGTCCATTCCTGATCATTAAGCCTGTTTATTCGATTTGTTAATTTGTGTATTTGATGTTTGTCTTTAAAAGGGGAGAGCTATAACCACCTCGCGGTACTTGGGCATTTCGCCACTTGGTCTGCATTCAAAATTTCCATAGTATTTTCGTTACAGTGAAAAAGCCCGATCCTACCTCAACCAGGCATTGGCCCAGGCTCTGGAAATGAACGACAACCTGAGTCTTCGATACACCAAGGTGGGTTATTTCAGCACTTGTGGCTTTTTTGCCCGGACTTGTTTTTAGTGGTCCTATTTAATCGCTACTTTACTAGATGGCGCATGAGATGTTGAACCAAGTGGGTGAGCCATTTCGGTACGAGACCTTTCAGGACCAGAATGGATCCGCCGTATCGCAAGCAAGTCCATTCCCTGTTTTCAGTACGGTTTGAGCTAATACTCTGTGCTAGTTATGTGTGTCATTTCTGCTTCTTAGGAGCTGCTCCTATCCGAGTTGTTAGTTAAGCTCTACAAGCTTTTGGGAACAGGGACCGACCCTCAAGCGTGAGTTCTTCATTCATCATGCCAAGTCCTGGCAATGATTAGCATTGCAATACAATCGCATGCACTTGTCTCTCTCTCTAACAGAGTTCTCCTAACCTATTTCAACTCTGCCGTGGCCCACCAGTCCGAGGCTCTGGCAATTGTCCTCCTAAATATGGCCACCATCTTCTCATTCTACGGATATACGTACGACCTCCTCATCTTCTAAATTGTTGAAACTCTCAGGCTATAGTGGATCTTGGTGTTTTAGCGTCTTGGGCTGCACGCTGCTACAATGCGTGATCTTCATCGACTGTCTCAACCCTTGTGCTGTGTCTGACTCTGTGCTTTCACTGGCATTTTCTCAACTGGCTAGAAGGTTTGCAGATGCTGTAAGTTGGTACATCACTACTCAAGCAAAACGAGTATAATTCCTAAATAACATGTCCACTTTTCCGCAGGGGGCACCAGCCAAGGCGCTGGAAATAATCCATTCGGCTGCTCAGACTATTGGTCAATTCGAGGAGTTTGACTTCTTTGAACGAGCTCGAGTGGAAACGCAGCTGGAACAAGCTCTTCGGCTAGGGCTCGACTTAAACCGCTGCTCCCGTCTTATCCATGACTTGACCCTCTTTTGTCCTTGGGAAGCTTTTCTCAGGTTCGCTACTTTAATTCATCTTTCCTAATTTCCTTCATGCGTAAGCATGCCCGGAACTTTATTGTAAGGCAAACTAAGATGTCATTCACTATTATGTTGGCTACTGCACACATTTACAGCTTTATCAAACATTAGCAGGTGGGTTAGGTAAAACTTCGTGGGAATCTTTAATTGGCTGACTGGATCGAAAATTTCAATCTTCTTGTTTTGGTGTCTGATCCATCTTAATAGCCCACGTAGTCGTTGATCTTTAAAGGTACACATCCCTTTTGATTGTGCCCCGTATTATCGAGCTTGGTAAATATTTGGGGCCACTCTTCAATGCACGAACATAAATGCCTGAATGTCTTGTTACTTGTGGAAGAAAGCAGCAATTTCCTTATGGGTACCCCCCGGCAGTGGCCGCCACTAACGACTCCCCGGGGTTTGTGTAGGCGCGCGGGCCTCGAAGAGAAGCGCGGCAACTGCTCTCTGGCGGCGGACATCCTGTGGGCGCTGGTGGGGCGGGCGGAGCAGCTGCGCACGCGCATTGGTGGGGGCGGCGGTGGGGTTCAGGACGACGAGGAGCTGCGCGCCCAGGTACTCCACGAGCACGGCGACCCCGACGACGTCCTGGCGCTCTGCCGCGTCCTCAAACCGCCCTCCTCCGGCGGCGTCGCCGCCATTGCGCGCCTCGAGGTCAGGGCTCGTATCGCTACCGTAGGTTCCGCAACCCGCTAAACCGGTGGTGAAGGGAAAAGAGCCGTTCTACAAGTCCAGTCTCGCAAAGTGATGTTGTGGTTTTATGGGTGCAAGGAATTTAGTCATTGTGGCAGCGTTAATCCACCTGCTTGAATTCTGGGATGTGGGCAAAGTTAAGTCGCTGTTCTCGCACTGGCTGTTCTGTTTCCTTTGGGGATGTAGTACTCAGTTACTTAATTTGCTATTCTATTTTACTAATGCTGTAGTAAGATTTCACCGTCTGAGCTCTTAGAGCTCCTAAATAGCTTGGTTTTACCTCAAAAGTAGTTTTTCCTCAATACTCCGAAAAATGACTATTGTAACTGTTCTGTAATCTCCAAATCCTCAGTTTTGGGTAAACGTGTCCACTAGTTATTTATTCAAATTGTCTTTCTTTCGCTTCCTTGCCAACGATGCTTAAAAATGCATTTTTTATTTGAAAATAGCGAAGTGTTGCTTTTGGCTCAGCATCAAAAATTACCTTGGCCTTGCGCATTTCAGTAGCATTTAATTTTACAAAACTTGCCAATTTAACTGACGACGTGCCCTTTTTCCGTTTCCCATTGCCTTTATTGAAACCACATGATAAATATGTTATGCGAGAGAGTCCTCCCCCATTCCTGAGTTGTCTTCCCCACAAGGCCAACATCCTGTCCTGCCGGGGCCTGCATTCCGAGGCGCTTGAGGAGCTGGAGGCTGCTCTGGCCCTGAGTCGTGAGTTCCACATGGGCGCCTACGTCAACATCTGCTCCCTTCTGCGAGCCGGCATCGTCCGTGTGAGGGACACCTTCCTGCCACAGACTGCTGTGATGTCAGCAGCAGCAGGAGCGGTCCTTCCAACGCAGGAGGTGGATGAGGGTGATTTGCTTCAGGTCTTCGCTAACGTCAACCACCAGACAGACCGCTCCATGGTCCGGTGGCTCACCAATGCACAGCTGTGGCTTGCTGTCTCGTCTCCCAATCCAGATCCTGAAGGCAAGTCTTTATTCCAGTAATCCAATTTTATGCTGTAGATCCTAAGATGGAAGTGTGTTGATGTTCACAACTGCCGGGAGTACAAGAATATGGGATTGGATATCGACAGATAAACTGAGACGACTTGGGAAGACGGGTATTAGTCGAGGATTCTCTGGAGCAGGAGGAGGAAAAAGGGGATTAGTCTCCTCATTTGGTGGCTAGGCTGTCAGACTGTTTTGAAAGAGCTAGAATGATCGGCAAATACTACAGGAAGCTTTTCGTTGGATAAAGTTCATTTTTACTTCAAGAGTCGTATTCTTGGAATTTCCGTTTTCACAGCACGAGCACTTGGGAAAATTTTCCCTTTGGCTATTCGAGAGTCTATTGCACAGACCGTTTTGCAAAATCAGGTCACCTTAATTTCCCCAGATAAACCTAGTCATTCCTGGTATTTGCTGGGTGGTGGTAAATGTTAAAAAAGACTTAGTTTTGCTGCTTCTGCTGCTGTTGTTGTTGTTGTTGTGATCCCTCATGGCACTAAGGGGTTTTTGTCTGTTGTTTCAGTTGTGAGCGTGTGGCGAAGGCACTTGATGGAGAGTGCCACATTCTTCGCCGCAATCGGCGATAAGTCTTCCCTGGAGAGAGTGGTCAACTTGTTTGTAAGTTTTTTTTCAGCATATTACTTGCCCGTTATATCTCTTCTGTGTGTTTGGTCATCGCCTCATGGTATAAGTGTTTCGGCCTTGCAGACGGCTTTGGAGCGACCTGGAGAGGACACGGCATCAGATTTGCTCGGCTGCATGCTGCCCTTCTGTTGAACCCTCTCTCCCCTACTATGCATATTTAATGAACAGTGTATATTTGTTACGTTTACCGAATATAATGCATTTTTGGATTGTACGGGGCCTCCGTGTTTTTAAAACGACCTTTAATACTGAAAGCTGTCGTCGGATCTCAGTTGATTCCCGTTTTGTGCTAGCTTCATCGAGCAATTGCTTAAAAAAGGTCTCTGGATTCCAATACCCTATGTTAAAGGTGGCTAGTAATTGCGCATGACTGTCCATTGTGCCCTAAGATGCTGCCTTCCCGGAATCGTTGTAACGTTAAACACAAGCACTCAGTATCAGGAGGTCTGCTTATGAGTGAATTCACCGCTGGGACATTAACTGCGTTCGACGGAGTAAGAGGCTCCGGCAGCGATCCTGAGTGGCACGGGAGGGGGCAGTTTTAACCTCGCTTGTGCGTCAAACTTCCAATAGCGCTCTTCCCTCATTATTATTCATTTTCTTCACCTTTAGACTTTTGATGTGCTGGTAGTATGGATGAAACTCCCCAAAGACTAGCTCTTTTCGCTATCGTCGTCATGAAAACCAGCACGTAAGTCGATTAGTGACTGGTCTTAATCCCCGTTTAAGGATAAAAATCAAGTGATATTAAGGCATTTTATATCGAAGCTGTAAATATAGTGACGTCATTTCATGTATCACTAATGTCGTTCACTTTCATTAGACATTGAGAAATCGGAGCATTCGCGTCAATGTGTTTAAGGCCTTTGCATTCGATAATCAGAAGTTCCATAACTTGCTGATTCTTGGAGTCTCGGACCTCATTCTGATCACCACACGTCGAGACATCAAAACAGGCTTTGTAACACCATTTCTCAGCATACGTCGAAACATCTATCGCGAATAATGGTGCATCAAGGGTAGGAGACTGAGTCGTCTCCCAAAACTCGACTGGCAACTATCCCAAATGGCGAAGAGGGCGGCCAGCAACAGGAGCCGTATTTTGTTTTCCCTCTTGCTTTTCTGCTCCTGGATTGATTTGCGAAGGCCTCGCGTTTTACCCTCGTGACAACAATGCTGACTCAGCAGTACTGATGGGGCGATATCATTTGTGGCACCAATCAGAAAGTGTAGTTCCCTCTCTGGCTTCTGACTCACAGAATAGGGCTAGAAGAGGGAGGAAGCGGTTATTACGATTTACCTCTGTCAACTTTTTCCGGTTTATGAGACGAGAGCTCTTTTTCTCCTGCTACATAGAACGCAAAAATGAGGATATGTACTTCAACGACAATGAAACACCATTAAGTTGAAGAATTACAAAATTCGAAAACACTAGACCCAAAAAAGAAGCCTTTCTTACTGAGGATTCACAGAGGATATTCAACGTCTTCGACATTCCTGATAAAGAGGTGAATAATAAGGCTACCAAAGCTTGCTGACGCCAAAATCTTCCAATGGGTTAAACGAGCACAGACCCGCAGATTCAAATGGAAATGTCATGTTCCATCGGTCCAGCACATGTACCCCTTTCAGTGGCATTCAATAAATTGCCTGATATTACTCAGCCGCACGTTGATCGATATGTCTAGTGTATCCATGACATGAATCAAACGCTTCTGCTCCAGTGGCCACAAACTCCCGTTCTTTTTCATGAGACCGGAAGAAATGAAACTCATAAATCTGAAAACAACTCTTGGTATGCGCCGAGAGGCTAACTTGTGTCAGGACTTTGGAATGAAACGATTTCCCCTATAGATCCCAGTTCTTGGAATAGTCCGAATCCTAGTCAAATCAGTAGTAATTCAGATTAGGGGTTTAAATTGAAACTCTTCGTAATTCTAAACATTACGTGCGCTTGTTTTTACTTGTGATTACTGAGCATTATAATAAGTGGATCCTTAAAATGAACTCGTATCCTGCTTATTCAAATAATATCCTAATTTATTTCCTTAATTTAAACATACGTCAACCACGATAAATGCAGATAACCAGGTCTGGATACCCAACGCAAACAACTCTGAGCATTAAACTCTGGTAAGGACTTTCAATAGTTTTGTGGCGGTCAAGAGAACTCCTTCAAGCAATCGCCAGCTGTGGGACGCATTTTTCTAGCCAGCGCAATTCTGGAAAAACGCGGTAGGAAGTTAGAAGGTGATCTTCAATTCCTCAACTTTGGCAGTTACTGCGATTGTTCATAGCCAACCAGACATTCGGAGAGCGGTCTCCTATGCTCCTTCTTCGGCTATTTGCCCCCAACTAGATATTCTTTGCTGTCGAAATCCAGCCGCTTTTCATTTGCCTCTGTCATTCAGTTGCGTACAATTACAAATGTGATTTAAGCAAACTCATGGAAAACCCATTGCAATGCAATGCAATTAAAATGTGGCTGATTTAACAACAGTAGTGGAGATTAAATCAGCCTGCATTTTACATGCCACCGAAATGTCTATTTGGAAACCATCTGTTCATATGGGCAAGTTAAATTAGCGCAAATGCTGTCAACAAGGGAATCAGTTATCGAAAATTGCTCAATACCCGTTAACTGGATTAGAGTTAACTGAATGAGTGAATGCCTCTAAGCAATTAGTTTCTCGGCTATGTGTACTCGATTCATCCGAAAATCGATTATTTTTCTATAAAATACTGCGGAACCTTGACATTTCCTTCTTGAAGCCTCGTTTTATCTCTCAATTCTTTGAGTTCACCTTTCTGTGACTGGACTAAGACTTCTCTGTAACTCCAATAGGAACAATGACGAGTAAATGTAGATGTCTGATAGACTGAAGAAAACTAGATGAAATTCCTAGAGAAGGAAATTATGAATTACGGAAAACTTAAGCTCAAAGAGAAACCCAATTTTTGTTGAAAAAAAATAGGGTTTCTGTGATTCATGAAGGTAGACTTTGAGTAGTAAAGTTATAAGTGAAACTACATTTTTAAACCTAGGTTTATATTATTTATCATATCAATAACAATGCATGCACATTAATAAATAATTTGGACTTACATTAATCCTTCGGTATATTGTTAAACCAAAAAAGTGTGCTGAGGTTTTCCTGAGAAACCAAACAAATAGAATCCAGACAATGATGCAAAAAATGTTTGGGAAAACCCAACCGTTAGTTTTAACTATGGGATAGATGAGCTTCTTAAGGCTAGAGTTTCATTCAAAAAACAACTTACATTAAAAAGCGTGCACGTTAAATTTTTGGCTACAGGGAGGGTTATGCGATCCACATTCCATTAAATTGAAGTATGTATTTTGCTGTTCCGAGGTGTTGAGGTTTTTCTGTTTTTTGTGGGTTGCGTATGTGTAGTTAACATTTAAGTCATAAAAGTGGCAAAAGATAAAAAGCTCTTTTTCCATATTAAAAGCAGACAACCACAGTTAGCATGGTTTATTTTTTGATTAAAATAAAATGTACTTCTCCATACAGGCAGTGAATTTATAATGACGGGTTAGACTTCTCACTGTGTTAAAATGTTGGACATCCCAATTGCTAAATTCCAAGAATTCAGTGAAGATCCACCATTTGACTGCATCACACAATAGAATATTAAATCCCTTGTAATGGTAGCCAAGGCTCCAATGGGGACTTGGGTTTTATCCGAAATGGATAAAAAGCATTTCCACCAAATTGCAATTGTGGAAAAATGGGCATCCTTTATCGTATTCTGTCTGGGATCAAATGGATAATAGTGGCAGCCAAGTCCTAGGAACGGGGTGCTTTGGAGTCCCAACAAGCACCATTCTCTTGGCTTTTTCTTCATTGATGTAGACTGGTGTAGATCCTTTCAATGAAATTGAGTGAAGTAATGGAATGTCATAGTAAAATTTACAGGCGTATACGCCTCCATTATTTCAAGCTCTCCCTTTTAGAAACTTATGGTAATGTCCCACTAAGAAAATTACGAGGTGCCAGAACTATAAATGGCGAGACTCCTTAAGAAATCTTTTCCCTTTGTCATTAGTTTCGTTAATTTACGCCAAAAAATTAGTGCCTATAGCCGATTTCAGTAATATAATGCAAATTCTGTCATCTTTGATTGAGTGAGGAACGGTTACACTGTTTTTAAGAACTCATCGCAACAAAGAGTTCGTGTAGATTCCTATGTGTGCATGTCAAGGAGATAGAAGTTACCTTTAAATAATTTATTTTTAAATTATGGAAACTTAAACTCTTTGCTAAATCAACTCTTGTTCTTAAGCATTTTTCGGAGGTTCGTAAAAGCCTACTGCATATATTTTCAACAAGTTATCGCAACCTATTTCTAAAAATCTATGTCTCGAAATGTAGAGTTTGAAATGGATTTTGAAGAATAATATTTGGTTGTTATTCAGACGGTACTACAGGGCTCTGGCATCGTGTGAGTTCAGTGTTTTAGACTCTGTCTTGCAGCTCGCACTCAATAAGACTTTCGTTACTTCCCATATAAGTTCAGCTGAGGTCAACCTCTCAAAGAAAACGTCTCCAGCCAACATGCTTGACTACACAAGTCTCCTCAACACTGATCTCTTCCGAACTCGCAGATCTTTATCCGTTGTGGGACTCTCATATGTTGTTAGGTTTTATTTTCGTTTAATTTCTTCTAAATTTCGTAGTTACCAGACTCTGCTTCTTTTTTCTTGGTGACACTGTCAAATTTATGCCGAACACCCTGTAGGTATTGGTCCCCGCTTCAATTTGATGGTTCTTGAAGAGTATTTGTTTTAATCAATCTGTAGGCCTTTGCATTTATCAGCGTATTAAGCCAGATCTTGTCGTGTTTACAACTTCCCAAACCCATCTTCCTAATTTGGCGTTTTTCGTGCATAATGGGGATTTTTTGCTCCCCGTGTGCCTGTGACTGAATATCCCTTGTTTTCCCTTCTCAAAGCTGCACTCAATTAAGGCTCCATTTGTGTTATCTTCCCTTCGTGGTATTTTAATGGCTCAAAAATACCTTATATACAGTCGTAGTAGAAGTAGAGTAGCAAGACAAACGCATGCGTTATCTCCTCCAACGCCCTATTTTGAAAAATTCTTGCCCAAACACACCCAAACTCATTAATGAAAATACCTCGGTTGTACAAATAGTAAGCAACAACTCAACTCAAACTAGGAAGGAAAAAATGCACTGCGCACCTGCATTTGACGAAAGGTCACATTTTTCTGCTTATAAGGTCACCTGAAGTAGTAGAAGTGTTTCGTAAATTAAAAAGGAAGAAAAACTCTACAGAAGTATGCCACTTTGTGTTCAAAATTAGAACCGAATCCATTTCCGATTGGATTTGTCTTTAGTGAAGTTGTGAATGTGTTCTGTCTTCTTGCGTATAGTTATGTTGGCTTTAAATGTCGTTTTTGTGAAAAGACCCTATTCGTCCTGAATGTGGGAGGATGGTTGAAGAGGCGCCAGTAGTAGTATTATAAGGCATCGATTGACTATCTCTTGTGTCAGCAGGAGTAATCAACTTAGGTTTCATGAAAAGGAAGTTGCATGCACAAATCCCAAACTGTTGAGTTAAGGAAGATGTAAAGGGTAGGGTGTGGGACGGGGGCAAAATACACTGTATTCCCGATCGATTTTGTATGAATTTCTTCTAAGACTGTAGGTGGTTCACGGTGTCGGAACCGTTCACTGGGTTGACACAGAAGAATCGTCTGTTCTGTGCTTCTTGCGCATTCCCAGGCTGTTCACAAGGCGGTGGTGGAGGGGCGGATCCAATGCCTGTGACGAAGGGATTGCTGGACTGGTCATGAAATATGTCAGCTGAGGGGTCACCGGACCGTGGATAGCCTGCATAGGGCGCTCCCTTGACCTGGGGGTACCGCTGAAAGTCGACATGCCCGTTCGTGTAGGAGGAGGGACTGTACGTGGAGATCGGGGGAGAGGCATAAGGCTGGCGCATGGGAACTGCATCAGCAGAGAGGTAAGCGCAGTCGGTGGCTGGGCTAGGGTAGATGTAGGAGGAGGGCTGGGCATGTCCTGGAGAAAACTGGTTAGGCTGCAGTTGGCTCGTGCTGGTGTTGGTAGTGCTGTTCATGGGAGAGGGTCGTAGCTGCATATGGGCTGAGGCGCCAGTTGGAGGGGCTTTTGAGGAAGCGGTTGATCGCCCTTGTCGCTGGGGACTTCCACTGCGAGTGAATGTCATTGAATTGCTCCCCGCCATGGAGCTGTGGTCGAGGAAGCGATGTGAGGAGTTGAGACTGGGTTTTTCGCCCACCGAGCCGATGCCTTGACTGATGAAAAAGGGCTTCTGGCCGTTGCGCTGGCTGCGCTGGCGATTGGCGTGACTCCGGTTGCGAATTATCAGAGAGGCAACTGCGAGGATGCAGATTAGGAAGACACAAATCGGTACAACGATGTAAATTGTCAGGTGACGCTGCGATGTCTTGCCTATGCCACCCATGCTCTCGATTAAGGTGTCTCCGTCTGCAAAATAGAAAGATTTACATTTTTCTATACTGAGTGGCTGAATGTATCAAAAATATGGCTTGCAAAAGTGCAATTAGCAATTTGGCGTCCACTGAGTTAAATTTCTTGTGAAATGGCAGAATGGATCGATGGTGTGGCATGTGATCAGTGAATCTAATTTATACTTTATTCTAGGCTGATTAGAACAGATTCAGGATAAAACCAGGGCCAACTCATAAATTATTCATTTAATTAGAGAGCTGGCATTTTCTCGTTGCAGACGTGGGGAGTTTTTTGCTGAGGCACATAAACCCATCAGAAGGGCATTAGGCCAACGCGCTAGCAGGTGCTAATAGACCCAGCCGTCAATGATTCGACGAAAGGGGAGTGAATCAGGTCAACATTTCAGTTTTCCCAGTTTTTCATCAGTGAATACGCAAGCTTCTTTTTCCTCGGTTTATCCACCCACTGAATTGAATTGCTTTTCATCGCTCATGAACTTAGACCACCAGACCGCCTGCAAGTACACCATGCGTGGTTAAAAATGATGATTTTGCAAAATGTATATTTGTTACAAGCAACATAGTAAAAAAGAGGCACCTCAAAAAATACACGTTTCAACAGTCGATTCTCCAGTTAAGGATAAATATACCATGACATTAACAAAGACTCAAAAAGTCAAATTTTGGTGGCATTTAGTACAGTTGGATTTTAGAGATGCAATAAAAAAATGTTGAGAATCGTTTGCTTTTGCAATCGTCCCTCATACCGTGTCAATGACTTCCTAATTGATGTTTTTTTTATGAAATTATTTGAGACTGATAGTTGATTAATTGGGTTTCAATTATGAGAGAAATCCAGTAGATTTGATATTTCACTAACCGAGTGAAAGAAAAGAAACTAGATTTGACGAACCTTTGAGGGAAATGTGCACGAATTTGTGGTCATCACGTCCGGATTCTGTGATAACAGAGCAGATGTAGAGGCCAGCATCTCTAGGTGAAGTGGATCTAAGCACGAGACGACTACGTCTGGAACCGGGGCTATTGACGGCCAGCGGCTTGGGAATATCAAAGAACTGCTGCAGGTCCTGAGGCAGAATGGTGGGCAGCACGACGTAGGTTCCGCCCGACCAGTGGAGGACTTCACTCGTGCGGAAGTCGGTGGAGCCTGATTCCTCCAGCGAGATGTATTTTCCCCACTAAGGGAACAAGATTGTGGGGTTTAATTTACAGTCCCACGAGGGTGATAAGGACGGTGTTGAGATAGTGCAAAAGGGCTTACTCGAATGGTCGCGGAACGGTGTTCTCCTTCGTTGATTTCGCAGGAGAAAGAGGCGTCGCGTCCCAGTTCAACAGTTGCGGTTACATTGTGGGGTCCTTGGATGATTTCGCCCTCAGATCTTGCTGCAAGGAAAAATAATCCCATATAAAGCTTTTCAAGCTGAAGACGATAATGCCATTCTAATTAACGATTGGAATTTTGTAGTGAATTTATTCTAACTTTATTTAGCTTTAACTGGTACGCTGACCTCTTGTAACAAAGAGCATAGTAACTGCAACTGTTAACGATCCTTCGAAACTTTAATCAAAAAATACCTATTCGTGAAGCATTTTGGCATCTTAAAAGACATCTGGGTGAAAAGAGTGCAGTAAAATCGGGATTTCTATTTATTGCCTATTTTATAAAATCTAGAGCTTCGGACGAGGGCATGAAATGCTGTGAGATTTTCATCACAACTGCAAATGGTCATCGTGCTCTCATACATGCACTTTTGCCAACTCATCCATTTTATCGCATATTCACACCACCCGAGATGCTGGTGACAATGGGCACCCCTTGATACGAAAGACAAAATGCTTCACTTGCAATGCTGGTCTAGTTCCCTTAGCCACATTTCTTCAGCCATGTGGCTTTTTGCTACGGATAGCACCAATAATTTAACTTTTGCAAGACGTAAAAAAGAATCATTATCAGTAGACGGTAAATGGTAAATCGGTAAAACGGTAAATGGAGTTTGCTCCCAATTTTTTCATCAGCAGCACCATCATGATCGTGTCCAGGTGGGCAATCCCGATTGTGATAAGGCTGGTGGAGAGGGCAGCAACGCCTCGTCTAGTGTACGAAAATACGCCTACTACCGAGAAAATGGCTCGACTTTTTTCCTAAAATGCACGTACGCGCGCACGCACGCACTAGCGAACGTTCAGTAAAAGTTTAATCCGATTTCAAGCCTCACTCCAACTGACTTTTTTAACCCAGGGAAAAAAGGCGTGAATTGTAAAAAGCATGAGTATCAACAATCTCCATATTAATTCCTCGTGGTGTACTCGCATTTTTCTGGCTTAAAATCCTTAGGAGAAGTTTAAATAGATAGCACATTGAGCGTGGCTTATGTAAACAGTTCATCTTTGACGCAAACTATCAGCGACTCCTTTTGCAATTACTGAAGAGCCACATGTAAGTCATGGCCTACAACTTAATAATAATGGGCTTAGGTGAAATTATTTACTGTGCAGCTCTTGATTACCATCCATTTAACAACTCGGAATTTATGTATCCTGCGAAAGACTTTTGTTTTAATAAAAAGTATTTTAAACGCAAATACATGTCGAGGTCGATCGAGCATGTTTTACTTTACTTGTAACCAGATTGAATGAGAACAAAACTGTAAATAAACTGTTGTTTATTGCCTAAGGAGTAGTTTATTATTCAAACGCTCAAATATATTTCATTTATTCAAAGGCGGAAAAGATTAGATTACTCTTAAAGGCATTAACTTACGTTGAACTCTGATCCTAAATGTTCTCGAGAGCTTTCCAAGAGTGAGAGCTCCTGGAGGCTCCCCAATTTCCCCATCCACAGCCACCGAGCATCTGTACTCTCCAGCATGGGCCAGAGTGATTCTTCTGATACGGAAGGTTGATCCACTGAACCGGGCCACCAACTCGGTCGGTTTCAACTCAGGTGATCCACCGACCCCTCCGCTTACAACTCCAACACCGCCTCCGCTAACACCGCTGATCACAACGTCCTTACCGCCGGTCATTCGCGGAGGACGGGTTTCTTGCTCGCTGGCATAGAACGGCGGAAAAGCGGCTGCTGCTGCAGCCTCGGAGGCGTCAAGTTGCGAGAGAGCTGGATCGACGGGGTTCAGGGGCTGGAAGGTCCAAGTGTATGTGATTCTGTCTGCTAGTTCTTCTACTGCTACGCTCTCACAGTCTAAGTTGACATCTTCACCCCAGGGTTTCAGTTGAGTCAACTCTGGCTCAGTGTAGGTATTGAGGAAGCATGGACCTGGATAACATTAAAAGAACCACATAAGCAAATGGCGGAGACTGCAGTAATGTGGTATTCTGTTTACCTCACATGCCTGTTTTCGATTAACTGTAATTGGCAATATTTTAATTTGTGTGCAAAAGTAGTCAATTAAACAGCTTCTATTAAACCCTACAATTAACTCAATCATTCTCGAAATATTAACTAAACAGTTAACTTGACTTACAATCCAATCTTTCTTAAGAGAATATAGGCTTTTATTAAAGCTATATCTAAGTGGTGGTTTTTTTAAAAACAGCATAAATGACAGAAAATCTTATATATTTCAAGAACGAACAACTATAGTGATATAATTTATCTCTGCTTTCAAAGGGCAATATTGTTCTACATTTAAATATATTGCACATAATTGTTCAGCTTTTTATAGGGCAAGTTCCCAGAACTTGGAATTACCCTTCCAGCCTGTGTATAAATGTAGTTATCACACCATCTACATATCTTCTCTCTACCCAATTATTGTATTTTTTCCCGCTGTCTGATGCCACTTTGTCGTTGTTTTTTTTTCATCGACTAAAGTTGAATTTGTTTGGGCGAAAATAGCCAGCACGCTGGCCAGCCACCAGGCATTATCACTAATGTAGGTATTCCTTGGTGCAGACAGGAAGGCAAAGGGTTTGGAGGAGGGGGAGGGGGAGGGGGAGATATAAGCAACAGCAGTGGGAGAGTAGAGCCACGGGCCCACAAGCAGGGGAAAATAATTGGACACCACACTTACCGGAGTCACTAACACGACCGTTCGACAGGAGGGCGCAGCTTTGCTCCAGCGCTGGCGAGAATTTGTCTGAAAAGGGGTATGAAATTACTTTACCCTCTGCGCTACTGTGGAAGGCAGGAGTCTCTTGCTTGTGCCCACTTTTTACCTCCTTATCGCAATCTATCCCCCTTGAATTACCCGTTTAATATCCTTTTGGATGTTTATCTTGTTGTTTGAAATTTCGCACATCCCTAAATACTTCAATTTAGCTTTTGGGTGTTATATAATGCATTTTCCGCAATGTTAAGACATTGGTGCCTTTAAGACTGGGAGGTAGCTAGTTTTTCTTTAATAGCAATTGCCATACTATGTATACCGTCATGGGTTCACCAAAGAGCCCTATTACAAATTGAATCTACCATTTTTCATGGCACTTGCTATTCTACAAAAATGAATCTTCGTTTACTAGAAAGCTAATCAAAACTACCAACAGTGATCACAGGAGATGCAGAAGAAGTGCTGCACACTAAGATTGCCCTCTGAGAAAACGTTCGGTGTTTTCCGCCAGTCAGCACGTTTTCATACAATAGAGATGAAGCATTATCGGACTATTTGTGACTGAGATTATGAAACTTTTTTTGATATTTGCGATCTTGTCCCTGTTAAGGCCTAATGGCTACTTGCTCAAAAAAGCCCAAACGTGAAAGAGTGTGGTCAAATACAGCTCTCTATTTCTATTCCGCAGCAAAACCTCACCAATGACTTTGATGCTGAATTCTGCTTCGTTGTGGCCGAATCCGTTGACTGCACTGCAGATGTACTTTCCGGACACGGCCAAGCTTTCTGCTTTGAGGGAGTAGGTCTGATCCTCGGACAGGATCCATGAGGTCTGGGTTGCTGGGGTCCATTTGTAGAAGGGCGCCGTGTAGGGACAAATGAGGTTTATCGTTTCTCCCACATTCACCAAGTAGCCACGACGGTAGTCCACTCGGTACTTTAGTGGTGATGATTCAGCTTTTGTAGGAAAGCAAAAGAACGAATTCTAAATCACAAAGAATCAGCTTGAATGGGTAAAATTATTAGGCAAGGGAATTTAAAAGGTTTTGAGTATCATTTATCTCCGTTAGAGACAAAGTAGATTGTTTGACACAAACTAGCCCTTTAAAAGTTAATACAATTGAATTGACTTATCCCAATAAATGAGAGTTGCTATAGTTTTTGAGGTTCTATAACTGATGGTTGAGTTATTTAGGGCTCTCAATCGCAAACTGAGAAGCTACATTTCCTTCGATTCCAAGCATACAGTCATTGTTGATTTGCACAAATTATTCTATGGGTCCTCGGAACCTTGCAAACAAGTTAATATGCATATCAGTTGGAGCCCATTCATTAAGGGAGCCATGACTTGCCTTGTAAGTCCGGCCTCTACATACCCATGTCAACTCACGGTCACCAAACTTGAGGAACCATCACTAGGTTCTGCAGTGCAGCCGTATCTTCCTCACAATGCTTTCGTCTTCCTATTTTATGGTACTCTGAAGGCGTTGTTATGACTCGGAAGTTCTTCAATAAGTCAAGGGTGGTACTTCTTTGACAACTTTATCTTACAGAGTGGAAAATGGCTGTCTCTAGGCGGACACGCTAGGATGTCCGATGTCTGGTTTGTATGCAAACAGGGAGAGTGGTAGGCCAAAGTGGAGCGCCGTCTTGAAATACAAGCGACGTTGTTGTTTTCCTTCTTCCTCGGATAAGTACATGAGAGCATGCGATGGCTGATAGAATGGCTGATGGGAAGGAGACTTATTTCACCCTTTCGCCAGAAAGCGAAACTCTTATGTTTGGGCTTCTTCCCGGAGCTGCTGCTACTGCATTGCATGGGAAGCTTTTTTCAACGCAAAATATGCTTAATTTCCTGAAGCCTTGATCAATTTTGAAGGGACGCTCTCCCTGTTCTAATTAGCTGAGCACGCAAGCAGGATGTCATGAATAATGAAATTCAGTTCTGCAAACATTATACGGGAGGAGAGAACCCTGTGTGGGTTTTCCTACTGGGAAAAGCGTTAGTGGAGTAGTGAAACCCCTGTGAATGCGGAAACACTTCCTAGCCAAAGAATATTTACCTCATGGCATGCTAAAACTGTATTAAGATTACGCTGGCCCCATCGATTCACTTGGTACATGCAGAACGAACCTATTCACTGGCGATCTGCCTCCTAATATTCACCAGCGGCATGGCATTGTGTCCTGTCATGTACTATACACTGAGTTTCTTGCTGAGTACGGAGAGACATGATGCTATAACCGATCGCATTTGTTTTGATCAAGTTGACTCTCAACATTCACTAAATGCGGTTGCCTTAGTAGCACGTAACGACTCTGGAGCTACTGTGTGATGAGTATGCTCACTTCTCGCAGCCCATTCTGTATCCACCTTACGGAAGTGTTGTCGACATGTCTGTATCCAAATGAACACATGAGGGATACTCGCAATGGCAAAAAGTAGCGAGAAATATGCAAAGGAATTTACAATTCGAAATATTAGGTTATGGTAGCATTACATGTCGATAAACTGTAAAAGTGCTATGATCAAAGATGGACACAAGTGCAAATGTATCGACGAGCCAAATTCACACATTTACTAAAGTGCTTCTATTTGAAGGGATGGTCTCCTAATTGAAGAATCAGATAAGTCGAGGTGCGAAATCCTCAGCTTCGAAAAATTGCTTACTTGTTATTAGGAGAATTATATTCCAAACCTGAAGTTGTCTAGATTTAGTTAATGGAATGGTAGTGAACTCTTCAATTCATTTAGTGATCAAAGAGGGCCCAGGCGTGAATGCTGATGAGCTTGATATATAAACTCTATAGGTATGTAGTGTTGGTGCTGTTGATGCGAAATGGGAGGTCCCATAAGACAAGAGAGAAAAGCGAGAGGTCTTATCCCACTTCTTTCTCTATCTCCTCTGGTCGTCATCGTCGTGAGGTATGACTCATGCACAGCTCTCCAGGGCGGTGAACCGTATTCTGGACAGGCGATTCAAGGCGTGTGCGCAAGCGTGGAAAACTGGATAAAAACAGTTTACTTGCCATCTCCTCCTCCCTCTCACCCATCCATATCCCTTCCCCTCCCTGAGGATACTCCAGGTGGTGGTCACTGGGGTTTCCATAGATCCACCCTACTACCCAAACTTTTGCTCCGAACAGGTGTCTCCATACTTATACCGACCCCGCAATGGGCACCGACAACGAGAAAATTGGGCACTTGGGAAAAAAGCGGATAAGGCGTGAATATGGTAGGTACTGTTTCACTCACGGATCACTGCGTATACTTTCAAGCCAGCTTTTGATCATCATTCTAATTAGACTGTCTTGTTTTGGTAAGTCGGTTCTTGTTCGATCAAACAAACGCAGAATTAAACAAACTCAAAATACCTTTGTTACAAAGGAGCCATTTTCAAATCAACCCTTAAGAAGAATAAGCGAAGTTCATAATGACATTAGGCAGAGCATTTTACGGCATTAAATACTAGAGCTGTAAAGGCACTAGCAATTGAGGAAATTATAGTCATCAAAAGGCCGGAATGCAACTTGGAAGTAAAATAAGAGTTTCTGCATATCTGGACTAAAGTGAGCCAATCCAACCTTTCTAGTAAAAAATCCCAAATAGGCATTCACAGGGAAAAAGGTGAAAATTAGGCCATCAAGGTTTTATAACTATGCATCTTCCAGACACTGTGAATCAATAGCTCTCAGTGCAATTGCCAATGCATCGGCAGCAGCCATCTTTTGGGTGATTGAGCCAGGCTAGACCAGAGCAGGTCATCAACATCAGGTATAATGGAAATGCGAACACGCACCAGCTCCTGTTTTGTTAGCGTGTGTGTGCGTGAGTAAGTGAGCTCTCAACAGACGCCCTGATGGACATCACCTGCTAATCAGGCCCGTTTTATTGATGCGTGGTGGTGAAGACAAGCAGTATTAGCAAAAGCAGTCGTGTTTGGGTACCAGGCCAATGTTTACAACAGCCTCGTCTGTCTCAATGCACGTTTGCACGTACACATTCGTTGAATGCGCTGTATGCGTGTGCACCGCCACTCAATCCAACTCGAGGTGATTGACACCTTGCAGGGACAACTACCATTTCACACGCACAGACGTGTAGGAAGAGGTACCTAAATATGTCTCATTAGACTCGAAAAAATTGTGTTTATACACACTTCACTTGGCAGCGCCACTCCAGCCTACCTTCAGTGAAATGGAGTGCTCCTTTAAACTAGACTTCTTAGCTCAAATATAACTTCTAATAGCGGGTGTGCTGCAAAGGTTGCCCATAAATTCGTCAAAATGAACACTTATTTCAATGCTTTGCCCTTTTACTAGAAGAAGAAATATGGGCATTGTGGTGAACATTTAATTCGTAATTCTAGACGTCGAAAGTTGGATTGGTTAAACCGAAGGGTAGGAATTGAAACATGTGCCCTTCAAGTAGCAATATCATTTCATGGGCGAGTTAGCTTTTCTAGGTCGGGGTGCCCGATTAGAAGCGTGACTGCGGATTTAACGTCACTGCCAAATCGGGATGAGGCAAACTAGTGAAGCTTCTGCGTTCCCGTAGAGGTTCCAAAGCACCCACAGGAAGCGGAATAGTGAAGGGGAGAGAAAAACGAGAAGGGGAGATAGATGCGAGTCGATAGAGTAGGAAAAGCTCTAATCAAACTTCCTAGATAGACTATTTCCCTTCTGACTCATTCTCCTCAGAACACTTATTGTAAATCCGGGTTTTTTCTATTCGCGGATACGAATCTCCTTCGAACAGTCCATCACTAATGGATAACCACAACTTTCCCCTGTGATAAACCATAATTGTAACGTGCTACATTTATATATTGAATAATGTAAAATAGATATACATCGATCCTATTTAGGCATAAATCCCTCGATAGTTTCATAATTATTTTTTATAAAATACTTTTTATCCCTAAAATGCTTTTAGATGTCAATATTTTAGATGACAGTATTTTATCAAAACTGGATCGTTCCCCCCTACACGTGTCAAGCAACAGCCGAGAGACGCTAGGGCCTCGTCTTGTTCCCTCGAGTGAAGGGGGGAGGTGAGATTGTTAAGCACACACCCATCACGCCCCTCCCCTCCCCACCCCTCCTTCTGCCTTCTTAGTAAGAAAGCGAGGTTCAAGCAATTATCTCTCACGCCAACGGAGAAGGAAGTGGAGGGCTGGTGGGCGACAAAAACAAAAGTGAGGGGTCAGGTAAATCAGGGCCAAAATTGGGTGGGAATGAAGGAGGGAACAGCGGGTGGGGAGAAGCACCGATGAGGCATTGTGGCGGCCCAAGATGGACGTGTGACAGTGGGGGGTGGGCAGGGCAAGCAGCAGAATGAGCCTGGAGCAAGACTTGAAGGAAATACACAAACAAGCACCAACAGACAAGTCAGGGTAGCCAGGGGCGAGAGCAAAGTGGATATCCAGTCAATGTCACTTCTGGACACAGAAGGAGTCAGGCGAGTGAAAGCAAGACATGGGGAGTGAGGAGGAGGAAGAGGGTGGGGGAAAATGATGAAGACTTAGCGGTGATGGTGGTAGTAAGCAAGCAAAACAAATCTTGCCAAAGTAATTATTGATGATGGAAACGCCTGTTACTTCAGAATAAACTTCCTTTTCGTATTTAAAAGTACCCAGCATTATGAAGGCGGAGTCTGTGGAAATATTAACTTCACTTTATCTCAGAAACAAAACAACTAAAAAGGGAGCATGCGATTTCTCTACATTTCGCTTGAATGCTCATGCCTTCAAGTAATCAAATGTATTCGTTATATTGAGAGTTAAACTGTATTAACTAGTTCATCCCATTAACGTTTTGCTTATACGATTTTGAGCTTATCTCATGGTATAATTAGTAGCCATAATAGCCGGCTTTTTGCAAATATGAAAATAACTTCGCAAGAAGTAGTTTGGTGAACCAATGCCACCTTGTTTCAAAATACTTGTGCGGTTTAACGCTATTTAGTTATCTTTAGATCTATGTTTTTGTCCTCTAAAAAGAAAAGTTTCAGCTGCTTTCTAATCTTTTGGGTTTTCGTTTGTCGATGAATCACCGAGAAACCTGTTCCATTTAACCATCAAGAATCCCCATCTGATAAACAGATTTTAAATCCATCTACACGTATTCGCTTCAATAGAAATCGCCTCTTTTTCTCAACGCCTGGAATGTCTATAAAAGTAGCTTCATATAAAGCTTGGTTTGTCATTTTTCTCTAAATGTAAAACTACTTAAAATTTCATTGTATTTCAATCCAGATCAGTGATATTATGAAAGCTAAAGAACACCCCTGGTATGGATAAAATACTAGAGTCAAAAAGGAGACAATGAGGAGGGCGAAGCCGGGGTAAATCAAAATAGGGCGTTTTTTCTCGCCACCTCAAGCTAGCTGGGGAGTGTGTGGATGTGGGAGAATGGGAGAAGAAACGCTAGCGTGGCATTTAACAAATAAAACCCGAAACTTCATTCAATTGACTTCACTTGCGTCAGAGGGCAAACAGAGGGCCTGCTACATGTAAGTTCCTTTCCTGTTGTGCTGAAATGTTCCTCTTTGCTTGGGAGTTGGGCTGTTAGAGGGTGTGGAGGGCGATAGCCAAAAAACATCCGGCACAAAGTTAATTAAGCTGGAGCTATCGAGAGAAGGGAAATGAGTACCCGTTGGACAGGGGGGGGGGGTGGAGGAGAATGGAGAAGCCTGTCACAATTACACCTCACCTACAACTGACCTTTCAGTTCTTACTGTATATGGCGACACATTTTAGTCCTTAGACATGCCCGTTACCTAGAGCGATTTTCCTGAAGAGGATGCGCCAACAAGTGGAGGCTGAGGAGAGGAGTGCGAAGCACTACTTCGGTTTCTTTCCCATCAATTTAATAATGAGTGAGAGGGAAGTGTCAAGTATCTCAGCGTATACTAGGAAGCAACTCGATTCGGCTGCAGAGAAGGTCGCTCTTGACAGGGAGGTAGAGGAACAAGAGTTGCTACTTGGCGAGCTCGGTACTGTCTTCGCCTCCTGCTGATTTACCAAAACTGACAGCCTGACAGGAGCTCGGTTTTCGAAGCCACCTCTACTACTACCACCACTACCATCACCCACAACAGCTCGTTTCTTTCTCCTGCCCCCCCTCACTCGTTCCACTTTCTCGCTCTTCTCGTCTGCACCTCAAGTTTCCCTCTCTCCCCTTTCCCTCCGCACCCGCTGCTACGTCTTCCGGCCACCCTTCTCCCTGCCCTTGGAAAAGTCAACCGCGTCTGACGGCTCTGACGGGTCTGACTCGCAGAACGTGCGCACCAGCGCGCATTTGCACGTCTGCACGTATGCACGCATCAACTGCCGCTGCCTTCTCGCTTCCGCTTTCTCCCTCCTCCTCCTCCTCCTCCTCGCTGTCTACGGCCCGGATTACGTGCGTTCGGGCATGCGCGTATCCACACACCCAGGCAAAGAATCCTGATTTTCCCCACGACGAGGGGGAAAAGTTCCTGCTGCTGCTGCTGCTGCTGCTGTTACAGCTGCATTAGTAGGCGTGTGTGTGTGTGTGTGTGTGAATTTGAATTTAGACCCCCTTGCATGGTTTGGGTGTGCCTGTTTTTAACTTCTTATTATGCTGCCCACTTCGTTAACCGATGTGTGTACTGATAATGCCAGGGTTGCGCAACAGGTAGCAAGAAGTTTTCGTGGTCAGACTGGGAATGCTGTCCAGTTCTACCTTAAGTGAAGGGGAACCACTATGAAAATGTGATCTTTATCTAGGTAGGTTGGATCAGAATAGCTCTTAAGACGTTTATTCAACCAAAACACTTGAGTTTACCAGGTTAACATCATATTGCGACATATAGGAAATATTTTAGGAATATAAATTTGATCAGCAACTAATTTTATCAATGTTATCTGTGTACCTTGTCTCAAGATCTGCTTGTACAATATTCATATCAGTCCAGGATGCATGCGAATTTCCCTGTATAAGCTAATGCATTTATAAACTAAAAGCGATTGCATACAACGATGACTTACCAACATAGGTTTGAGAAATCACAATGATGGGGAAGATGACCTTTAGAAGAAAGCTGAGGGGCGTGAGAATTTCCTGAGAATTTTTCACTGGCATGGAGAGTCTTTGGGACATGTCGGTGAAGTGCAGACCTTTCTATCTCCTAGTGGGCTGCAAATGGAGAATTTATTGATTGGCAATGGTAGTCTACCTAGTTGCCTCATTGAAGCCTAGGATGATATGTAAATTATAACTAGAGAAAAGCATATGCTAATTATCCCCCATCACCCAGGAGAACAACCACCAGCCATCAGCACTAGCCTGCTAGTCAGCTGTCAACCCTGGTCAAGCTGCTCATTGAGGCCGAAGAGCTTAATTTTTTTGTGCATGTGTGGATTGGAGACATCAACAAATTCCTACTAGCTTGTGCGTTTACCTAAGTTCTACTACTGCTGTCCCTGCACCGTTTTTTCTATCCAATTGGTAGCCTCTAATAAGTGAGTCATGCTGCCCAAATAGAGGCGAGGGGAATAAATGTTTTCCCATTCTCACCGGGATTAATAATTTACAAACTGATGGGAACCCATACGTGGAAAAGAGAGATTTTCATGAGACGCCAGTCTCATGCTCGGGATTTCAAATCCCTGATATGAGGCTTCTAATAAATCTTGACGGGCCTCTCTCCGTCTTCTCACAATTGTACAGCAGTTCAATGTGGTTAATTAGAAAAATGCAGAGTTAAGTGTACGTGGGATTGGTTAAGAATATTGACATCAAGGTGACGCTTTTTGAGTTACTCAATCATTAGCAAAGTAAACATTGGTAAGACGCACTGACCAGCAGTGATTGGAAGAGACAGATCCTTTTATAACTCATGCAGCACCAGTGACTCAATGCTGTCCCCAGAGTGGCGTGGAGGGTGTGAAGTTAAATAGACTTGGCAGTGCCCTCCCCCGACCCCACTTAATTTTACAAGAGTAAACGCTTCTGCTTGAGTATGATTGCTGTTTTGGTGACACTGGAAGTTCCAGATACTAATGGGTCAAAAGGCAACTCACCAACCTCTGCTTCTATCATTTTTTATGGAAGCATTACTAACTATAACTAAAAGCGTTCAACAGCTTGACTTTGCAAGGCATTTAGATTTTTTCGAAAAATATATTATAAAGTCCATAATGCGGTGTGTTGGCCTTAAGCTAAGATCCATAGTCTTGGTTATGGCTCAGAACGAACTACTCATTTCACTAGCTGAGGAGTAGTGACTCTAAGATCAAACTATTGCAGGTGGTTAACGAAAAAGTCTTTCTTGAGCCGTTAACACCCTGGTTAATAAAAACAGACTGTCTGTTCTAACCATTTTGATTCTTCTGAATGGGATTGGAAGCCCTTTAGGAATGATGTGTATTTATTCACTGCAGATTGAGATTGGCCCAGCTTGATTTAAACGAGCTAATCTGCATGTATCTCATCTAAACAGCCGTTCAACTAGCAATGTCTCCAATAGTGATAATATTAAATGTAGGAAAAAAGCATGGCAATGTTTGGTTGCCTATCCGGTACTAATGGATACACAACTTAGGACGCTCTTGTAGTCAACAAAAGCTTGATGTGACAAAAACTACGAAACACACAGTCTGTTTCCCGATATTGTTGGCTCTGAACGCGTGAAGGTGGTTGAAAAGCTTTCGGATCACTAAGTGACCAGGACGCAACCCACGTGAGGGAACGACCCTAACACAGTCTTTAACCCTAGCTTCCCCAAGTAGATACGACGCAAGGTCACGACTTATGGCTTATTTTCATGCCACCAGCAGTGCCACTCCTGACATCTTGTGACGTCTTAGAAGGATCATAATTTGCTTGATTGGAAAATTAAACTGGTCAGTCCAACTTCGAAAAATCAAGGGACTTCTCCAATGACACACCAGTATTTTTTAACCGGACCATTAATCTTCTATGGGTTAGTCGTGATTAAAACAGTCTAAAGATTTATCTGAATGGCAAAAAGGGAAAAGGCGACAGATATAGAGGTGGGTCAGGCAGTAAAGTGGACTTACGAAGCTGAGCTTTTTTCCTATTTGGTTGAGCAGTGTGCAAATGCATAGTAGATGCCAATTATGCCTCCTATCTTCTTCCTTCCGATAGCAGCGATAATGATAGTGTGTTTGTGTGTTGTAGTTTTTCTTCCCGCTCCCCTGCAGCAGTAGTAGACACGCAAACGAGGCACACACAGACAGACAGAAGTAGTTGTTGCAATTGCTGCCGCTGTTGCTGTTTTTTTAGCGAGCTATCGCGAGACGCAAGGGAGTAAGCAAGCAAACGAAGCAAGGGCAGAGATGGAGAGAGTACGTTTGCAACGAGGCGAATTTATATAGCCTCAGTGGCTGGGCGCACGCTCCTCGCCGGCCAATGGCGTTGCAGGCCGAGCCATGCGTGCATATCTGTGACAGCTGAGACGTGCACCTACGCACACAGTCGCTTCTGCTGCTTCTGCGTGTGCAACAGCAACCGAAAGTTTAACCTCACACTCACACCATGCACTCAAGGGCCACTTAGGGTGATAACGCGGGATAGGGGTGATTGTCGATCAAGAATATCTTATTCCTCCCCCTCCCCACCAGGAGCACCATCGGTCCCTTGGTCCCCCTTCCCTCGACCTCATTGGGTCCAGCCCGTGTGTGCTGCTGTTGAATTTTGACGAGCTAGAAATCTTCACACTCGCCATTAATGACGGGAGGGAGAACCGCGAAGGCTAACCGGCATCAGGGTGAGAGGGGTGTTGGCTAGCCCCTTGGCTTGCCACAACACAACGAGTAGACGCCTTCACCCTTTTGCTGCTGCTGGTGGCACCAGTAACCCCTCTTTATCTCCCCCCACCTCCCACCATAATAAGCAAACATCGGAAGTGGTTACCTGTGGGTGGGGGTGGGCTTGTGGAGGTGGGCTGTCATGACTAATAACCACCAGTGGTATTTTAAACCACTTTTTGCCCAAATGCAAAGTTTACCGCCTGCCAGTTTGTGTTGTGGGTAGGTGAGAGTGCATGGTTGCCACAGGGTTGTGTTTAAGACTTCTCTTTCACCCCAGTGTTTTCCTTCTACTTCTTCGAGGCATTTAAATTTTCTGATGCACAAATGACCACGACATTACTATCACTATCACCATACAATATTTTGTCAAATAAATATGCCGCCCTTAGTGATTTGTATTTGGGGAGGAAATTGTATATACAAACAAGCTCTATCCAGGATCTTCATTAAAATCATTCACGTTTTCCAAAATTGCTAAACTCTACAGGAAGTTTATTTGAAGTTCCACATTTTAATCATACAACTACATGGGGAAAGCCAGCTGTTCATGCAATGTATCAAAAGTATCCATTATGGTGCCTAGTAGGTTCATTACTTAAAGTTTTGAATGGTAAAGGAAGTCAGTGGTTTCTCGTAAGGGGCTTTGGCAAGCTTCATCACTAGCTTGCACGCGATATCAGCATAGATACATGGATAATTAGTTAGTTCCGGAAATGCCTGCACACGCATTCAGCTAGAAGCAACTTGTGAGAAAAGAGCAACAAAATTAGCTACTCAAGTGAAGGCCATGGGTGGCTATCAACCAGGTGCGTAGAGGCTCAACAATGCAATCACCCATTCCGAGTACAAAAGCAGCAGTAATACATACGCAAACAACTGCTTGAAACGACTGTTACAACGAAACAATCGAGCTGGTGTAAAAGGTACACTTGCTCATTCAAAGAGTACTGATTTTTACACAGTGAAGGCTCTCGGATAGGATAAATAAGCAGAGAGCACAAGAAGAGAGGAAGTCCCATAAAGAACACCACAAAATGAAACCGGAAACCCTATTTTTACTTGGGTCCTCCATGACAAAACTAAATAAGGCAACAAAATATGGGCTTTTGACGGGTTATAACCTGTTTTCAAAAGATCGTTTCGTTTAGACGGAGTTTATCAGCTGCACAACAGCCACGGGGCTAATTAAAGAGAGGTTCTGTGATGGCAGCCAAGTATAGCCTTGTTTATTTTGCGTTTGCATTACCTCAGTCCAACGTGATACTAATGAACTTGATCAGGAATTCAAATTTTCCCATTAGGCACTGGTATGACCCAGTATTACGGAAAACGATAATGCTTTGGACACGTCGACTCTACCACACTTTTGGTGCCCTTAATGAGGAATGTGGTTTGGCGTTTTATTTTGCTTGCAGGTAGAGTACGCATTGAAAGTGATGTTGCAGTAAATTTTCAGCACTAGCGAACAACTATGAAGCACCAGTGGGAAAAACGCAAGCCTGTGTTAATACTTTCGGTAGTGATTATTGAAATATTTGTAAGGAAATTGAAATCCTGAAAGGCAAGAACAAAGCTACACCACACAAAGCGAATGCTATGTTTTATGGAAATACGTGATGCCGATTTGGTTAGTGAGGTGGTGCCCACGAAAATGTGGTCTCAGTCAACGAGGTAGGCGGCATAGCAGTACTAAGAAGAATACTTTGTGAGGCGAGGATAGTTTCTCTGAGCAGGTTCGAGAGCCAGGAAGGAGTGAGGTTAAATGCTGCACGCGCTGCGAGGTCAACAAGCAGGGAGGAGAGGCTGGAGGGATGCTCCTGCAGGGCTGTCCAAGTCAGTGACTCTTAGCGATTTTCGGGGGCTCACTTAAGGAGGAGGAAGCAGACGAGGATGTTGAGGAGGGCTTCGGGTTCTCGCCTAGCACCATCGACTTTCGGCGGACGGCCGGAACACTTTCCGGCGTGGCGATGGTGACCCCGGTGGACTCATGGAGCATCTCCTCCTGCTCCATCGCCTCCCCCTCCGTTAAAGACTTGTGGCTAGACGTCTTAGCTCTCGCCATGTTGTAGTCGCCAGAATCGAAGAACTTGTGCTAGAAAAAACATTAAATCCGGCAATAATTAAGGATTTTGTGATTACATTGCTCTACTTAAACATTTGAGTAGCAAGCAATCAAGCAGAAAGTCATATCTAGTGGTAGATGTGACTTTTAGCCTTCGAGTTATTAAACAAGCCGTTGCTGAGGTACTGCGTTCAGCTAGTCGAAGCGGCTTTAAAAACCGCCCTGAGTGACGCAGAGGCGCACGGCATTTCATATGCTATCAAAACTTCGGTAGAGAGCTTATCACTTAACTAAGGTGTAATTAACGAAAACTGTTATAAGTGGGTGACAAAGACAATCCTAATTATAATTGCTGCTTTATAAAACGCGATTTATCTGCCCATTGCCAAAATATCTTTAAATGATGTAAGGTTTTTGACTACAATAATACGAGAACCAAAAGCAGAAAAGTAACAAAAAATGAATCTCATAATCCCAGACCGACTTGAAAAATTGTATGATTTTGATCAAACACTTGAAAACATCAGCTGTTTTCATTTAACTAACAAAACAAAAAGCATTGGTTCACTCTAGGTGATCCATAGATCTAATTTACCTATGAATTGAACAAGAAAAGGTGAAGCTTATGGGGAAAATCAGATGCAACCACTTTAAGACAAGCCAGCTGTTTGCACGCGTTTCAATCGCGTACCCCGAAAGCAACTTCAAAAGTTCACACGGGATTCAGGCCGGTAGGGAGAGATTCGCACTCGGCGCTTCTTAAATGCCACGAAAATGCTGTTACAAAAGATAAGTTCATTAAAAACGCTCACTATTGAAGCTAGTTTCAAGTGCGAACTAAATGTTACACTGCTTCAAGCACCAGTGGCCCCCTTAGAGGTCATCCACTTGACAGTTGAAAACTAAATGATTTAAGCATCACCTGAAAAAAGGGAAGGATAATGAGGTATTGTTGATTTCAACAGTTCCAGATCCCAATAAATGAAGTATAGGAACTGTAGGAGGAGGACATAAACTGTGCAAATCTGACTCTGTGGTTAAAATGAATGGCAGTAATAGGGCTATTCTTTGTTTTGAGTCATTATTTGACATGGAAACGTCAAAGCATGGTTGCATGAACGAAAACCTCCAACCGTGGAAGGGAAATATCAAGCTTTACAAAAAAATCGATAAAACAGAACATCTCTTGACTTTCCGACCAGTCTAAGGGAATGCTAAAGGCTATTTCTAACAAAAAGGAAACCGTAATGCATTACGTACAAGAGCGACTTGACTATACATCTCAGATTATAACCGAAGATTGTACGCTCATGAAAGCATCGAAATCAATAACAGATACATTTCAAGCTACAAAATATGGGAGAATACTTTAGAAAGATTTGAGATTACGATGGATAACAGTGTAGTAAATAGGAAAAAAAACTTAAAAGACTAAAGACAATAAGATCTTTAGAATGGTACAATAGATGGCCGTTTCGTAGCTCACCATTGAACATGGGTCACAAATACAACTATAACTTTAAATGATAAGTATTGAATCAGATTGGCAAATTGATAAACAACTGTGCCCAAATTCGGGGCTGCTTAAAACTGTAGGACAATTCCTATGGTCGATGTGTTTTCCGCATACATATGACGGCATCAATATCATTAAAACATTAAAGCATAAACAAAGCCATAGGTGAAGACAGTGCACAGTTTAAGCTAAATATTAACTGGCAATCAATAAATGATAAAATTACGCCACGATTTAGTCTCTTCTGCAAAAGCACCGAAGCCGTTCCTTTTTGAGCAAGACCAGGGTACATCGACTTAAGCTCTAATTCTTGTTCCTCGGTAATTTTCTAGAACTATGTTTTGGTAAAATTGGTGTACCAAAGGATGTTTGACGTCGGATGTGGACATTAGTGTCTTCCTGAGGAATACCAACACACACAGCGCGCACAACAAGAGCAAACAAAATTGCAATCGGTTGATTGAATTAAAGATAATTCGTTGTTAAAATACACCTTCCAATACAGGTTTAGGAATTGTCTAAATGGCAAATCAATAAATAAAACATGGTATGATTTAAAAATTTCGGTAAACTGAATCACAAATTATGATATCCTTATTTGTGTTTATCAGACCGAAAATAATTTGATTCCCTCTAATCAGAAATTCACGGAGCTTATAAAAGAACTAAATAAAACAAGCAAAATTTTCTTGTGAGAGAACTGAATAATTCTTAATTTCTTTAACTGGATGCCCTTCGGGAATATATTATAAAAATAACAACAAATTTTTCATTGAACAAAACGAGTTATTATCAGGGTAAAAAGTGCAGGAACAAAGCATATTTCCTTGCTGTAGTGCACCTTCAGCCCGCTTGCGGTCTGCTCATATGAGCGCGATTTTCAGTGTCTGATTTATCGCTTCTGTTTAGCACAAGCAATGCTGAGCATGCTTCAGGCAGTGATAAAAACTGGTCATTGGACCTTCTTTAACAACAGCGGTAATTTATTTTAGCGAGCATTTCGACTTTTATATCTTGAACCTGAAATAATGTTCATAAACATTTATATGACTGATTCGAATGCCTAAATTAAAAGGTGAAAATTTGTCACTGGTGGTAATGTTATGGTTCAAATTATCAGGAAGATGCATCGAAGTCTAAAAATATTTTCGAGGTCTGTTACTCAATATAAGAAAAGCGCTATAAAAAATGAAAAAAATTAGAAAGCGCTCTAAAGTTATGCGCTTTTAATTCAATTTACTAATTACCTTTATTAACAGAATTAGTTCCAAGCAGGCAATGTCCACCTATTTAATGCATGTAGAAGAACAAGTGCTAAAACAAATTTAAAAGGACCGTAAATTACTTGAAAAAACATAGGTTGGCTTTTTCGTCATTGTATGCGCAAAAAATAGGTCTTTCAACGAGACTTTCGCAGATGCCAGGTCATATATAAATGTAGCCTGTATTTAAAATAATATTGCTTACTGTTCTGTTTATTTGCTTTTTTAATAAAAATAAATATGTTCCTCTACTGCTATTTTATTTGTGGATTTTTATAATGCGCATAACAACATGCGACCGTATAAATTTTGTGGAACCATATCTTGTGTGGCGTTCATGACGGGCGGGGTTGTGGACGCAAGAGATCAGTTGACGATTCTATCAACGATCAAGTCGGTTTTTGAGGACAATGGCTTAGCAGATGTGTCCGAGGATGTTCAGCTAAATCTTTTAGACGTAATAGCAAGTAAGGTATATTTATATAATGTTTACATGCATGTATGTTTGGTCGCTCATCATTTTTACCCGTTTTAGAACACGCTGGTGACCTTCTCAATGAAGCCAAGCTGAATGCCTTGTATGCCAATCGAACGCAGCCGAATAAGGATGATATTGATCTAGCAATCGAGAGCAAAGCACAAAATTTGGTTCTTGCAACGCCACATCGACAGGTTCTTCATAACTATGCCGATCGAGTCAATTCATTGTCGCTTCCCTCAATCAAACCTGTGCCTGGCTTGAAACTAGCACCAGAGAAGTATACGACAACGGCTCCTAATTTCACTATAGCATGTGAAAACGATGAGGATGTACGTTTTACGCAAATTAGTTGATGCTGTTCCTTTACGGTTAATTGCATTATTTTCTCATGTTCTAGATGTCACTGAATCCACCACCTAGGTTGGTTGTGCCCTCCATAGGAACCATGCCTGTATACCGTGTTCCAAACACTCCTGGTAGCCAACGAAAGCCATTGATTACCGTTCCTTCCTCTAATACCGGTGCTTCTGACATGAGCGCACCAAGCATTCATGTCATTGCTCCTGGAAGTGCGTCTGCTTCCATGATGCGCATTCAACAGTCGGGGTTGTCTCAATCCAGTCATTCTATTTTGAGCAACACCATATCAAATTCTGCTAGCTCGGGTAATTTTGAAATCCTTTGAATCCTCTTAATACGTCTCCTTGGATGAAGCCCTCAGTTCATCGATATCGAGGTTTTTTCTCCATTGTAGCATCGAATCTCCTCCGTTCGTTTACGGACAACCAAATGTGATAATCATTTCATAGCTGCTGTGTGTAAAGCATTTCTATTAGTACCATGTTTTGTATATAATCGTGTGAACTTTGTCATATTCGTTTTTTCTTTCTCAATTAGTTTATCATCTGTCCGAATTCCGCTGTATTTATTGCCTTGGTAGATCTGCCATATGGACCACTAATCTCATCTTTCTCGGACTCTATTTGTCACTTTACAATTAGTTCCTAGTTGTTAGGTTCTAGGTCCATAATTGGCCTCTTCTTACGCCCTTATCTGTAGCCGGGTAAAATTTAACAATGTCGCCTCGACACTGAAAGTTGGTATTGGTAAAGCTACCTCTTATTCTCATTGTCTGTATCAGAAAGTGGTGCAGCGTGCGGATGAGTGATAATGGGACAAACTCGAGAAAGCGATTTTCTCCCAGTAATTCGTTGTGACCAAGCGGTTTCAATGGAGTCCACGAGAGTTAGTGGCAGAGTATGGCTATTCTTTCGAATCACCAGGCACGCGATCCGGTCTTTACCTTTTCCACAACCATTTTACCGGTCGTTAAACACAAAGCTATGTCCCCGATACTCAGGTAAGGAGGATGACTTGATAATACACAATTTGTCGGTTAAGTGGTACTATTGTATCACAATTTCGGCTTAAACCGATACATTCGTGTTCTGGACCTGGGTGCTAGATAAATGGCTAGCGGGGTTCTATTCAGTAGCCTGTCCACCTGCATTTGGCCGCAACGAGCCTGAGTGGCCATAAGAGCTCAGTGGAGAGGGGAGGCGGGGGTACGTCCATGTATCGTTAGTACAAAGGGGAATCAAATCGCCCATCTGTGCGGTATTCTCACACGGGCCTTCACTGGCAAATCGAGTGACCAAAATTCAAGCAGCACTAACAGTATCTTTCAAGTATCCTTCCGAACACCGCAACACACTGGTCTCCTTAGGACGAAGTTCTGAAAGGTTGGCTATCATCTCACCACCAACCTTTGCATTCAAGTAGTAGTTGAGACTGAACTACAAAAATTAGCCGTTTTTTGTAAAATATTTTTAGAGGATTATTTCATACAGCTTCCACGATTTTGGATATGTAAAAAGGGAGAAGAAAGTTGACAAGAGGAATTAAGCAACCGCGAAATTAACAAGAGACGAAAAAGCATGGGAAATGATTCATAAAAGTCACGTATCTGATGTGGAAACGACGAGGTTATCAACGGAAAACGGGATCCTCCTCGACTGCTTGTCTATGGAAACAAATAGTTTTCAGCAGAAAATGCCAATGGTTAACGTGCATTTTATACAAAGGATTATGTCGGATGGTTTGAACTTACGTAGGTTATCGACTGCCCATTGATCAATAGTTTCTGTGCCCTCGTAGGGATAGCTAGATCCGTATGTACTGGCTTTATCTCGTAAACGGGATGATCCATTATGGGGAATGTAATCTAATAAACGAGGCTCATTGCGAACTTGCGGTGTTGGTAATAATCTCGGAATGGATTTCATGACTTTTTGGCGATGGTCGCTGAAGGATTCTTCCGTGACAGCAGTTGATAAGTCTACCTCGCTAACGTTTGAGAACCCTTCAGATGTGCCTGCGAATCGGATGAACAAATTGGTTCTAAGTCTTGTAAAATAAAATAAAGTGTTTCAATCAAATTTTAAATTCGAAAAAGCCACGCAATCAATGGACACGAGTTTTTCGCTAATTCTGCATTTTTTAGTATATACACATGTTTGCTTGGAAAATCAGACCCTATTTTACCGAGTCATCGAGTACCACTGGTAGTGACTCATTGTTCCGCAGGACTCAAACTATGACCCCAACCTCAGTGACGTGGCTTTATTACTTGGCTATTTAGTGGGTGAGTAATCGACCTCTGAAATGGTCGCTTAGGCGTGTTGCCAAGCCATCATAATAGTTGTGTCTCAAAACATTAATACGTTCAACTCAGATTTCTCTCCATGCCCCTGGTCCATTACTGATTAGACTACACGCACCTTTATAAAGCCATGCATACCTATGAATGCACACAAAAGTCGTTGATAATATTCCAGAAATATTATCTGGGGGAATTTACAGTTTTGCCTTTGATAATGTTTTATGATCAGTGAAGTTGTGAATGGAATCTTGCCAATTATAACTATTTCGATCACAAATTCAAATACATTGCGACGTCGTATTTGTTGCAGTTGAAATGAATCCGTCTTTTAAAAAATGCCAAGTTTTTAGTCCTTGAATGCGAATTGGATTAACTAAATGTGCTGAATACAAATGACCTACCTCTGAAGTCTAAACTAGTGCTCATAAGTTCGGAGATCTGTTCTTTTGTAAGGCAGATGCTTTTGAGGTGGCCCTGACAAAGGCCTATGGTGAGTGCCATCGTGTCCAAACTCACACGGTTGGTTGCGCAAATTATAACGGCATCTAAAGGGGGAGCGATAGAGAAGAAGGGAGCTGAAATGCGCTCTCAAGCATTCACGGCTGAGGCTCCACCCCTTCCCTCTCCTTTCCATCTGGGACGACAACCTCTCTCGCTCTCTAATGATAAGTCCAGGAAGGAGTAATTGAATTCCCCTGAAAGGCGACTTCAAAGCAAACTTAACGAGGTCTAATGCCTGATTAGAAGTATCACAAAGGCAACCATGGGCTATCATTAGGCGTTTAATTGCAAAACTTTGAGGATAACTTCGGTCTGAAATATCCCACCTGTTAGATGATAAATTTCTTCATTACAAGCGATCAGTTGATGATTCAATCCCAAGTTGCGGTATTACTGACCAAGTTAACCAATAGATCATTAGGGAGTAAAGTTGACTGACTTGTATAGCAAATAATTACTGATAATAAGATAAAGAACCTGTTGCGTGAATATCGTGAAACTTCAGCAGAAGATGGATGGAGGAGAAGTACCAGATCCTAGAGGAAGGGCAAGACGTCCCTCAGAGCTACGGGACAAAAAATTTCGACAGCAAGGTCAACATTCATGGGCACCTATGTGCAGGAGGAATGAGGCTAATTTCAAATCTAGCCAAGGTCCATTAGGAGCCAGTGTCAGTAGTTCACTCCGTTGCTTAGCTCACATCGAGTGACCAGATGCCGGCTAAGCACGTGACAGTGTAGTCAACCAAATCCATGGATTGACAGTGGGCTTACCTTTCTTCATCAGGCAAAGGTGATGACAAGTGATGTGTGAGACACAGTTGAGAGGGTTCGGGTGCATGGATCTCCAGTTGTGGAATGAGATAAAGTTGCAGAGAGGTAGAATACTTTCAAAGTGCTCTGAATAAGAAAAACCGAGGCTGCTGCATGTGCCTTCGGGGAGAGTTGGATCGTGGACGATGATTTTCAGGCCCAAGACGGAACAACGTCGTGCCAGTGCTAAACCGATTGAATCTGCAAAAGAATTGATTTTGAAAGAACCCCAAAACTATGCCATTCTAAAGGAGGTGGTAGCATGCTTCCATATTCTAATTTATGGCTAACCAAGTGACGGGAATATAATCCTGAAAGTGTGGATTTCTTAATCGACAATTTGATAATGCGTGTAACGGTATCATTAGATTTTCTTTTTCGCTTTCCATAAATTTTCAAATTCAAAAAATCCCAGAGGAATTAAAAAAATGAACATAAGCAGTTACTTTATTCCTTCCTCATCATTCTGTTCTGCTGGGTAATGAATAGTTGTAAAATAGTTGCCACTCACTTAACATGCCAAGCCTAAGCCTAGTGTTAGTTCAGCGAACTTACAAGAAATACTATCTTCTGAACTTCGAATTTTAATGAGAAATTCAAGTACGTCTCTAACTCGATTTTTTTCCTGACAATTTTTTACGTTCTCTTTCAAATTGAAGGAATTTTTAGGATTCAACCACAAGTTAAAATTCGGTGATTGCCAATTTATCTTCACATCTATTGAGTGATGATAGAAACTAATTTACACGGATTCAATGCTTTCATTGGAGATGTAATAAATTCCACATCATCAAATTCATAAAATGTTTTGAAGGTTTTATCAGATTTGCAATATTTACGTTGCATTTTTTACCTACGGGAGAGTCTCAAGACATCAAAGCCTTAAATAACGGTAAAAGTGACATTTTACAAGAAATACTCGTTTAATACTTGTTTAATAGATTTTTATTGTGACATCCTCCAGCACAAACGAAAAGCCTAAAAAAAATCAAAAAAACAGTTGTTCATTGAGATAACAGAGACGCTAAGACTATTATAAAATATTCTGAATAATTTCTTGTTGCGGGAGGGGTTGGGCGTGTTTACCAGTCCCTCTCACCCCTCCTTTGTCCTGGAGGAAGTTTAGCAGTGGACTTCCGACCATGGATTACTTAATATTCACGCCAGAGGCGTAGCGGTCTCGTTAGAGCTACTGACGGCAGCAGAGGCAGCTACCACAGCAAGAGAGGACAGGGGAGGGAGACGGACGAGAGCTGAGGACAGGATAGGGCCTATCAGGGGCTCGAGTAGCCGGAAGGAAGTCGCTCACTCGGCCTCCCCGCTCTCGGCGCTCCAACCAATCTGTCACGCAACTCCCCTCCCGCAAATAAATCACTCCGACGGGAAATCAAACAATATCCCTTCATCGCCTTCTTGAGAGGTGCGGTTAACGTGATAGATCCAGCACGTGTGTGGTTTACGAAGATGGCCAAAAAAGCCTAGGGCTACTACCTCAGGAATCTATGTGAGGTAACAGTCGAAATTGTTGGAGTTTGGGAGAATTAATGAATGCTTTTAGTTTTATTTTAAGTTAATTGAACCAGACGAAACTCTGTCAAGCTTATCAAAGGTGAAAATAATTGCAACTTCTAACACATAAACCAGTAAATATTTAAATTATAGCTGATCACTTGCATTCTCTTGTTCTTACTCAAACGTAATCTTAACGACAACCACACAGCAAGATACACATCTCATTTCGCCACTGTGCTTGGTATTTTACCTCTAGATCGGTATGGCTGGTTTTTGACTGTTTAAATGTACTAAAGAGGTTTAAAGCCAAATTTACAACGACTACGTGGTTTTGATAACCAGGAAACGGCCTAACAACTACGCCCTCGCAGTCACAGGGCTCTCCGACTACAAAATTGGTAGCCTCTACCTTTAGATCGTCTCCGAAATCAAGCACACTTTCTGATCAATTTTCCACTTTCAGACTGCACTCAAGTGCAAGGACAAGAGCCAACTCTCAACCGATGCTCCTACCAAATTAGATATGTCATGAAATTGAGAGAATTCGGTAATCGGACTGAGGAATTAGGGAATCAGAGTACTGAAAGTTAGAAGATCTTCAACTCACCCAGTCCGATGATGCCAATTATCCTTCCTCGAAGACCCTTTAAGAGAGATCTATCTGCACTGGATTGAAAGCATGAACTCCTGTCATAATTACTTTCAAGGATTTTCCACAAAATAATGTCTGCAGCCACTTCGATGTCTGGATCCGGTTGTACCAATCTATACAAAATCCCTAGAAACAATAGAATCAAGAAGCTATTTTTTTCAGAAAATATGTGGTTCATCTTAAAGTAGAAATGACAACCACCAACCATGACTGTGAAAATAGTTGGAGGCTTCAGTCAAACAGCTGCTGAAGAGATCAGCCAAAACGACCAACTTAAGATCTGTGAAGCGCATGATTACCTCTTTGTCGAAAAGCTGCATGTCAAAGAATATCAAAACCGAAGGTGCGTCCAAGATCTGCAAGGCATCAAGTGAATAAAATCAGTTACGAATAAATAAAATTGATGAATTCTCTTCAAGACAACTACCCCCGTCATCGTCCAGAATTCTGCAAGCTTCCTAATGATGACAACATTGCTTGTCGTGTTTTGGAGGTTCTTCAGCGCTTGTAGCTCGAAATCACCCACGAAACGGCCTTCAAAGAGAACTACGGTGTAGGATCTTAGCTCTGAGGATAAGATGAAGGTCATAAACTGATCCAGAGAAACACATTATAACACCACATATACAAACATACTCTCTTTCGCAGTAGAGTATGTTTGTAGATGATTAACTGTCAATAAAGCCGAAAAACCACTCGGTAATAGACCACATGTCTGCAGCATCGCAAGCCAGTGCCTATCCCCAGTGACTGGGGTAGCAGTGAGTTTCGAGACAAATGCCATGAGGGACCGTGAAGAAAGCAGATGAGGAAACTGTGCAGTTGGTGTCGGTGGCGGCGGCGGCAGTACTGGAAGAGATGGCAGCTGTGAAGCTGGAGGTCTTCGTACCGGTCGGATGGTCATAGTAATGTGCCGAAAGGTGGCGGAGCTACGACTGCGTCGAGCGCTTCCAGACGTTGTAGATCTTTTCGGTCCGGAAGGATTGAATCTGCCCGAGGACTGCAGTCGCAGAGTTTTGGAGGGCAAATCAATCCTTCTGGGGGGATCTACAGCTGGATCGGCAACGGGGATGTCCCCCTCCTTCTTCTCTCCGCCATGGAAGTGGCCAGAACATATGCGAAGCTAGTGAACAGGGATAAATTAGTAAATCCTAACCAATTTCTCTGTAAAATCAGTTTTCGAATTTTACTTGAACAGTTACACTCAGTTACTTCAATTTTAAAAGGCCAAGGTCCAAATTCTCCATATATTCACCTTTTCAATTTGTGTGCAACTATCAGTACTAGTTGTAAAGCTCCAAATCTTTCTAACTTTGAGAACATTGTCTCCAGTTAAAGGGAATCGAATAATTATAAGTTTAGATTTAACTGAAGTGACAAATATGGTACCATATTTAGGAAAAGATGATAAAGAACACTCATTTAAGATTTGACTTTAAGGCATGTTCGTAAACAAAGTGATTCTTGGGTGAAAGCTCTTTAAAAAGAATAAACGCATTCTTTATGTAAATCGGGTTTATTCTAGCTTTGGAGGGATATAGAGGCTCTGTTGAAACTGCTACGATTCCGTAAATCAAAGCCATTTGCACCACCTGTCAAGAGCTTAACCTGCTCTACATTTAAGTACATTTTTAAGCAGATGATTTAGTAAATAAGATCGATAATTTTTATTAAAGATCTAATTCTAGTCCATGCAAGTATCGATTGCGACAGTAGTTTCAAAATATCGGTAGTTCTGTAGAGTGGGGACTAACTTGACTGACGATGTTTGCTTCAGTTCGACCGATGGCTTCCAGCCACTTGTCTCTCAGCACTGCAGGCTTCTTCGGTACACGGTAAAAGTGCCTGTTATCTTCAAATCCCTTATATCTTGATCGGAACTTGCAGTTTGGGAATCCACAGGTCGTCGGCATCCTACCGTACCAGGATATGAAGCAATATATGAGCAAAGTTGCATTATACCCCAAAATTTCAGCTTGTGTAATACTGTAATAATAACACTTTTATTGCAGTGTTGGCTGAATCAGTTATTAGAGGTTCCATTGTGTAACATGAACACCTCTTATTTCTTAGCCCTATTTAAGTACTCTGTAAAATGATAGCACTTATATTCTCAAAAGTGTACGTTTAAAAGAATTGTAAGCCATCGTTCAATTTGGCATGTAATTACATAGTTTCAGATTAATTTAGAAAATATTAGTACACCTACAGATAGCTAAAACGATCTTTTTGTTGATATTGCCTGCAAAAAGTATAGTAATAGCACTTATTAACTTAATCGAAGTACTTCCACTTTTGAAATAGTAAATTCAAGAGAAAGAATAACCTACCTTTTTCTAAAACAGTGTAATGGGGCAGACGGGGAAGACCGGTTTTAAGGCGAAAAGGACCAATGGCAGAGCGGCCAGTGGGGTAGGGAAGTGAATTCATTATTCTCGCAATGTGGGGCTAAAATTCCTCACCCTGCCCCAGAGAGCGCTGATTGGTCGTCACGGCGCTACTCCCTCTCCATCTGCTAGCATATGGCTCCCGACCACTTATTTTCAGTTTGTGAACCTCGACTAATAAAAGAGATGGGTTTTAGTAACTGTTTGCTGGCATCTTCAAAGGGAGCAACCAAAATTATGAAATTCATTTACCGAAAGCCAATAATTGGGAATTCTTCACTTTAAGGTCTCATCGAAGTAGGATTATGATACCACAGGAAAGGGCATATAAAACACACAAAACACAAAAGTCAATGATGCTCACAAATCTTTTTTTGTAAGTCGGAGAAGTTTAAGTAACCGTAATCATCAAGAGATTTTTCTATGGAGGAGTCGAGTTCCGTGATAAAGATGTGTTAGCATCTTATGGGTAGCAATTTCATTATTTTTAAGGAGTGTACATATTCGGTAAGGGGTATTATTCCTGTTGAAAAAAAGCACAAAAAATTCGCGTCGTTGTTTATTGTTCAAAAGCGTCGTGAGTCTGACTAAACACTGTTCCCTATGCGTCATTGATAAGGGAATCTGTGTTTAGACTGACTCGAGATTGAGGCATGACTTTCCAGAATATTCTTTTGGATTCGATTACGTGAAGATATGTAATTCAGAGAATCAAAGATGGACAATGAAAGTAAAAGTTTGGTTCTTTGAAAAGCAAGAAATTGATGTAAAAGTAAGGAATTTAACCCCCGGTTAAAAATGCGGCCAGCAATTGCAGTAGATTGGGATTGAGTTAAACACCGGCATCAGTTCACCTAAGAAAAAGCAAAAATAACTGGATATGGAAAAACACGCCATTAATGGCTGATGACAGGACGGTTTCATTAAAAAAGGGCAAAATGGGAAGAAGATTAGGATTAACTACTTAGAAGGAGCGTCTATACACCTAATTCGACACCGATTACTATTCATCAGTAGGCGCTATACTTAACCTGACCCCTTCCTCCTTTCTACATCCGGTTACATATCACTTTTAGCGTCGTAGTAGAATGGGAACCACAACGATGCAGTCGGTTCGGGGAAAGTATCAGAGTGCATGGGTTCCATTTCATAGTTTCGGAGTGAAACAAAAGATGCCAAGTATAAAACTTATTTTCATTTTAAAGTTAAGTTTTTACTAATGAAAAGCTCAAAAATTTTTGCAGAATTTAATTAATTATTACTCTGCAGCTTAGGGGTGTAGGAAATGATATTGTTCCCCAGACCGGATGGTTTATGGTATCTTGACATCTCATCTCCTACTGTTCTCATCCATCGTTACTCCTGTTGAGCCTCCTATAATTATTTCAAAGTAACAGATATGTTTAGTTCCTAGGCATTGGTTCGATGAATTTGAGAAGGAGGAACGGCAAAAAGGCTAGTGATGAAGGGAATAGCTCACATCGATAAAAGTACTACAAGACAAAAACGCTCACTTATTTTTAAATTTTTTCTCAGACATTTAATCTAGGGCTTTAATCTAATTTAGTCCCTTCAATAAGAGCACAAGTAAACTGGGCTATCCTATTTAGGTACTTGAAATAAACTACAGTAGTTTACAAAGGACCTGCAGTAGCAGCACAGTACTTAGATTTCGCATAGAAAATACCATAGAGAGGTTATAAAAATGGGTGATGTCAGTGTTCAGAGTGTGTGCAAGAATTAAATTGTATGTATTTAGAAATTGACATTTACTATAGACCAAAAGATGAAACAAAGACGAATTTTCATCCGCAGTCATGCCATCTGGAAGTGATGCAATCAGAGACTGAAGCTAAAAGGAATACTCAAAAATAGTGCTAGTAGTATTTAACTCTATAAATATCTAATAAATAACGACAAGTTTTCCATTGATCTGAAAGATCAGCAATCCATCTTAAGGCACACAAAGAAACGAGGCAGACTACCAGAATACAAATTTTCTTCCCTATCCGAAAGGCCTAGAAGAAGATATAGTTGCTCGCTAAAAAATTACATAGATTAGGCAAAACCGTTTAACAATTAACTAACTACATATTTTTTTCTTATTCCAGTTATTCGTGCATAATCTGCATATTCGTGCAGAGTGTAAAAGACAGAACATTACATAAATTGCCCCATACAGACCTCGAATTATTTTAGTTTTAAATTTAGGTATTAATTATAACGAATACTTTTCTTTACCAAACCTATAATTTTCACTCAAAAAACATCAGTAACACTCTTGCTTTTAACATGGTGATTTCCTCATACTCCGATTCAGTAGCATAATGCTCGAGGTTAGTTCTGGTGTTCCACCCGTATCTCCTAAGGATGGAGATGAATACAAGTAATGTATAATTTCGATCTAATCGGTCTAGAAAAGTTCATTTAATCGTTCAGGCAATCGATGAATTAGGCAAAGATGCAAAGCCCGAGGCAGTATTTGGTCCTGAGATAGTGCATGAAAGGGAACGGTAAGTGTGTGTAGGCTTGACTTGAAACTTAAATAGGTTGAAAAATTTACTCTCTAACATGATTCTAAGTGATCCAGCGAAATATGGTAGTAAATGTGACGAAATAATCTGGCATAAGGTGTTTTACGAGCCTGCACGTGCTGCAAAAGTAGCATTGAAAGTATGCCTATCATTGATGAAAATATTTCAGAATCGTGAAGTGCCTGATCCTGCGCGGCTTCTTAAATGCTACAGGGGCCACATAACGAGCGCCATCGGTTTCTACCAGAATCTATTGATTAGGCTGCAGCACTACTTTTACAGTCCTGACGTATGGAAAAGCGTCTGGTCCTCGATGGGAATACACATAATCTACAGTACGTTTCGTGTGTTATCTGACACTTTAGGGCTGGAAAATCCCAAATTTGACGCAGCGCAATCTAAGGCTGCGGAATATCTTGCCTATAATATCCTTCTTTATATTGGGCACTTGTGTATGTAACTTACATCTTATGTTATGACCTCTGCTAGACCGTTATCAAACAGATGCTGGTGATTTTTATTCGCGCGCACTTTCTTACTCTTACTATAAAATGGCATCGAATGTGGATCCTGATGACGGTGAGTTCTTCTAAATCAGTTTTACACATGGCACCTCAGGGAACCCTCATAACCAGCTGGGCAATTTGGACGTCGGTCGCTGCTTTGATCTGAACGCTGTGTTTCACTGTCTTCGAGCCCTGGTGTCGCCCAAACCATTTGAGGGAGCCAAAGCTAACTTGTTTCGATTTATGATGAATAACGAGTCGGCTTTCAAAAAAATGAGCGAGAAATCTAGAAAGAGCATCAGCTTGACGATGACTAGACGCAAACTTGCAATAAAGTGTGTCTGATTTTCGATCTCACATTTTGCCTTCATAGGTTGAAACATTTGCAACCATTTGTGGTGAAGTACCTCTTCCTTATTCATCGGAATACCCAGTCGTATCTCAGGTATGGTTGTCATGATTGTGGATTAGTTTGTATTTTAAGTCCCGATGCTGACACCTCTGAGTTGTGGACGGACTTCGATCTGATGGGCAAAGTTCTCGAAGATCTGGATTTTATTTTAGTGTCGGAGTCTAAGAAGTACGGTGCCAAGTGCATCACTGCCATGCTGCCGAAGTTTAACAAGAAGTACTACCACGTTCCCGATTTTTGTCCAAATGCCGAAGCCTTGCAGCAGTTGAAGCCATCTAGCTCTGTCCTGCTGCAACCAATTATCTTGCGTATGATCCTCACTAATATTCTATTCATTGATCTGCTGCGCGGAAATAGTGGCAAATCTGATGAGGTTTGTGTCCTGTTAGGCACTGTTCGTTTATCCAAAAGTCACCCAGCTAAATTTGGCCCCAACTATCCATTTACAGGAGGTGATTGAAGGCATATTCGACCTCTCGAAGGAGCTACCGCTTCTTGCACTTTACTCACTGGACTCCCTTCTCATACACTCCTTCCGTGCGATCGCTCAAGCCGTCAACATCTTCAAGGTTACCGCCTCCAAAAAACTGCACCTAAGTAGAGTGAAGACATCGTCGTCTAGAGTCCGTAGAAGTACAGCTCCCAGCGATGAACTATCGCATGAAGAAGACATTAATGGCAAGTCTCTTGATCACAGCGACATCAAAACCTCACGAGTATTATGCTGTATAATTTAGAAATTATGTGGTTTAGAGAACGCGTCTTGAATTTCGGTTATTTTAACACAGTTTGTGACTGGGTTTAGTGTGATGTGTGTTTTAACAAAAATGTCTTGACCTTTTTAGACAACCCTGAACCATCTGAAGGTGATGAGGAATGCAATCGTGACGCTGAAGAGGAGCCTGGAGAACTTGAGGAAGAGGAGGAACGGGGTGAGGAGCAAAAGAAAGAGCCGAAGCAATCAAATGACGCTCTAGACGAGAGTGGTAATACGGAAGACGATGATTATTATGGTTCGAGTCGTCGATGTCCGCGTATGCGTCGCCTACGTCGGCCTTGCCGCATGATAGATGAGGACGACTTCCTGAGCTCGTCTATGAGTGAGAATGAGGATGACGAGGAAGATGAGGAGGATTCTGAAGACTCCTTCGATGGGTATGAGCGACGCGGCTGGGACTTTTCCGATCAAGAGTCCGATAAAGAGCAAGGGAGTGAGGCCACACCGCAGGTGGGTTCAACTGCCCTAATTTAACTTGTATTCGATCTCTGCGGACTCATGCAGTGCCTTGACTTGTAGGCTAATGAACTTCAGTCGCCAAAAGAGGATGGCCCGCAAGGCAAGGATATTTCACCAAAGAGTGATGTGGTAGAGGTCACCGGATTCCATTCTCCTGATAGCCCACCTACTGCCCCCGAGAACCCAATCAGAAGTGTGTTTTGAGAACATTTTATTGCTGTTATGCACTAATTGCAGCTTATTTATACAATCGTTCTTTTTCAACTTTTATTAGACGTATCGTCGAAGGCGAAATCAGAAGGTGGTAGTAGTAACGAGGGTTACAAGAGCGTCGCAAGTGAGGGCGAAAGCGCCAATGCGGAGTCGGAGGAATCGTCTTTGGAGGAAGATTCTGATCTTGATCCTAACCCCACTTACATCTGGCTACGTCTATTTGTCGCAGCCCATTTCATTGACAGCTTCTTGGCTGGCATCAAGTTACTCACCGATTGGCTTACATGCTCCGAAGACTTCCTAAAGAAAGCGGCTTCGTCCCACCTGGTTCTGATGCAGGAAGTCGCATCACATCTGGCCAGCTTGCTCAACTACTTCTCCCCGATCGTTTCAACTGTTGAAGCCGAGCTGGATACCGTTGAAGTCGAATACCCCAACTGCCCTGGTGTTCGCAAGTCATCGGACATACTCCCCTACGTGTCTTCTGACTGTCGAAAGGTTTTGAGAGACATGCTGCACCCCGGAAATAGTGATATAAAGCAACGCGCTATGGTGGAGGATTGGCTTCTGCGCGGCACACCTTCACTGTCACCTCTGCACTGCAAACTGGACTTTGATTCTAAGCCTCTGAGTGATAGGATCGAGCAAACTATTGTGCGATGTGTCGCTCTTACTCTTTTTGGACACCGTTTGGCCGATCGGGCTGAAGAACTGGGACTGAGACTTGTCTACCGTGGAAATTTCCGCCACTTCGCGGCACCATTGCCGTCGGGTGAGGGTAGTAGAATGCGCTTTAATCACCGAAACGAGGGCTTGTCTTGCCGCAAATTCCGAGCCAGGCGAAATAGAAGTAATAGGAATCGATACAGGCCTACTGTTCATTCTTCGGCTAAAAACAAAGTAGTTGTAGATGTCCCAGTTTCCTCCGAAATCGAGGTAGTTTTAATGCTTTCTACTTAAATGAAATGGGTAGAAATCATTTCACGACGTTTTTTTCATAGGAAGATACTACGGCAATGGCCGTGCGTGAAGATGCTATGCGAAATATGGCCAGGATGCGCCTGATGAATGAAGTGAGTCGATTGTCGGAAAAGGTGGACACGGGAGTTGTTATTTCTACTCCACAAAAAACTGTCCAGGTCGGTGCTGAAAGGAAGTCGAGCCCATCGTTTTTCCCCTATCTCCTGATAGACAGCTACTGTCTAATTGGAAATACGTCTTTCATAAAACGCATGTTTGAATCCCACGAGTATGTGGTCATCATTCCACGAAAAGGTAAGTGATTTTCCTATTATAGTTTTTCCATCGCCTTAAGGCACTAGCCTTTTTCGAGATCGTTTGTCGCTGATAACGTAGACAAGTAACCCACTTCTTGAGATTTTCGCCTATCACTTCTCTCCATATTTTAGTGGGATTTAGTCCCTTGAAATAGCTTAGCCCGCAAATGATGCGTTAAGGGTTACTTGAGGGGTCTTGTGTTGCGATTTATAACAATTTGAATTTTGTCCTGTTCATCCGATAACAGTCAGAGTAGTTGTGTCCGATTTGAGGCCGTCAAATGCATTAGCTATTTTAATCAACTGTCAATGTCCAACCGAATGCCCTCCTTTGTCATCATTTTTCACAGTAATCGCTCATCTGGATCAAATGAAGAAGGCCATTGCAACAGCAAGGTCAGCTACTCGCGTTCTGGAAGAACACATTGGTGGTCTCAATAGGTTTGTACATTTTTCATTGATGTAAAATTGTTGCCACTTCTCCCCGTCACACCTCCAATGCAAAAAACTTGTTGGCTTGGGTATTATTCAGACTAGTCCAAGTTTTTAATCCTTAGGTAAACCATGATTCCTTAGCGATAATAATACTTGGATTTCGTAGCTTTTATAGCTACAGGATTTTGTAGCTTTGCATAGGTGAGTACCCTAAGAACTCAGTTTGTCCATTTAAAATCGTTTGAGGGAAACGTCAAAGAAAAGCGACTGGAATCGTAAATTTTTTCACCCTCTGGTTTCTAGGGTTCCCAGAGAACAGGGAGGCAAAAAATTCACTGATGGATAGGTCCAGACCTCCTTATAACATGACGAAAGGTCGCAGGAGGTGGGATTGAGTTGTCTGAGGATCATTGTCTATACCAATTTACTAGCGCAGTTCTTTAATACACACGTTGAGTTAGTTTTACGGATTTATTTTGTGCTCTCCCCTCGTGTAGCTTTGTTCGCATCCAGTCAGAAGATGAGGTTCTTCAAGAGCGCATCCGAGTCAACTTCAGCACACCGAGTCCCAGCAATGGCGACGCGCAGCAGCGTAACCTGGATATGTCCGTGGCTGTGAGATGGGCCAGCATCATTGAGTGCGCCATCTACTTTGCTCAGGTAGGAGGCCGATTTCTTTAAAGAACACATTCTGCTTTGAGGGGTTGGTTATCTTTTCATTCAAAGTGGACGACGTATAACCGTGTCGCGTATAACCCTGTTCCTGTATAACCCTTGTTTATACTCGAACATGCGCTTCGTTGAGTATGTCTTAAGGAAAAATGCTATGGTTTCTCTGTTCACACAACTAGTTTTTCGAGTTGTAAGATGCGGTGTAAATAATTTTTGTGCAGTTTTATCCGAGTAAGACACATTATTTTCACAATCTCGACCCAGACACCTCTATTAATCAAAATTCTCTCCGTTACACTCCCGGTTTCGTTTCTTGAAATCTACATTTTCGAGTAACACTGTCTAAAGGAGGGTTACTAAACAGTCTGGTTGATGCTATCTTTATAACGTTCGCCTGTTCTTCGATTTCAGAAGTCGAAAAGGATTTCACACTTTGCCGGCGCTGAAATCAACGTCTCCGGTTGCGAAGACCTCGTGAATGTCTTCGATTACCAGGCGTCTCTCTCCGACCAGGATGAAGACGATAGTGATAACGGGACAGGAGCTCGAAAGATCAACATCTTGGTTGGCGCCAAATCGGCACCCAAGGAAGACCTCATGATCCCAGCCAGTCTCCTCGAAATTGCTCATGAATCAGGTGTGTGTTCGCCTCATTTCACCAATTCAGCCCCTGTTCGATGCAATAGCAATTGTTTTGAATTCCTAACCGATTCGTCAACGAGATTGTGCTGAAATCCTTTCCCTGCCGTGACTTAAGCTTTTCCGAATCGGAGACTCGATTTGTATGCAAATTTATCGTGCATTATGGGTAGCCACTTGAAATCTGGGTAACTTTTTAGGGCTTAATATTTCTGCGGTTTTTGAGTGGTCGCTGTTCGTATCAACTTTTGGACTAATTTCAATCAAATTAAACGCGGTTTGCGTCTGGAGGGAGAGGAAAACAGGCTGGACAGTTTTGTCATTTGATTTATTTGGTTTGCGTGGCCTGACAACCGAACTGCCGCCAATTTTCGCCGCATCTAGGAGGGCTGTTCTCTTAACTAAAACCTTGACTTGTGTATTATTTCGGAAATCCTAGGTGCAGTGTTGTCAAAAGGGTTGTGTGATTCGTGCATAAATCATGCAGTCACTGAATAAATTTTGACGCCAAGGCTAGCGCGTTAATGAACTCGAAGCTGAAGAGTTACCAGGTTCTGATTAGTTCATCACGTTTTTCATACGTCTCTTGAACTTATTTGTACCATTTACTCCTAAAGTCTTTCTGCCCCATTGTAGGAATTGTTTTTGTGCCTCTGCATCGTTTCGCTCAGCGCTGGAAATTGTGCAAGGGGAAGGGCCTTTAGGTGCTCCTCGCTGCGGTGTACAAAACCCCTTCTCCAAATACCCACCCCGAAATCAACCTTGTTTTAGACCTTTAAAGATTACTTTTGCTCGTGTTGGTTTGTATTTCTACCCTGCGCTTGTTTGATCCAAAACGCTACTACCGGAAGAAGTAGGCAATTTGGCGTATAATTGCTCAATTATAGTGCAAACTCATTGTAGTTACCCCCTCTTATTTATAATAATGCCTCCCATCGAGTCAACTGAACACGGAGAGAGTGAGGGACGGAGGGTCTTTTTTGCGCCTGTACATCTGAAGAAATTATAGTTTCGTTTGCCTTTCTCATCATCGTCTTCCATTTTGCCTACCTCTGAAGGCGCTACCGCGCTTTTAAAACAAACGAATTTTCCACTTCGAAATCCTGAAGTAGGTCTTAATTTAGTTGCGAAATTCACCAGATGTCTAGTGAAATGAAACTCATACATTGTAGCAAGATATGAACTTTACATATGGGATCAAAATACATGGGTTGCTGCGGCAAACAAGACAATTACATGTGTCTGGGTGAACCTATTGATGTGAGTGCCTCTATTTGCTGCTTTCTAAAAATATATTGGAGACTGTAAGGCGGCAAGTTTAGTGGGGTTGAGTTCGTATCGCTGCAGAACTTTGATTTATTGTCACACGTTTCTAGACTTTTTTTCAATCATCTCTAGGAAAGCCATCGGATTCCTAGTGTCATGTTCGATTTGTACAGAGAGGGTTCGCAGAAAATTGCAATTCCGTACAATCACTACGTTTTGTAGGCTGATACCAGTTTAATCATATTTTCGCCGGAACTGGGTAGAATATTACTCAAGCATCTTTGTATTGCAGTAATCTCTAATGTATCCATTTAAGGCGAGTCGGTAACAGTTGATCAAAATTTGTTACTGGGTCATGCTACACTTGTGTAAATCCCCATTGAAGATTCCAAAAACGAATCTAGCACTGGTACAACATGTTGATTTAGGAATAAACTGAACAAAACACCTGTTTTGACCAAGATTGGGTTGAAATGCACCCACAGTGTTACAGCTGAATCATAAAAAGGAGTACTCAGCTCAGTAGTTTATTTAACGTACTTACTAGGTGCTTTTAAAAAACGAAGTTCAGTCTCTAATTAGGCGTATAAAGCGATTGCAACCTTTTTTATAAACGAAACTAACTAGGCGTTATCGATGTGTGAAATAATGTAGTTCCTGATTGGATAAATTCAGGCTTGAGAAATTGGAAATAAGTAACGGTAGTTATGTCTTACATAGGTTTTTTTTCGTATCCCTTACCAGATGCTATTCCACTAAATCTTGTCCTCTATTCCGATATAGGACAGATTTCACTCTTTTCCAGTTTAAAGTCAGTGTTAACTAAGCATCACGTGAGCGCATCTAAAATTGGTCTAATTTAACATCGAGAACTGATCCAGGCATTTTATTCTGGCCATTCAGCTACCCAGCAACTTATCCGCATGGATTTCTCTCGTTTGCTGTGCACACAATACCTGCAGAAGGAATCGCTAATTTCGAGCCCCACTTCTCTCTTATTCGAAACAAATCTTACCTGCCGACTGACAAGAAATCTGATAATGTGAAAATAGCAAGACGATGCCTTAAAACTTTGTTCGCTGATTCAATGACATCTGCTTGACAGATTTGCTGAAAGACCAGTCGCGCAAAATTTTGTGTCGCTTTGATTTTGACATAGCAAATAGGTAATTTATCTGTATAAGGCGCTTTCGGTTTCAGTTATTTGCAACAAATGCACAATACTTGCCTTGTGTTTTGGGTGGAATAAAGTAAGCTTATGAGTTTTATCTAAAACGGCTGTTGTCGTCTTAAAATTATTTAATACTTTTAAACATCGGTGGCACTAATGCAAGGCAGTGGTGAAGTCGAAGCAAATTTTGATTGTCGAATGCACGCTGGCGATGCAAATTACCTCTCTGTTCATGGGAGTTTACTCGGCCAAAGCAATAAGCTGCTTTGGTAAATAGCGTTAATCATTGCTTTCGTGTCCCCATGTCGGCTAAGTTTCGCAGACACGTAATGCTCTGATTTCGACTAGCTGCTGTTAGCTGTTAGGCTAACAACTGTAATTGTGAACTTTTTTGTCTGGTCTCAGGGTAATATCCATTTTATGGTTGCAGTTATGCTAGATTGATCCGGCTCCATTCAATGCATTAGCAAGTAGACACTCACTGTGGTACTTCTACGGCCGTATCCAGGTAATGGGCGGAAGTCCTCTCGCTGACTCAGAAATCCGGAAGGAATCCAGAAATGTGGCAATGCGCTACTATTGAAAAGGATTCATACATTGAATTCTTAGAATTAACTAGTGTGTTCTTTAGTTTCGAATTCAAAAAGTAAATATGGTTAAGGACTAATTTAATAGGACCTTCAAGCAATTACAAAATTTGAACCGTTAAAAGAAGTTTAATAGACACGGAACTGGCACCATTGTCGTCAAAGTGTTTTACTCAAAGTGACCACCATCATTCACTACTATTATAGCCTCAGTAAGATCCCTCGGTGAATGAAGCAAATGATTTAAGCATTCCTTGCGATGGATCCCCTTAAAAACAACTTTGCTTCTACTTTTGTACTACTGAGAAGGCAGCGATTAGTATCTTTCTCTACTGAGCCTCATAGTCCAAAACAATCCCTCGGAGAGTTAAGATCTGGGCATTTCAGCAGGGCCAAGCACTGGGCCTGGTGTTTGATTTTTCCTTGAGGTGTGACAGGGGGACAAATTCTGCTGCCATCGTTATTGATGGCCTATTATTGGCTAACCTCGTGATAGTTAGCAATACGACGGGGAATTTGAATTCAATCTATTCCATTGGCCACTTTTTTCTGCAGATTTTCGAGGAGGGAGTTTCTACTATGCTGCTAAGTCGCTATGTAGTCACCATTTAATTTTTCTTTCATTTAGCTGAGACCATTATTTCTTCTTTATTTTGAGTCACTACGATGCAATAGGTTATTTACTTTCATTATGATTTCTTCACCTATTTTATGCCGATAAAGAAATCAAACACTTTAAACACATAGAAAAAAACAAGTAATCATGATTTTGTAAAATTTATTTCGAGTGACTTGTAATAGAGATTGATTTCCTCAGCTTATCCACAGCTTCAGTCGAGCGTTTGTAAAGCTTTAAAGTTTCGATAACTACATCCGGAGTCTTCTGCATGGGCTAACAACTGAGATCGTGTTGAAAATATTAATATATTCCAAACGGTGAGGCCAATGATTATCCCTTGACATGAAAATTTATTAAATTACGGATTTCTTAGTCTTGTGATACATTTTTTTATATAAAGGCACCTTCAAAAGCCTGGCCCCTTTTTGCACTTACTGAAATTAAATAGTACTTTGTGACTTCATGCTGTATTTGGCTTTTTTAAACGGCGCGTTACTTGAATTATCGGATGCGTACTTACCAGTATGGACAACAGTAGGTCTACATGTAAATAGTTAGGTATTAGACTGATAGTGATCTCTGCAGTTATGCGTATTCACTATAATGGTCATGAAATGCTTAAAGCAGCATTAATACATTAGTAAGAAAAATTCATTATACATCTACCATGGTGTTGTATCACTAGTGATCAAAGATTTAAAGGGTCCAAACCTAAATTCAGAGCGAAAAGTCATTTCTTAGTCTGGCGTAAGTTTAGAATTTCTTAGTCTTAACTCACTATCTGATAGAAGTACGAGGATGTATGGAAGGATGCCATACATTCCATGTCTCGGGTGCCAGAATAGCAAAACAGGTGGAAATAATACATCAGGCCCTCGCATATTCTAGGTCTCAGTAGGAGCGACGAAAGGTCATTCATCCGAAAAACAACTGGGTTCGGGAAGGCCGTTGATTCAGGCAACAATATTACCACAACTGTTTCATCATGAAATGCTTCAATTAATGCATCGTTTTGCAGTGCCTTTTTGGAGTTTGTTAAATCCACACTACACTACAAATTTTTGTTAGTAAATTTTAAGCAAACTGAAGATGAATGATTAAAAACCTTTCTACACCGATACTGCTAAATAAAAACCAACGTTTATGGCACTGTTGGCAACTAGCTTGAATTAAGCTTAAAACACACTTCAACGTAGTAGCCTAGATTAATTGAATAGACGATGATTGAATAAGCCCCGGCCTTCAATAATCTTCAAGCTCTTCAACGTTACATTTCAGTAGAAGCATTATTAGTCTTCTATCGCACGAATGTAACATCTTTGGGTGTGAAATTCTCTCCGTAGGAGTGTGTGCCCATTTTAATGGCACCCTAACTATAACACATCTCATCATCACCATCACATAATTTTAAAAGCAATTGAGGCTCTAGTAGCATTAATTCGGGATTATGAAATCGAATCGGCACAGTGGAATCGTACCAGAAGCCAAAAGGCTTGAGCTCGGACAGTTTTCTGAAAGACCACCAAAAGCTATTGTAACCAGCCTTAATCAAACGAAAATTCTTACAGATATAGGATAGTAACTTAAAGGTAAATTTGTGGAAATTGTGATTCGTTAATAGAATTTCTTAAATGGATGAAGTAGTTAAACATGCTAAAGTATTTGACCTCTTCAAATTCATGTATTTATGTACCCAAAACACTTGACGTTAAAGATAGAATTAACTGCCAAAAACTACCCTTCTCTGATAAGGTCTGACCTCATTAATCAAAGCAATTATAAGCAACCTTGGTATCACATTTCCCTGGTTCATTCTCGGCTAACGCGTGCCTGCGTTTGCCATGTCCTTAGAGGGGTGGGGGTTGGTGGAAAACGCCAAAAAGCGCCCCAAAATTCATCGCCTTGCTTCAGCACCTTGCCATGCCAATCATTGCCGTTGCCGCCAAAGTATTCATGCTGCGTAAGATGCGATAAGAGAACTTATTAAACAATAGGTTTACAAGGCCCGAACCCTTCAATAGTGAAGATGCAATTTTCTGAGACGAATTCACCATCTAGGGCGTTTCTGTCAGCATTGCTCCAACATGAATCTCAAGTACAACACTGCCTTAGAGAAAGCCACTTGGTTGGCAGTATTTTATCAGGTGCCTAGGTAGGTGGCCTTGGTAGATGTTAAGCTATACATGGAATTGAATATAGCTATTAGCACAATTGATGTCGTTTTAACCGGTGAAGCATATGGATAAAACATGAAGAATGCGTGACATGCGCCATTTATAAACCTCGTCTTTTTGCAGGCTCCTAGGTACAAATATTTACTCCCTGTTTATGGAAAATAGGGCTTGGATATAGTTCTCTTTCAGCTGCTTATGAGCTTTTCAAAATTCGGGCTTTTCCATGAATGAAACAATGAATAAATTTGCTGATTATAAATAAATTGTAAATAAACCAATTGGATACTTAATACATCTACAGTTATTAACTTGATGAAGAGGAATCAAAGTCATTTTCTTGGTAAGTCTCTGGAGGATAAACTGACGAACCACCATGGATTAACAAATCGGGTACCACCTGGTTATCTTTGTTCGGAATTGGAAGTAGCTGGAGGTCCTTAGATTGAAGCAGAGGCATTTAGTCACTACTATAGAGGTCAAAATGAGAATTCATCCTTCAGAAGTTAGTGATGACAATAAAATCAAATGCTGGTTAGACTTAACGAATTGTCCACCTGAATAGACAGCTCTCCTTCATCTTACTGAGGTTATTCAGCAGCCTGTTTGAGTCGTTATGCCAAAATTCACAAAGAATTACCTTCTAATGGCCAAATGAGCAGTGGGTGTCTTCCAGTTTTACCACAGTTGACATAAGTAATACTATTTAACAGCCTAGGTAGACTGTAGGCAAATTATTGAGTAATTAAATTGGGTGAATTGATGTTTTAAATGTAAGCAGCCGGTATTCACTTCGATTCAAACGATTTCATTTATTCTGACATCCTTCTGGGTTGAACAATTGCCAAGGAATGGAGGCAAAAGTGTCGAATAAAATATTGAACAGTCTTAGAAGGCCAAAGAAGTAATAAATATTTGACACTCAAAGAACCGATGAGCGTGAGCTCCAATAAATTCATTGGTGGATGTTAACCGGTCTTGGGTTAATCAAACTCAATTGCAAATACACGATAGGATGATATTTAACGAATAAGCGATGACTCTGAGAGCTTGATAAAGGTGTCGACGAAGAACACTATCACGGCTTTAATCTAGGGCATGTGAAGTAAGTAGTGGGTCCAATGGGGTCAAATTAGGGCACGGTGAATCAAAAGTTGTATTCATTACAATTGCATATTAACGGATTAGACTATTCGAATAAAATGGAATAACAAGTTGACGTTTGCCAAACTGGAAGGGGCTAAGTGAATACCATCGTAACTTCAAAAAAGACTTTTCAAAGTAAGTAAATTTCCATGTAGTGGAACCTATGTAATTAAATGCAATACAAGGGGTCTTCGTTACGGTTCGAGCTATAAGGCTTGATGTAGGAAGTTGACAGGAAAACTCAATAGGCTTTCCTGATTAGTCTATAAACAACATTTCACGCCACGACAGAACAAAAAGCTTCCAAGTCCAAGGACAGAAATAGATTAAAGTTGTCCAAAGAAGATGGATTATTCAAACATTGAATTTTCCCCAGGGTGCATAGCACTGGGATCTTTATAATTTTGAAATACACTTCGATAGTACGAAGTACTAGTAATTAGTCCTGATAAAGCCATTTCTTATCCTCATCTCCCATTAATTGCCGAAATTCAGCAAAATCAAATGCAATTTTAGATGGAGATCATCCTCCTCTTCATCATAAGTCACTTTGTTGCCTTTTCTCTCTACATCTATCTCACCGAGGCAAATTTATGCGAAATATTCGACACAAACACTGGGTGCACATGAGAAGAACCACGGGAGAAAAGGCTAAGAAATAAGTTTGCCAGTCACTCAAACTGATAAATAATATATCTAGACAAATGGCAATAGAGCTAGGCTACTCCATCCTGCAGCCAACGAGAGTGAAACAGTTTGGAAATAGAAAATTGCGATTATTTAGGCTTGACGATTGCACCAAAAGTTCACAATTGATTCAATAAAATATAAAACTATGACTAGAATATGGTTGGGTGAAATGCTTTTTGTCCTTCGTATTCTTACATCGCTTAAAATATATCTAACCAAAGCGATGCCCTACCTTTAAGAAAACTGTTCTTATTAAATTATGCAATACATACACAACTAGTTGCTGTATCCTATTGTTCATTGCAAATTCAGTCTCGAACCAGTTGCACATGCGTAAGGTGTGCAAAGAATTTGTCCATCCATTTTTTATTGATCAATTAATTTTTGATTCAAAGTTAATTAATAAATCTATCCACAAGAGCGGTTTTGCTCCAATAGCTGAAAATTGAAGCTAAGCCATTTTTCAAAAGACCATTGAAACTCAAACATTTCCATTTCCTATTCCCAATGATTGATGGTACGTAAAACTCCACCTTGTAGCATCCATGGATAAGCAATTCAGAATGTCCAATCAGTTCTGAAACCAGGTGTTTTATCGCATATTTTTCCAGATTTATCTCTACAAGCGAGTCCTCCGATACCCATGGGAAATATGTTACTCCCCAGTTAGCACACAACTCTAATTAACGCCTCCAGCCGAACAATAGGGCTATTCGTTTACTACCCTAAGACCTTGCCAGGATTAGAACGGGCAAGAAATGAATTGTTAATGGATCTAGAGCGAGATAAGTGAGCTTATAGGGAACATTTTTGCTCAGGTTAATAAACGAGGACTCCAAGAGATTAGTCAATTACTTTCTGGTTAGATATCTACTGCACTTTCCTGTGAGGCAGGGTAACACATTAAATAGCAAATGGAGACAGGCAGAGAAGGAGAGGGAATAATTCCCTGCAGAGCGCAGATTTGACAGCCCATATGGATAGAGAGCAGCAAAACTCGGCCTTCTGCTACTCTGGCACTTCCTTACCCCTTCCGCTTGACCATCTGGTACGGAAACGAAAACTGAAGGGACAGACAGTCCAAACCATTCTTCCGACATCGTGGACCTACTATGGGGAGGGGAAAAGGAAAATATCAAAATCTCAAACTTCTTTCCAGCTTATACGAGCAGCAGATGTGCTATCGCAATGCTCGAATGTCTTGTAATGCCCCGAATAGTCTACTAAACAATAAAGTTTTCAATTCCCTGCTCCTAGTTTAAAAAAGAAAACAAAACACTAACAAAGAGTTTGAAGATCATGATAAAAGGCCCTTTAAGAGGGAAGAAGAGATGTTTATAGTAAGTTTAAGCCTGATTCTTCTGGTTAACGATTAAACTAGCAATTGTTCCTGGTGCAGATAAATCTTGGAGAAACTTTATCTATTCCTTTGTAGTGGGTTTCTTACAAATTGCCTTGGTTGAGGCATACGAATGAGGTCTACCGACAGAAGGGAACTAAGAGAAAGGAGCATCTTGAGGACAGGGGCTGTGTATTTTGGAAAGATATTAACTACATCGTTTAAAATGTAGTTTTGTTTCTGGTACACAAGAAGCTTATGATTTCAAAAGAAATAATTAATCCTAACTATCTAGTGTATTCATTTAAGGACAATGCAATCAATCATATTCAATAATGCATCACCTGCCATTCTGTGTCCAATTAGGTTTATGAGCATTAAAATAGCAGTATCTCAATGGTCAAATGCTGTTTAATTCCATCCAAATAATTCTCTTGTGTGACATGTAGTAATCACTACCTCAACGATTTTTATTGACCTAGTTCGAGGTCTTTGCTTATCAATCACTCTCCGATTTTCCTCGCTTTCACAGTTACCCTTTCGCCTCTATCCTACAACCTCAAAACTCTCTTCTTGGTTAAATGTGTCCTTTTGATAAGTCTATGCGAATTCGATGAGGGGCGGTACTAAGGCTCTTTCTATCACCTAAAATTACTATTTTGAAGTTTCCATTTAGTAGTTTAGCTTTTGCTGCTTTCACCATCCTATTGTCCGCAGTAGGGGAAAGCAGCATTGGAATTCATTAAATGAACATGCTACTTAGCTACTTTATTATCAGTTAATGTCTAATCAATGCATTCTCATTTATTAATTGAAAAATCCAAGTTAAAAGCTATCAGGTGTTCCAATTTACCTCTACGAGAGTGGCATTTAACATCAAATATGGATGTTAGCAGCACCTGGGTTAATCACTGCGCTAATTTTTGATCCAGACGTACTAAATGTCAACGCGAAAACCAGAAAAGATTCATAATTAAGATGGATTTCTCCTGACACTGGGCATATACTAGGGACATCGCCCAACGTTCCCCATCCTTTCCCCTAATTAACACAAACGAAAATGGGCTTAATGTGAGCCTCAGGAATTCAACATGTTTCGGCTCCTTTATGATTAATAGAAGTGCAAAAAGACGCCAGATTTCAGCTGGGACATCGTAATAGCTAGTTTAATTACTGGTATAAATTAGTCACACACGAGCTAATCCCTACGTAGCCAAGAGAAGTTTCTGATTTCTGTTGAGAAATTGTGGAGTTTATAAGTACCGAGTTTTGAGCCCTATCAATTGCTGAATTCCGTAAATACCCTCCTGTAATTTGATAAATTAAGCGACAGAAATAAGAAAGAATACTTTAATTCCTTTGATCTCGTGGCAGCGATCAAAGGGGCAGCATTGCAGGATTTCTCAATCAAAATTACCGTAAAATTGAATCAGTTGCAGTGGAACTCCCATTTTCCAATTGATCACCAGGATTCATGGGGATTTTTAGCTAGAAACTTGGTTAAACAGATAAATATATTTCAAATAAATTAATGAACCTATTGTTCTATGCCAAATTGTTTATCTTGAAATTCATTATTACGAAAACGTATGCATTAGTAAGGAATTATTTTAAGAACAAGTGGGTCGCATAATAATACTCGAAATGAAAAATTGAATGGAATTTAATTATTCGAATTTGATTATTCAATTATTAATAAACTCAATATTAATTAATTAGCCTTGTATGCAAATATTTAATGGAAATTCTGCTGAGACAAGGGGATGGAAAGTATTTTAATGTGCTTAACACATTACTCATGTATTGGAAGACAAGTTTCTGCTAATATACAAGTAGCCCAGGGGAAAGTGGTAGTAGATGTTATACACAAGAACTGAAAAGGTCTTCAAGGGAAATGTAGTCTGTTCGCAGGTGCGTACGCGCCTCATCGGCAGAGGGACTACCCCTCTCCAACCTATGAGTGGCCTTCGGGTGGAGAATATTGTTCAGCATCGGTGAGGCAGATCCGTTGGACTGGCTGGGAACGAGAAGAACACCCTCCATTGGAGCTTCCTGTCCTGTTTCCCCGTTTTTCAGGGGACCCTTGCAGGTGTGCAGACTTCTAGGCAGTGAGGAACCACGGTTCTCCAGCCTAGATATGGTATTGTACACCGGAGTCATTTCAGATCCCCTGCTGCTGATTATCAAGTACTGGTTCTCCCCTGGCTGGTCATTTGACGTGGTCGCTGGTTCTAATCGAGTGTAGTGATTGTCATTGAGAATGAAATGCATGTTCTCTACAACCTGGTCGGGCTTTGGGGACTTGCTCTTGGGTGGTGGAGTCAGGAATGGGCGAAGGGTTCTTTGGGCTGTGTTATTTTGGTAGTTGCACTGCTCCATGTCTCCACAGACCCACCTGAGATCGGAGCTAGGTCCATCAGGGACTACTTGTTTCGTGTGTTTTAAGAGAGTTTGAGTAGGTACCCCAGTGTGGGAGGTGCTGGGCACATTGAGAATGGTTGATGGAGCGGTGGTGAATGCTGGAACCAGGAGGTATCTTGTGGCATCACCGCTAGAAACTAAAATAACAACATGAAAAGCTCTTTCTTTACCCTACACAAATTCAGTGTCACAATGGTCTCCGGACATTTTACACATTCTAAATTTACCTTATTTTCACTTTGTTTATTACAATAGTTAAGACGGCTGGAAGAAGAAAAATGTTACAAATACAATTGATACATTTCACCTGGTTCGATTAGCATACCAGCATACCGAGTGCTCTTTTCGACTTTCGAGGATTAGTTTGAAAGCTGCAAAATATGCCATGACCTCTAGTCCTTACCCTCTTAGCGTAGGAGTGCAAAAGTTGTTCGAAACCTTGTAAACAGCTGTAACCACTTTTTTTAAGGTAATAAAATATTTTTCACCTTCTTTTATTGGCGAAGTTGTCAACCTTTACTTCACCCAAATCATTCATTTGAGGAGTTTGTTAAATGCAAAGGGTCATTATTAAAATGTTGATGAAGTTCTAAGCCAAAATAAAGTCCAACTTGATGTGAATCGCCGAACCGCTCCTTGGGAGCTGAATTGGGGCACCAAATTTGTATTTTGATTGCCTTTTAACGCGGCAATTTAACAGTCCAGTTTCTAGGGCTGAGAGGGGAGTAAATTCCAAACAAAACCCCTAACTGGCTGTGCAAGCGCTTTTAAAAGAGTTGTTTGCGTGAATCACCCCTGGGCTCTTGAAACCTATCACTGTTCGAAGTTTTAAAAACGTCAGCTTGAAAGGAGGAAGAGTGAGTGAGACCTGATACTGAAATTTTGCGAGGAAGTTGACCAAAGAGAAAGAGGCGAGAGAAATCATGGGAAAGCAATTACAATCAAACCAGCGATAACGCATCTTCTTCCACGGAGTTGTGTGGGCATGTGCTGTTTCTGCTGTGAGTGGGTGTCCATTTTCCCACCGAAATCCCTCGACGCGTTAGTGATTAACTCCACCCTTTCCCTCTTTATTTTCTGCCAATTAAATTTAATTTGAGCTTTAAATTTTAGTGCTTTCTACAGCTGTCCATAAGTGAATTCCCGCCGAAAGTTGACACAAAATGTGCGCACAAGCGAAAACTTTTAGCTATTAATGAAGCCGTGCGATTAATACTGTATTAAAATTTTGCCAATTTTCAATCAAGTGGGTACTGCTCTGATTGTAGTTTAGTCTAATTGTAACTAATCAAGCAACGATGGAGTGAATGTAGTTAGTGGTGCAGTTATTTGCAGAATTCACGTTGATTAGATGTCGGGAGTGTGAAACTCGATGATAAATTAACCCAATGACATGCAGAAACTAAACGACTATTTTTTAGTGCCTATGCTATTGTACACCTATTCCTACATCACTAGACCATTCTAATTTTTATAATGGTAGCAAAACACGAATCCTGGGATTGACCGGCTTTTAATAAAGCCATTTTTACAAAATAAGTGAAAATGTTTTTGAGAAACCAAAAACCTCTAGTTAGAGAGGAGGTTAACTAGATGCCAATTTCAACATTTACAATTTTAACATTTAGAACCAAAACAGCTAACAGAAGTCATTCGTTTTAAGACACAGTCATAAATTTGTCGATCTTGTAATTTTTTGTGGTGAGGTCCGGCCAACAAGTGGTAGGCGGGCCTCCAAATGAGTAGTTATGGACCTGGAACAATGCCAAACGGCAACAATCGACACGTAAATGCTTTAATAAGTGCCGTCTCCTCCCCCGCCGATGAAGAATAAAGGGGCATTGTCGGCGTTTTTATTTATGAAATGCTGATTCACTTGCCAAATGCCCACCTCCTCACCCCTGTTCCCTGTTTGTGTGACCCCCGAATAACCAGAGGGGCACGCAATGCATGCATTTGTGTGGTTGAAGTGTTTGATTTAGGGAATGACCACTGGGGGTAACCTCGAAGCATGCCTGTCTCTTGCTGTACAGACTAGCCCTTATCTGCAGGAAAAAAGCACAAAGACGCATCTATCATCATGGGGCTACTTACGGGAGGGGCTAGTGGGAACAACTGCGAAGTTGCAACTGTCTTCCACCATCTTCGTCGCACCAGGTGTTCGTCTTACCAGTGATCCGCCTCCGGCCATACTCCACGTCGACTAAAACCGACCAAAGGTCCATTAAATCCGCCTTCATGAAAATGCTCCCCTGTCTATAAAGATTCAGGATGCAGAGTTGAAGAATTTGCAAGGCAAAACACTTTAAAGAATACTTTCTCGTTGACTGTCCCTCTTTCTTAACTCCATTCTGGACAAATTCGAATCTTTCACCTCGATCGAGCTAGGATGGTATCTTTCTAGAAAAGCTTTTATCGCCAACCCTGTTCCAGATGAAGGACACAACTTGTGGGAGCGAGCCACCGCAACGTATCTACCCTGAATTCTATCTTGTGGTCACTTTCAAATCTCCCTTTATTTTCCTGCGTACACCAAAACTATCTTTATTTTCCACCATATTTTTATGCAATTATGCAATTTGTGAAATCCATAGCGAAGAATTTCCCCCAGTCATACCTTTCCAGCGTTTGGGTTAGAGCCGCTTTTGAATTTGACAGGCGAAGCTCGAGTAATCCTGCCTACAGTGTTGGTTTTCGAGGGGCAATTTGTGAATCTGCCGGTAGCAACCGATTGCGGAATCTCTTCATTCAAGCTCTGGCCGTAGGGACTGGCCCTTGAAGACACTGAGCCTTCGGTATTTATGTCTACATTGATGGAGGAAAAGTTTAATTGGTTTTAACCTGGCGAAAATCACTATGTTAAATTTTATTTTTTCGTCCATTATCGATTCTAATAGCTTACGTTAGGTCAATCAAAACGAAAGTTTTTAAAAATAAATATTGAATATTTCTAATTTAATTTAACATAATCGGCTATTGACCCTCCCAGAATAATTAACCATTATAATTAGAGCTCATAAAAGTTCCATGTTTTGAGTTGGTCTACTTCCATTGGGCTCAACCCATGTGGAACGCTTTTAAAAGGCTTCTCCTGTCATCAATAGAGACTGAATTCTGAAAATGGCTGACTGCATAATCGTGTTTCACTTTGAAAAACGATTTCTTCTTGGAATTTTTACCACGACAGACAAAAGGGAGGCGGGGGTAATGCAAAATCTCATTCAATTGACAATCACATGTGCGGCCAGGGTAGAACGAAAATGAAAGGAGTTTGTTCCCATAGTCGAGTGTTGTTCTGTGTTTAGCTATAAGAACACTAAGTAGTTATTTACTAGGAGCCCTATGGGATAATTGCTCCAGATGGGATCTCTCTAATATAATTAAATAAACTGAATACCATCAAATACTAGCCTTAGGGAATTTAAAAGAAGACCACTAAGTAATATAATTCAGCAGGAACGGCAGCACCACTTACTGAAAGTTAGACAAAGTTGACATCAAACAGGATTTTAATTAGTTCGCAACTGTCAGAACTTGTAGATTGAGCTAACAGTCACTAACCAGTAGGAAATTTGGGTTGCTTAGTAGGTCGTTCTGTACCATTGATCTTTGTTTGCGCTCAAGGAGTCGCGTTTCTTAAAGCTCCCATTATTTTAGTAGTCTTAAAATACATAGAAATCTGTTTTGTAAATGCGAAACACTGTGATTCACTAAATCAAAAACCTCTCCATTTCCATTAGCGAAATATTGTCTACTCATACACTCTTTCGATTATAGGTCTGTGCCTTTATCCCTGCGATAAAGCGTTGTTCAAAAATGCAGTGATTCTCCTTAGTCCAATACGAAAAAGAAAAAGGAATTGACGCCATATGACCTTCTGTGGTGTAAAGATAACAGCCATAATGCAATTAACCATAGAAATTCCCAAATTTTCAACAGTCAACATCTCGTTTGTCACTTCTACTCTATATCCTATGGTGAATCGAGAAAGTCGACACCCTGACTGAGTGTACAGCTGAAACGGAAGAAGGAAGTGGGAATTTCCTATTTTTGAACACCAACCAGCGGTTGATTGTACCAACGTACCACAAACCAGAAACCGGACAAGGAGACCAGTTTTGGTGCTTTCGTTAAGTGGCCTATTCAACACACCGTATACGATCGAATTTATCTACCTATTTAAGCAATGTTAATTATTAAAGAGTGTATTCCTTGTCACTACTCCTGTTCGATATCTTTACAACTTACGTTATTATCTTCCTATGTCAAAGATGATAATCACTAATTCAATAGAATCAAATGCTAAGTTTTTCAAAATCGCAAAATTTCCTCGATGAACTATAGCATTTTTCCAATTTCTGCACAGTTATCTGTGAAAATTGAAACTTTTGGTTTTTATAAGTTGACTTGTAGTGAAGATACTTGCTCATTCTTTTGTATAACTGACACTTCACTTTAAAAAAATGACTTTGGCACTGAAATTTAACCACGTAAATATTAAATTTAGCTTATATATCAAATCACTATTTTGTCAGGAACCAAATTCGAAGGAGCTGGTGCATAAAAATAGAAAAGGAGAGTTTTTGTTAGAACAACACAACTTTTGACTAACCTCTCCGGGTTCATAAAAGATTTTTTTGAGGATTGAACTGAAAAAAATACTCCAGAAACTGGGTAGTAAGTTTGAAGTGATTAAATTAACATTATATCCACATCGGTCCTTGAATTATACCAAACAAGTATGTTAGCAGTAGTATTGATACTTTGGGTTGGGGGATACTGCAACAGTTGATTCAGTTCATGCCGTCTAAGAATCAAATAAGAATACTTTCGAAAATTTTCATTAAAGATGAGAAGAATGCATAATTTGGTGGGAGGTTTGCGAGGTAAGTCTCCATTCAATCCATAGCAACAATGAGACCATACGTGTGTCGTGATGGCAAGAATGTTAGGCCGGTCCCGTGCTTGCTATGATAAGGACCACTTCCCATAAGTATAAACTTGCCTCAAAAACATCGACATTTGGTTAACAGAAAAATAAAATAGAATCAAAGATATTGTCACGTAAGTAAAAAAAAACTTAATGAGAAAATGATCGCTCAAGTGATTCCCAAACAACAAATATCTCACAGACTCCCCTTTTAAGGTAACCGAAACGTAATGATATTAAATAACTGGTAGGAGTCAGTTTAGATCTCTTTGTAAATGTTTCATACTACTCTTGCTCAAATACTACCTAGGGTTCTGAGAAGTCCCTTTCAGTTTGCCTAATCTAAGCATTTGATTAACAAATAGCTATACAATGCATTTTTGCTGATTTATTTGAAACTATGAACGAAGAAATGAATTTTTAGGTAAAGTAATCACACAGACTTTTTGAAATTGCGCATTTTCTTAACACAATATGGGGACCAAAATTCCAACGAGGAAAAACGCTATTTTGACATTAAAACATGAACCACCAGGAAACAAAACAATCGTATGTCAAGAGAAAAGGTCAGAATCATGGAATGCTGCTTACATCTACGGTTGAACGCAGTAGTGTTGATTTATAACATCAACTATTGATTATTTAATTGTGGAGGAGAAATAGTTGCCAAATTATATAAAATCTTATTCCCATGAACATAATTTTATAAGTAGGAAAATAATAATTCATTACAATCAATATTTGTCAAAATAGATAATAAAAATCCCAGTATACGCATTTATGAGCGAATTAAGTTAGATGCAGCCTTGCAGCCAATTGGTAGGACCTATAAATAAGTTACGGATTGTAGTTTAAAATAAACTATCAACATTGAATACTCAGTCTGAGACACTCACCTCTGCATCCTACTCCATCATCCTTCTCAGTAAGTAAACAATGCGAGAAAGGTCTATTCCCAGTTAGTCCAAGCCCGTGTGGATGAACGAAGATCTCATGTTTGCCATCCGATAGGAAGGTCCCTACCTCGCGACACTGAGCAGCCACAGGTTGATAGGGTCCCTCCTCGTCCTCGTGTCTCTCCCTTCTTCTCCGCTTAGACCGACTGACGAGCATCAGGATTATCCATGCGAGAAATAATCCTATCAGGAAGAGGACACATCCACCTAGCACAACACTCAGCATGGTCTTCGTCGGCATTCCAAAGTACTTCCTATCTCCCCTCGAGTCGTTTCGACCCTTGGCGTTGGCAGCCTTTTGGGAATTGAGAGACATATATTCAGCGAGAGTGGGTTGGTCCTGCAGTCGGATAAGCAGCCTCTCAACAGGTACTGGGCGTCCCTTCTTGCTGCTAGGTGGTCCCATATCATCCGCTGATATGACTATGAGGAAAACCGAGTCGCAATTTTCGCTAAGTCGACCAGAATTGACAAACAACTCGCCAGATAGCTTGTCCAAGTAGAAGAGCTCATTGGATACTGGTCCTTGTATTACATTGTAGACAACCGTTCCATTGTGTTCTAAGTCAAGGTCTATTGCAGCAACGCGACCAACAGAACTGCCCATGGTCTCACGACAGGACACGTTAAGCTGGTTTCCGCCCTCATTTGCAGCACTGGTGTTGGGAAAAATGAATACTGGGGCGTTATCATTTAGATCGGAGACCTCGATAAATACTTCTGCAGTGCTTGAAAGGCTTTCCTGGGCACGTCCAGAACCAAAGATCTGTGAATCTGCTACCCTAACAAAGAAGTGATAGTGGGATTTTAACTCTCTGTCTAGAGGCTGACGCAGGAAGAGTTTGTTGTCTCGAATCAAGAAGTAGTGGTGTAGATTCTCAGTGAAATTCTGCAACTCTGAAGAATTGTCTGAATACTGAGGTGGCTCAATCACGACTGAAAAACCCTGGTTACCAGTATCCACGTCGGTGACATGGAAATCTATTAAAGGCTCGTACACTTGAGTATTCTCAATGACCCTAATTATGTAGGTTTCCTTATCGAACAGAGGAGGGTTATCGTTAATATCGTCAAGATGAACAATCACACTAGTACATGCTTTGTGTATTCCATCCTCCGCGCAGAGACTGAACTTATGGACAGCTCTCTGTTCTCGATCCAATTCACCTTTGGTGTAAAGAGCCCCTGTTTCCGAATCCACCTCGAACAGTTGATAATCGAACATGTTTCTCTGATCTAGATCAGGAGATGTTGCGGGCTCAAGGTGAAAGGTGAGAGTGGAGTTGATATCCTTGTCGAACGCAACTACTGGATTCGAGGTACTTTCACTGACGGGAATTAGCTTGGTCCTCGGTGGGCTGTTTTCCAAAACGTGGAAGGTGTTGAACGGATGCTGGAATAATGGTGCCTCGTCATTTACATCCAAAAGAGAAACTCTAAGTCTTTTCTGACTATGCTGTCGAGGATTCCCATTATCATAACACTCTACAGTAAGGAGGTACTGTGACTGGACTTCACGATCCAGTTCCTTCACTGTTTCCAGGCTAAAGAAGTCTGAAAAGTTGTGGATTCGAAACTTGTCGGTCCAGTTAAGCAGGTGACACTGGGAAGTCCCAGCTTCTCCGTGGTCTCTGTCCTTGGCGCTAAAAAACACCAGCGAGGTACCTAGTGGGGCGTTCTCCATAACCGTTAACTCTTCTATGCTTGCTTTAATGGCGCCAGGAGCATTATTCACTGCACCCTGCAGCTTAATTTCAGGGGCATGGTCATTGCAGTCGTTAACTATTATCTCCAGTGTAATAAGAGCTGTTTTGGGCTCCTTTTTTATGCTGTCGATAATGGCCTCCATGACCTTTTGCAGTGACTGTGGCAATAACTTCATCTCGGCGACATTTGGGTCGTAATTCGCATCGATCGCTTGCACTGGTAGGACATAGCGCTTTGTTTGCTCATAGTCTAGGGCCTTTTCCAGGCTAATTTTTCCGGTGTTTGACTCAATAGAGAAAAGAGAAGCGGCTTCTGTTAGCTGGAAGTTTGGAGCGAAGCTGTAGGCAATCTGGTTGGCAGGTGGAGCTTCTTTATCTTCGGCGATAACTTGCACAAAGGGTTTATGGACAGAGGCATTCTCGTAAATTTGAATCACTGCTTTCTTAGTGCTCAGTGCCTTGGTAATCTCAATGTCCCCTAGAGCACGCACATCAATAAACGTGGGAGCAAATTCATTCACATCGAGCACGTGGACCTGAATAGCTAAATTGGCTTTCTGACCCTCGCCATCTTCTGCTTGAAGAGTCAATTCATACTCACTTAGTGATTCACGATCGAGCTCCTTTGCCACTTCAAGAGTTAGGTAGTCCTCCTTGGGTTTATAGGCGAGTCTAAATGGGCCCACACCAACCCAAGCCGGAGATCCACTAGAGGCTGGGATCTCATTCTTCACTGTGTCTTGATATGGTATGCCCTCTGCCTTCTTCAGCGCAATCGAGTAGGTAATGAGAGAGTTTTCAGGAAGAAAGTCTTTATCCTTTGCCGTGGGAAGTTGAAATTTCTCCCCTACTCCTCGAAAACCCTCGAAAAAGGAGACGTGAATGCGATTAGTAGGAGAGCCTGAGTCGGCCTTTGGCAGAACAAATTCTGGTGGGTTGTCATTCAAGTCCTGAATCACCGCTGTCATTCGTCCAATGGGCTTAAGGGTGGTTAAAGGGCCAGAGTTTGCAAGAATGACTGCCTTTATTTTGCACGCTGGCGCAAAGTGACCGAATGCAATGAAATCGGTGGTCTTTGTGGCCTCGTCAGAACGACAACATGACTCCTCGGCTCGGCACAACTCTCCAGACTCCAAATCCAGACTATTTTGCACAATTAGCGAGTGATTTTTGGTCAGAGAAAAGAAGGAACTAAAGGCGCCTGGTCCCAGTCGAACTTGGCGGTCGAACGACATCTGCAGGAAATCACGAATATCAGGGAGGACAACACTGCCGACTGTAACATTCTCGAAGACTTGGATTTCTGTCCTATCTTGGGTATAAATATCTAAGCCGTTCTGGTAAATCCGCTGGCTGTGCAATAGTGGGAAGAGAATGCATATCCGTAGAAATAAATGCAGCATCATTGCAGACCTGACATCCGTGGGGTAAATAAGCTCTTTTTTATTCATACAACCATCAGGGATGCAAGAGCTGGTGACGCTGAGGGTAATGACTTGATACCCGCTGTACGAGAGGCGCTGGGTGCTTTCTGTAGGAGACGCGGTCTTGTACGCGTTCTAACATGTGCCGGTGTGCGGCATCCCATCGCTCTCATTTGTGCTTTTCTTGCGACCACCTGATTGGCCGGAGCTTCATGGCCAATCATAATAGACACTGTTAGCCAGATATGCTTTTGATAGGGAATCCATAAAAGCACCGATTTTGATGGCTGATCTTCACCATTCTATACAATTATTCTATACAATGAATAATTATCATGTACTCCAAGTGGTATTTTGTCCGTTATAAAATAATCCGTGAAAATAAAGCCCCCATGAATACACGAATAAACCGAGCGAGACCTATCATAATGACAATGAGACTTATTATATCGCTAGTGGGAGAACTAACGTTGATTCGAATGTCCAATCAACGTATTCATTAGGCATTCCCATTTTCCGATTTAGCCAAAGAATTAAGGCAGATTTTAAGGCCCCGGGCCGGTCAACTCAAATTGCTTATGAAAATCATAGCAATCTAGATTTAGGGTAGAGCTTTGATGTGGAGTTTTGGTTGATGAAATGTGATGAAACGATAGTTTTAATGAACCTCAAGTAAACTCCAAACTTGATTAAATGTTTCTTGAACTGTAGATATCCATTCTTAACAGTGAGTACAATTATGTGCATCTAGCACATTAGATAGGTGCAATTTCAGTAAAGTTGGTTCTATTATTATTGAAAACCAAATAAGGGCTTTGTCTTTTCCAAACTATTGGAACAGGAGTCTTTCAGGAAACTCTTGCAATAGGGAAACAGTTCCGTTAAATCGGTGATAGGCATTAAATTAGATAGTAATTTACTTGATAAATATTTAAAGAGCTAAATATCAACCCGCCGAATTTCCATGGTAACCCGCGTGAAATAAGCATCGACAGCGACAGTAAAATTCGTTTGATTTTGTTACTTTGAGTGGACTTCCACTTTTGTTAATAATTACTTAGTTTGTTATGGTTTTGTAGATCCGAGATGTCAATTACAATAAATCGATTTGAAGGCTTACGGAGTTCCTTCCAGCTTCTTGAGATTCATTAATAGATGTCATAAAAGTGAAGAATGCCTAGCTTGTTGATGACTGGGATTTCCTTACGAGAGTGTGTCTAGCGCTCTTATAGGAGGCAGCCCCTCCTACTCTTTGAAGACCCTTTCCGAAAGTCACTGGAATGCATGTACCACAGTTGACCTGAAGGGAGCAACACGGAGGCTACGAGAGCCATCGGAGGAGGGAAAAGCAGGGAGAACTGTTTTCCCTGTCATTCACTTGCCGGCGTTAGCTCGCCCCAGGGGTCAAAGAAGGGGGAGGGCGACTGGGAACACTCTACGGCCTTTACCTGGTCGGTAGTGCCGCGCCAGAAACGAGGGCAATTAGCAACTTCTTCCCTTGGAGGCGACTGGGTTAGGCAAATCACCCTTATGAAGGGTAAGGTAGATAGTAACCAACATACGAAGTTTCGAAACCCTTAGTCTAAGCAGACGGACCGTTGATTCGGGTGGCGGATCATTTGGCTCCTACCTTCAGTGGTTAATTCCTTCTTACTTCTTTGAACTCTCTTCACAACTCAAAATCTGTGTAGGCGTCAACACATCTAACCCAGATCCAATCTTCTCTGGTAAGTATTTCCACGTTGAGTGCACTTTCGTAGTGGTCTTAAATCCACTATCAGTGATTTCTATTCACTGTAGGCCAACCAGCAAACAGATCGTTCACTCGGCCTGAACACGACTTCCTTCACATGACTCAAGAATATTCACATCTAGTCAGTGTCTTGAGTTCATCTCTTCCATAATGTACAAATATTTGGAGAGAGCTGAACATTCGGCGTGGACTTCAGGGCGGACTTAGGCTAGTACACACTGAGGCAGACCCAATCCCAATGCCCTACGAGTTATATCTGGGTTTGGCCAAATGTACCTATGCACTATCTCTATTCACTTTGCGTGCTCAAGGGGTAATCTTGCGGTGTAGAGAGGACATCGACAACCAGTTAATAAAGGCGATCCTCTAAACGACTTACCACTGAGCTAGGGGAAGACAGCAGATTAATGCTTAAAACAAACCGATAGTAAAAGAAAACCGGTTATGTTGCGTATTGGTGTGGAATTTGTCACACTTGAACTTCCGATCGTTTGATCTAGTAAATCGAGTGAGTTGGTCTCAGCCAATGTTAGAAATAAACTGGGCCATCACTCCTTCCCTGTGAGTACTCACACAACCGACCATGTTCATAAAATCAGCAAACAAATTTGTACAGCACCCAATCATTTCGGTTCACCAAAGCTTATTCCAACCACACAAGCCTCCTAGGTCAAAAATTAAAAAAAATTTATGGTGGCGTTCTCACTTCTTTCAGGTAATCCTGACAAATGCCAATTTTTCAGAATCATCTAATGAAGAACGTTTTTAATGAACAGATTAGGTCTTAAGCATCTGAGGTAAATGACGCGTGTTAAATTCGTTTGAGCAGAGCAAAGGTAACATATATGTTGTATCGATTGAAAAAGTTCTGTGAATGAGTGGTGTAATCCTTAATCCCTAAGGTTTTTATAGCTCACTAAAGCGTTTACAGACATCCAATGACTAGAGTAACTAGATCCGTTTTTTATTTCACTTACAATTACCACCGGCTTTCGTATTTTTTGCAGTACTTGAACTAAAGACAAAACGTATTGCCTACCATATTATCACAATAAACTGAATAAAGTGGTTGCTAGAAGTAAATTGGATAAATTCCTCATCACCCCGTAGGCAGACAGATGACATTTGCTAGGGAACCATGAGAGAACTCGAGACAGTAAAGCCTATCTGTTTGTACTTTGTGATAAAAAGAAATAGCACATATGAGGATGAGGGGGAAGAAAAGGAGCTCTGAGGATCCAAACTGACACCTAGATGGGGGGTTCAGACATATGTCGAGGGAGCGCGGATCGAAGCTCCATTGCGGGAGGCACGCGAGCTGGCCATAAATTCTTATCTAAGCGCTGCCAACAACTGTCGTGCCAGCTTTTCTCTCTCCCAGTCTCCTCCCACTCCTCCCTCCTGTCCAGCTTGGGATCTGCCTCGAACTCCTCCTCCTCCAGCACCCATAAACCAGCACAAAACATTTTGTCCTCCTCGAGAAAGTTTTCGATGGGAAATATTGTTGCTCTACTATAACTAAAGGTCAGGTTCCCATTGCAGCTATATTCCTGTCTTTTATTGGCACATCATGTGAACAAACATTTCCACCCATCTGGGCTTTTCAACGTCCATAAACAAGTTGTAATCATTTGCATGTAATAAAATATATGGTATCTTTGGATTCTTGATTTAACACTAAAGTGAAAATGGCAGTGAAGGGCTGTTCTGCGATTTCTGGCAATATAGAAATACAAGATGGTAATTTAATATAGTTTAAAACAACAGTTTTTAAAATCGCTTAAACGATTCACAGGTGACTTAACCATAGTAGTAAAGCAGATGACGATGAAAGAAGCCATGATGAGTTTATTTCATGAAGGGCGGCATTTTAAAAACGCTCACATCTAATTTTGGAAGATGTAGTGGAAATCCTGGAAACGATAAGAAGTTTATTGGAAAGCAGTACATCAATCAGCCCTGTAAACACTTCTACCGCTTCTTGAATTGTGGACGTACTTAAAAAGCCTAGCTAAATCATACCTAGGTTAAGCTCATGTCTTACTAACTAGACCTGGAGAACACTTGAATTTAATCAAACAAATGTTTTTAATGTGTTTCTCCTATCTTGCGAAAAATTATTTGCCTTGTATAAGTAGCGACATCAGTGATAAAACCCATTCAGAAACTCAAGGGACAATGGTATAAAGTTCAGGGCACAACATTATGGTTTAAAGTATATCAGGAGTGTTTATTAATATATTACTATGAGCGTTCCTGATCAACTACTGCAAGAAGTAGCATATGCTGAAACAACATATTGAAATCAACTCAGATTCAAATTTGAGGAGCACAGCTTCGTCGTGGAAATGTAAATTTAACCATATCCCACTGCATTGTTATGCACTATTGAACAGATTCGCCACTTGAGGAAGTGTAAATTTCTCACGTATAAGTGTTTATTTCCCATGACGCCAATTCACTCGGCAGAGCGCACACTTAGCTCTAATAAACTAGTCATTCTTCTAACCTTAGGACTATATGAGGAGTTCAAACCATATTCGTTTGATTTATTAATCTAATGTACTGAGGGGATGAGCTCTTTAATCAACTGAAAGCACCGTCCAGAAGAGGAACAGGGCCACCTAAACCCGACAGCCCTTTCTCTCTAATTTGAATTGGACACTGATTATGCACTCACATGAACACAGGAAATAGGAGAGGCAGTTTTGTTTACTGCGTACTTTTTCCAGCACTGGGATGATTTCAGTGCAGTGCGGTCACCCATCAACCACGCAGCTTGTGAGATGACTAATTTTTCGGAAGGGCTTCCCCTACATCTCTCGATGCCACTGTTTAAAATGCCTATAAAAACTGCTTCAAGAAACTCAATACAAAGAAGTGTTATCTTTTTACTGACAGGTGATGAACCACAGGGTTTTTGATGGCCGTAAGATTAGCAGTTCTAGTCATCGTTTCCTAATTTGAATAATTACAAAAATTCGAATACCGAAGAGCTTATTCGTACAGACGGAAAATTTGACCAATGTGCTCCGTGACCACTCATTAGAACTATCATATAGTGACAGCAGAGATAGATCTAAGAGAAGTTTTTAGAATTAGAACGTTTCATGTTTGCGCTGAATCGAGTTGCTGCTGGTAACTTAGATATTTAGGGTAGCGTTGCAACTTTGCAAAGAAAGATGCGTTTTCTGAAAACACTGATTTATTGCTCAACATCAGAGTTGTCAAGCCGGCTTGATTCAGTATCCCAGTGACGCGTTTCATTCCCTCCCACTGGAACTAGCGTTGCATTTGAACATGGTCATATTATAAGCCCAAATCCCGAAGCATAGGCATCTTTATCTTACATCAACATCAGGTATTCCTTGAATATACCATTTCTTCTAACAGCAGTTTCTGACGGTCGAAAGAAATTTTTCCATTTGATAAAGGATAACCTATTCTGTGTATGAATTGGTCCTCATATAGCATTGAGAGGCCAAAAGCGAAGTTATTGAAAATCTCATCACGATTTCAAATGGAGACTGCACCAATAACCGCGTTAGAGCCGCATCTACCCACAAGAAAATCGGCATGGAAGCAATCCTTAGAGGGCAACCAGTCTGCTTTTTATGCACAAATCGCATGCTTTAATTATAAATAATCCAAGAGGCTACATTTATCAATAGCTGCAAACTCCTTTGAGTATTTCTTATTCGCGTCTTTCCGTTTCACTTCATAGGGTTAATTTAAGCACTTCGAATCATCGCTTTATCAAAGAGACCTTAGAAGTCCTTCTAATTTTGATTGTAGTTGTGTAGCCGGGCGTATGATTGTGTAAATTTCTGACTCTCACAATTCTGCTAAGGTGTCAAGTGTAAGCGTTAACATTTGAACCAATAAGCTTTGCACTCATTGGGAGGGCAAAGGTAGGAATAAACGCTAGTCGATGCACTGCGTAATTAAATTAATGCACTACTGCTGTAAAAGCAGCAGGGGATGCGTAGAGCTATCGAAGATCAATAAATTAGTCACCCCAATGTCGAGTTGGAGCGGGAGAGAGGCTCATACATAGTGTGAGTAAATCACAGACAGCATGCTTCCATGCCCATAAAGGATGTGCGCGTCACGGATTAAGAAAGCCCAGTACTAGCATAGAAAATAGACGATTAAGATGAAACACGAGGCATGCACTTAGGAGGGCCCCAGTGTGTGCGTGTGTGTGCAGGCGAAGCGGGTATTTGATACCTTGATGGTTGGGTGCTGGTGGGGGGCGGAGGAGGAGATGGGCCCAGGCGCCTGTTTGCGCGCATCGACCACAGGACATACCACTGCCATCAGCGGCACTCTAGTGGCGCAACCAGAATCTGGTGAGATGAGTCACAGAGAGGGCTGTGTATGACTAAACTTGTCGCAAACACAAAAAGTTAGTGGTATTGCGCCTTAACTATGATAGCTGTTCGTTTATTCATATTTGAAAATAGCATATGGAAAATAGCAGTGAAAAATACCCCAAACCCCTGGAATAGGTAGTGGTTTGATTCTATGCCCAAAAGCTACAATAGTCAAACAGGAACATGAACGGAATTCTGACTGACAACTTCAGCTGCAGCTTCGTTGATCTGTGTAGGAACACCCCTGCTCTTAAGCCGCTAGAATTTGTGATTTTTAGGCGAATCTAAAGCTTATGATAGCTTTTGGAGAGATATTTAAGATGGGCAAGTGAAAACGTGACATCTGTGTTTGGAGGTCTAACACCACTTTCTCGGCCTTTTGCTAGGTCCCTATTTTGCAACTTATAACAAAGATTTATCACAATGCCTCAAATATGAAGGAGCCTGTGGTTAAAAAGCCTAAGAAAAATGTTTATCACGCAAGTTATTGACAATCTAAAAAGCTATAAAACACCACATATTTAAGGCCTTCAAATACCATGCAATGAATGACTAATAAAATCACATTCCGCTCCCACACACCGTCAAGACGGATAAAACTGGTGGGTGTGTAGACTAAAATAGCTACCTACAGTTCTTATATCTTCAGCTGACAAACCTGAACGACATTTGAAGTTTATGCTCCTTCCCTCCGATACCAAGCGTTTCTTTCCTTCCTTACCAAAGGTTCATGGATAATGGTGCTTCACGGAGACATTGGGTGATATGTGCCGAGTAGAAATAACAGAAATTAGAAACAGATTTATATATGTATATGCACTTATCATCAGACTCAATTTTGACCGAAAAATGTTCGTTTTCAGGAAATCAGATGATTCAGGTTTAGCTTTGGCAACAACTTCCCCCTGCATTGAGTAGGGTTGGACGGCTTAGCGACCCGTTCCTTGGAAGACAAAAAACTTGGGAAGTTCTCGACATTGGAATAGTGGGGCATTTTCAAATATCTCACCTTATCTTCATTAACAGTGCCTAGTTACGGACATTCATTTATATATTATTTGCTCTAGGACCAGTACCATCGGTCCATAAGATGACAATAAGAGGTAACTTTAGGTAAGAAAATCAGACTGTTTACTCTCCCAGGGCTACACTGATTGTTTTAGGTGCCAATAATTCAAGCAGTGACGGAATTTATATTGCAGAGGTGCACTAACGCTGCAACATTCTCATCGTTCATCAATGCTGCATCAGCAGTTCTTTTTAAAAACCACTTCCTTTCCTAACTTGCATTTATTTTGGGTGTGAAAAGGAGGGCTACGCTGTGCACGAATTGTCATTGTCAGAGTACTGTAGCAAACTTTGAGTACCTCGAAGGTAAAAACGTCGAATGTGCTGATGACTACGACCTCTGTTGATAGTAACAAGGTTTTAGACATCCCGAATGCTAAAGAAGACTTAACAAAAGTCCAGGCTAACATCTACTTGCTACTAGAAGAGAGGTTGCTAAGTTTCTTAAAATTGTGAGCTTTTTATGCATGTATGGAGACATCCAGTATCAAAATTAATTACGCCGGCAGTTTGTGTACAAAGCATCCATTGCTTTTGCCAAAATTTATTTCTAATTAATTACGTATAAATCGAATTGAAATTATGCAACATATTTCAGTGAAGTAGGTAATTGTCCTTAATTGCAATACTTCTTTGAGATTTCCAACGAAATCAACCCACATAGCACTATGAAGGTTAACAAGCACCATCTCTGACAAATCAAATAGGATTTCATAAATGCAAAATATAACCGTAGCAATTGGTGCTATTAATCATTCAGCAAGGTGACATTAAATTATTCGAACTTTCGTCTCATGCGCTTGGCTTGAGTGACCGATCGAGGAGTGAATCTGACCATCTCACTTGACGAGGAAATAGAACCCAGGGGTTTCGAACTCGAAGGGTGTGGCTGGCTCGAAGTTGAAGGTCTCTTGCATGTAGGCCCGTTTATGATTGGTTGGCAAAGGAGAGCCTGCTGAACAGCCAGAGGAGTACCCTTTGATTGAGCTTGTGGTCTGTGGGAGGAAAAGGACCGGAAAATTTGACTAATTGCTGCAGTATCACTTGCTGTTCCACTATTGTACGATGGGCAACTCCTAGTTACCGCGTTCTATCCATGCGTTTGCTAAATGCATTTGGACTGTTCCGCTGAACCAAATTGTAAGTACGTGCGTTCGTAAAATCTTCAATTCCTTCCATGTGCAATACAAGGTCATACAACACCGAACTCAAATTTGCTTGGAAAGTACACCTCTTCTCTTGTTAATCCGCATATTCCACAGCATTAGCGAAATCGGAGTCTAGCAAAACACAAACGTCATCCGCCCTGCTATCCAAGAAAAACCGCACCAGAAATAATGGAGGAAACTACTTGAAAGGGATTGAAAATAACCAGTTGTGTTGTCCTAGCATATTAAAAAATTAACATTGGTTTGAATTACTCTCCATTGAATAGTGAAGTAAAAGAGAAAGTCTGCCTGCTTGGATGCAGCATTTGAAAACTCAATAACCTAAAGTCAGACTACGCAAGGGAATGGCACCAGTTTCTACGAAACGAAGATAAATAAGTGCTTTTCCCAGGAAATCTTACAGTCGTTTACTTCACTTCCAGTTCGCAAAAGATCCGTAGTAAAACCCATGAGCTTAAGAAATCGCGACTCTCATAAACCCATTCACTGAAAATCAAGTCACTGTATGACACTAAGCAGGAGTTGGCACATCAACCCAACGGCCTGCGTCGACCCTCCCCCCCCCCCCAACCTCCCTGGACAATTACAAGGTGCTTCTCGCGAAATGCTGCTTCTCAGTCGAGCAAGCGATATAATGTAACCGATTGAGAAGAAGGAGCTATATCAGGACAATTTTAGGGAAAGATAAAATCAAAGAAGACGCAGACGATAAAACGCGTTATAAAATGGAAATGAAACAACATTGCCCATAGAGAGAAAGGCAAACTCCGATGTCTTGTAGACTTCCCAGAAACCGTGGGACTAGGATCAAGGCGAACGAAAAGACCGCGATTTATGAATATATGAAATGCACCAAAAGTTATACAATTACAACAGTAAAATTTCTCCACAGGATACTTCAATCTTAATTACCTAGAAGAGGGCTCCAGATAATAGCAGAATTCTGCCTTGTACCATCAGATAAGCAATCAGTGGACGCAATTAGATTGAAAAACATACCATTTTGAGTAAGATCACCTTCCACTCACTAATCAATGGGCATGAGTCAAAAGTGAACTTTAAATGGCGAAATCTTCAAGATTTAGCTAGATTTTCATAGTTTAACAATAAAACTGAAAGGCTGTCAGAGGAACCCGAGCACCTAGATCAAAAACGGGTGCCATAAGCACTACAGCACTGCGTTGGACAATGATTGTCAACTAGCTCAAAGGTTAATAAAATACGCCAGTGGTTAATAATTAAACTGAGTTGAACTGTTCGAACATTACACCAAACACCTACCACATAAAAGTGCGTTTGTGACACTCGGGAATTAAAATACAAACATCAGAAGCAGCAAAAGCCTTCAAAGGATCGCCTCGGAAGAAAGCGAATGGAATCGCGGGGAGGGGGGTGGGTGGAGGTGCAAAATGGGGGAGGATGCTGTTAGACAATGACAATGGGGTTGAAGAAATCGCAGAAATACGGCCGCATCAAAGACGTACTGGAAGGAGCAGCGATGGGCAGGCGCATAAAACGAAGTTTCAAAGACGATCAAAAAGGGCCGCTGCTTAAAGACCGAGGTGGGTTGATCTGGTTAGGAGGAAGAGGAGACGAAGAAGAAGGGGGTGGGAAGAGGAAGGAAGCGATGTGCGTGAGAGACTTCAGTGAAGACAAAATGCAGTCACTACTCAAAGTGAAACAATGGAGAGGCCTATTAGTAAGCTACAAAGATACTTATTCGTCGCTAAGTCGGCTTGTCTTGGTGCTCACGGATCACTTCCAATATTACATTAAACAGAACTTCATCAGCACACGGGACGGATATCTCGGCTCCAAAATCGATAACTACCAAGTTTTCCCAACACAGCACCAGCGAGTCTAAGCAAATACAGAGGGCTAGTGAAGTTCATGTATTAAATCAACCGAAAAGACGTAGACATCTACTCATTGACGGGATTAGCAGCTGTGTCAATTTCGCCTCCCTCCAAATGACTCAGTGTATTTACATTCGTTAAGCCATCAGTAATAAAAACCCCATTCCCCCTTGACCAAAGTTAATTGCCTTTTGCAACAGAGCTTTTGTAGATACCGCATCAGTCTTCACTACTTTCATGCAAAAACGAAAATTTTAAATGCGTCAGGAAAATTGTCAAAGCTTTCAGTTGTTTGAAAAAATATATTACTCCCTTGGGAGAGGTCACGCCCAAAAAGTTGGATATGCGAATGATAATGGACTCCAAGGCATGCCCTATTTATTGATTGCAAGACTGGTGACTGGTTATTGCAGTTAAATCACCGACGCATGTTAGGGTGAGAGCAATGAATCGTGCAGGGTGATGACTAGAAATAAAGGGTGCAAGGCAACGGGACTCTGATCCACGAAACAGTAACGACCGTAGTCAAATGGACCCTAATACGTTCTTGTCTGCAGCCATTTTCCTCTGGGTAAGAACAAAGGCAAAGTGGTCGAGTCTGCGACGGCGTGGAGCAAGAACAGTAAATTAGCCCCAAAGAGGGGAACTAGGGCAGCATTGTGGGAATATCCGAAAAAATATACAAATGGGCAATTGTAGGCGAGCATAAGATAGGCGCCCGCTAACGCAAATGTCACGGAAAGGATTACTCTCGGGAAACTGATGTTTTGCCAATCATTTGTAGATTTCCCCATATTTAGGGGCGCACTTTTTCCTATTATCGACAGCGGATTTTTACTGAGCAAAATCAACGTAGTGAGATTTAAGTTTATCCTAGATGAATGAGTAATGCAACGAGCTAATTAATGTGAGTTCAAAAGAAAAACGATCCTAAGGCTCCATACAAAATGAAAAGAATACGAACTCGTTAGAATTCGGTTATCAGGCGAGGCTTTGTAACGTTCTGTATTGCCCACGAGATAGGCTGTCTAGCGGCGTTCCGGTAAAAAAGATTGGCCCAATTCGTGATCAAGCAGATGCGGAAGTGAAAAGCCCAGTTCATTCTCGATGCTTTGAAGAAAGGCTTTTGGGGTAAATAGTTAAAGTTCCTCCGAAAATTCAACATCTACTCTTGACAGATGCGAACCTTAAATATCCCAGCAAAAATATTTCCTACATGCAAACTTAACATTCACATTGAAGAGCTAATCAGTTTAAAAAGACCCTGTTATTGAATCACCATAGTGATCGCGGGAAGATTCATGGCAATAATACAAGTGATAAATACGGAATAAATTAAGAATGCAGTATTTAATCAACACTAAATTAGGGGGAATTAATGAACTATGAAAACCGAAATTATGGCTCACCAAATCAAAATATGAAGAGTGCATTTGAGAAAGAATATTACTTAACTTCCAAATTCCAAATATTCCGTTACAAATGGCCGAGGGTGGTGCTGATGACAGTAATTGATGGTAGCATTTTAGATGGAGATTCGGATATTGATGATAGAGCCCATTTCCATTCGACTATTCATCAAGCTCTGCCTTTGACTGTGAGAAACTACGCAGCAACCGTTCGTTTAGGATCCTCTAATGTTCCAACGCTCTGCATAAAGCCTTATGTCCATGGAAACTTGGAAGCACAGAAAATGTGGTGACATAAATAAGGATTTATAGGGTAGATGGAACATCGTAATAAGAAATACTCAACCACCAAAATCAGCCACGCATCCCTGTAGCTAAAAAACGTGTTAGTTTTATAAGCACTCGTTTCCAATGGACTTCCCGTGGCCCCGACTCCCAAATTTGGAGTTGATGCGAACCTTCTGATGGCAATATCTAAGGCCGACACAGCGGTGCAATAAAGCATTAAACAAAAGGTATGCATAAGTCTGGATGTGGGAAGGCTGAGGCAAGAATATTAAACAAGTGGATGACTGGAGGTGGTGTTTATTTGAAACGAGCTGCACGGGAAGGCGATAATTGTGACAAATTGGCTCTTTTTGAAAGACTTCCAAGTGGATAATGCGAAGCGCGCTGTGGGAAGTAGGAGGATGCGGAGAGGAGGAGGGAGCTATATAAACTGTGATCCCACCCCCTCCTCACCACAGCCCTTCTGCAAAATGCGAATTGAGTTCACGCAAGAATCGTTAACGAGGAACATTAATCTCGATAAGTGTTTGTCACCTCCTCTGAAAAGCAATTCAAAGAGCCCAGCCGGTGCGAACACACTCACTCCAAGGCACTAAGCAGCACGGCTCATAGAGCTTTTTGTCGCGCTTAATGAAGGGAAAAGGAGAGGGGGGTGAGCAAGTAGAAGGCGCAAGTGCCTTTCATCTGACGTATCAGGCACAGCCAATGTATGCTTGCAAAGGAAGGAGCCACCACTCTTGGGCATCTTAATAAAAAGTGCTCACCTCAAATTTATCGGGCACTGACGCGCACGGTTGGCTTTGGAAAAAGGACATGGGAATCAAGAAACTGGAGCGCTGTCTACGGCCCTCAAACAGGATTTGCAAACCGCTGGAATAGGGATGGCGGTCTAAGTGTTACCTTATGTGGGAATTAAATATGCCATTAAATTACCAGTGGAGTATCGGGGTTTGAGGAACGCAGAAATACATTAAACTAACTTCAATACGTTGTAGACACAGCTGATTTAGAACAAATACCATGACAGCTGGCAACTTCGTGGAAACTTAAAGAAGCATTTTATATTTTGCAAATATCCGAATGAAAAGGGAGGCACCAGATGGTGACAACTCGAAACAGGTACCTCTGCCTTGATTCATGGAACTCATGAAAAGACAATCCAGAAGTTCAATGATTAGGTCATAATAACGTGAACAAAGGTCCTGTCGATTCGAAACAAGTGTTTAAGAAGGAAATGAACTGATGTAAAAGTATCGAGTCAGTTAGCTACGGAGTGTGATTTACCCTAGTCATGTGGGCCATGCACAGGATAATGAAATTTTCCGATTGGCAGTTTGTCGTTTTACTAAATTGATGAAGAGGCTGATCACTTGCAGACCAAAGATACGCATTTCAGTCTACTTCGAACTACCGTCGCACTGAGGTAGACTAGTTATCCCTAAGTTCCATGAGGAAGTAATGCAGGAAGCACAGGCATTTCCCAACACTCACCTAGACTCGTTGCTGAAAAGTAGAGGGGAATAGGTTTGCAGGAGTTTCACGAAATCCAACCGATATCAATGCGAAAAGGAAGGAAGCGGATGCAAAATTTTAAAATACGGCTGTTGCAGATGATAGCGATGAAAAGCTGGGATGAGAAACACGGAGGCGCAAATTTTTCCAGTTGCCGAAAAAAGGCAGACCTAGGTTAAGCGCTACGAAGCGTATTTCAGTTTATGCCTGACCGTGTGAGGGTTTAATACGAGCGAAAAATTCCGCATTCACTTTTCGCGTTTTTGAGGAAAAAGAGTGAACTGTAAATTACATTCCAGTAAAAAAAATAACATCAACGAAAAAAGACACAAGGACAGAGACAAGTGAGGAGAGAGAAGCAGTGCATAAGTGGCAAATCCACTAGAACCAAGTTCACCTTTATCAAACTATCAGAGACGAAGTTCAAGAGCAATTTGAAAATGCATCTTCAAAGAATAGTTTTTCTGGATTCAAAAAATCACACATAAAAATGCATTATGCGATTCGATGATAAAAAAGGTTGGGGTTTCTAAACCTCTTACTCCAACTTAGTGTGATCGGAGGGTGCTACCACCAAACATTAAAAGAAATGAACTGTTAACACGAAATCTCTAGTTTTGACGTGTGAAAAAACGGGGATGCGGGTGTTGCTAGAGCTTAATTGTGTGAAATGATTACGCTTTGCAAATAAAAGTCAAATTAGCATAACCCAGGGGATGTTCAAAGACATATAACTCCTGTAGCAAAAAAGATATTAAGACTTACCTAAGGTCAATGCTTGTATTCATTCGAGCTGCTTGGTCAAGTTGAATCGATAGCCCGGTGTGACTGTAAGGGTGTGGAAACTCCTGGGTGCTGGGAAGGCTTTGTGATACTGTGACCACGTTTCCCAGTTGTTCATGATGGTGGTTGAGTTTAGCTCCACAGCCAGAGGTGGTCGGTAAAGGAGGCGTGGTATTTAAAGGGCTTGGGGGAATAAACGAGGGCATTGAAAGTCCTCCCAATCCGTTGAAAGACTCGATTTGCTGTTGTTGACTTACAGCGTTAGTAGGTTGCTTTTCAGTTACGCGTGATTTCTGCGCAACTAGAAATGCACATAAGATATAATTACTACTTACAAGAAGGCAGTAGGCAAACATTCCTAGTACAGCAACATTCTGTGGACGACACTGATTACGAGATTTGTAGTGATAGCAGCTTGGTGAAACTAAATTGGCTTGCACCTAGCGAATTTCACTGATATTGTATACGTAATAAGCAGTTCTAAAAGCCTCTGACCAAATTAACAAATGCCCTTACACACAACTACTGCCTTTGTGGAGTTTCATACGAGCACACAATGTGCAGCAGCTACTAGAGTGAAACTAAGCATGACCTTAATAATTATTCGCCTTAACTTCACGACGACGCTCATACGCCCTCATCGAAAACTTTTAACTTTCACCTTCGAAGAATCAATTCGTCTTGATGTTTGAAGCCGATTTTGAGACAGGAAGTGAAAAAGCGGTTTGGGTGGGTGAGCACTTCTTCTCACTACCTTCACACGACTCAATGTGAGTCTAGAAACGGTACCTTGCGATTAGTCCACTATGGCTGCCATAAAACTGCCCTATTGCTAGCCCTTTCCACATGTACCTTAAAAACCCCATAGACACCGATATCTCTTCCCATTATTTATATCTAGAAAGATTACGAATCCGGAATTCGAGTTGAGAAAAAAGTAGCACGAGTTTTACGAAAAATGAAACATTCAGGGGACATAAATTAAGAAGAACATACCGAATTTTCTATGGACGGCATCATTGAAGCGGCGATAGGAATGCATCTTGATGCGACACTCCGCAACGGATTCGTGCTCAGGTGCATATACGATGTGCAGAAAGCCACCGTAGAAGGAAGAATCATCAAGTCGCTTTCTGACATTCCTACCAGTAGTCAATGCACTGACAACTGCATTTGATGCAGAAAAGAAACAACAGCTAGAGTGCCCGAGTAGCCAGACCAAGGTTTACTCACCGTGCAGAGACGACCGAGTCAAACTTGGCCAGGAATGTCTCAGTGAATGTCTCTTCATCTGGGTGATTTACTTTTCGCAAATTTAGTACCGGTGAGATATTCTGGACCCTCTCTTTTAAGTTCTTAGAAAGGTCAATAGACGGTACTCCAAAGATAAGAAGATACATGGATTCATCGGCAATAGTATATACCTATGAGTACAAATCATGGACATCAATTATACCTCACCTTCACAGAACGCTTTCGCTTACCATCCCGATATGGGGGACGAGTATTACAAGGACCAACTTTTCGATGATGAGGAAAAGGCCTGAGTTTTTCTGACATCTATAAGTATGCAGTAATTAAACTTCACATGCCAAATTACGATGGTGTAAAAAACAAATGAAGTATCGGAGCATCTGTACAGACTCAGACTAACCAAAACGCCACAAAAATTATAATAAATATAATATGCATATAATATACGTATAATAATTAGTAAAATCCATCAACGTCCGCACCCACACCTACAAGACCAGGACACCAATTGGACTGGGCTTAGAACGACCTACTTCGATCACATGGGCCTTATTGGCAGACTATAACACAAGCAACGATGTTACACAAAATTAAAAAATATAACATAGTCAAAAGATGAATATATTTGAAGTCTTTGTCATTTAATTTTGGAGGTTACCGCATTGTGTAGCAAGGCATTGAAAGCTTTTATCTGTAAAAGTGTTACACATACGTTCGATGTCGAACAAGCTTTATTCTTATTAGTCAACATCAGCATATTTTCCGACATTTCTAAGATGTGCATGCTGTTCCATTTCTTTTGCTTTTGAAAAAAATTAAACCCATTTCTGTCTGCTAAAGAAGTGGTTTAACATTTCCTGCTAGCAAGAGATCAGAAAAGACGAACGTGTGTGACTTTGGGATAGCTGAAGTAATTTATGGGTGCACTGCCATCACACTCGAATAATCATTTCGTTTGCTCGATAAAATAGATTCATGTCTGATCTTCCTGGATTACATGATTAAGGCCTCCATCGAAGTTGTTTTCTTCAAATTCGCCTAAAACATACACTGAGTACCTGAATGGCAGTAAGATCTATTGTTTTTCTATTTTTCACTTGACTATATACATGGGTCCGGACTCTCAACAAATGCATTGCGGTATAATCTACTGAATACTAATATTTCTAACCAAGACTCGATTTTCGATGGAATTTTGTCCTTAAATTCTTTCTCATTTATAAGAGTGTGATACCGTGTTCTTTTAAACAGCTGAAAACATCAAATATAATAAAGAGTTTTTGATCCGGGACTGAATACACACAAAACATGACTTCTAATTCATTCTAATTTGAACCGATGTTTTGATGAAATAGCTTAAAAGATCATAGGTAATTGGTTCAATGCGCGCCACTCAAGGTTGTATTACCCGCTGCGTCTGTGCTACTGCTCGTGATGGAAATTAAGCCCATGGGGTATGTATTTGTTCACTTATGCTTACTTTAGTCGTGAGATTTTGATTAAGGGCTACCTCCGGAAGGCTCCATCGAATGATGATAAATCGAAATTCGCGGGACTGAACGTGAGTACACATATGCTAAATAATAACAAATTTTGGACCTCATTTAGTCTCTATTTACAGACTGTGGCGTTTCCCTTGAACCGGTAATTTGTATTTTGTGCATTTCTGGTGTTCGCTTGCTTGAACCTATCACAATGTTTTATTTTTTCCTTAAAGCGTTGGAAAAAGCGGTACTGCGTATTTTATAAAATTCGCAATCCAACTGAAACACATGTTTTCTTCGAATATTACAAATCTGAAACGGACAAATATCCGAGAGGTACTTTTTGTCTTGGCTTATAGAAGAATCTCAAATTTTAATTAGAGAAGTCCAACTCACTCATGTTTACGGTATTGTTAGGCTTCATCGACCTGAACTTTTGTGATCGCATCTATGAAAAGCAAGCGGATAACAGATTTCCCAACGTTTTCGTGGTCAAAACGGCCCATAAAGGAAAGAAAAGGGACTATTTATTCTCTGCTGAAACTGCGGAGGAAATGAATGACTGGATTACCCAACTTACACGAGTTTTAAACATGATTCCAGAGCAGACGCCAGGTTCTTCCACCCTCGGTATGTTTTAATTCCTTCGTATGCTTCGCGGCACTTCTCTTGCGTCTATTGTCATAATGGGGCTTACTGCTTTCTTGGCCTAGAAACAAATATTCAAAACACGTCCAACAAATATCGTTTTAACTCCCGCGGGCCAATGCGAAACAATAAAGCGCCGTCCTATACCACCACGAATACTAGCTTCTCGCTGACTTCCAGTCATCTGAGCGGTGTATGTTATTGTCCTAGATAACTTTCATGAAAGTCTTGCTAATTGTGTCAATTACATGATTATTTGAACGGAAACTTTGTATATCTTGCAGCTACTTTTGTGTCTGTTTTCTTAGACGGCATATTGTTTACATGCAATCATTATTCCTTCGAATGAAAGTATCGAAAATTAAGTCATTGTGTTTTTCTCCAAAGAGTTTCCTTAATTGCCATGCCTGCCCTTTTGCACCCTAGTACTCGGGCTTCGCCCCGTCCACCGCACCTTGTGTTCCACAAATGCGTCATCTTTCGCAACGCCAGTCTTTGAAAATAGTAGCTGCTTTTTTATTCTCAGCTGTGATCTAGGCCTCATTTAAGGGGGCAGTGTAGGACTTACTGGGAGATTCTTTGGCAATTTTATGCCCTTGTAGTCGCGCACCTATAGCGACCAGAACTACACCGAGGAGTATCGGACCTCCTTTGGGGAAAATACCGCAGATGATGAGGACTGCTATCACGTGAGTCGCCGTTGGTTAAAAGTTGCCTCCTGATTTATGCCCATCTTGTGGCTAAGTGCTCCTTTTGGTCCCCTGTGTCCTTGTGTGTGCATGTATACACTGCACTAGTCACCCTCGTTTGTGTATGGATCTTCGCGCTTTAGGCACACACAAGTCGTTAGTGTAAACATGGCTCCTTTCTATGGTAACAGTGGGGTTTACATTTATTTCTGTTAGTCGTCAACTCTAAGGTCACTGATCGACTGCTTAAAGTTTTTCCCGTGGGTCGAAGCATCAATATCCTCATCGTGTCAAAAATTGAGCAAACTGTTTTCAGTGGCGGCTTAACTTGAAAAAGATTTAGCGAAATTTAATACTGAGGTAGCGCTTCCTCTGATTCATATGCAACGTCGTCCTGTCAGCTTGAGTTGTCCAGGCCGGAAAAAATTGTTTGTGCATGAGTAATAAGATTTGAATAAGAGGATTCTCAGGGAAACTTGCGTTTTAGTTCGGTAATTGCTCCAAATTGTCGGAAGTGCTATTTGAAGCTATGAAGTATAAAGCGCTTCCGGCGAGGACATGAGTTTAAATACGTTCCACATTGGTTATCTTAAGCGTCCTAGCAGATATTCTGTGCTGGTTCGTGGCTATTGTAATGGTAAACGGATTTTTTTATGTTCGCCTTGTGTTATTGTAGATGTTACCACAGCCGGACCACGCCTATGTTAACTTGAAGAATGATGCTGGTGTTGTAGGTAAGTGTGCTAACCGTTCTCCGTTGATACATGTGCTCATAACAAACACAATTGTTCCGTTGTAAACCAGTTTAGCCTATAGTGGAGTCGTTAGAGGAATGTTTATTCACTTTCTCATCGATTGATGAATTCTGTGTGCAATCCTGACAACGATTAAGGGATCGTTTTTAATGTTTTCCAGATGAAGGTAACGAGGCTAATCGGGATAGCGTCTACTACAACGTCTGGGATTCCTCCGCTGCCGATGTGAATTCTGCGCAAGGCTAGTTCTTCTTTTGATGCTAAATGCACCCGGTCAAGACACTATCTTACTGCTGTTAATTTTCTGAATTTAGTACCTGGTAAAGAGGCTTCAGGCTACCACAACTTACCAGAAACCCAGCCGCAGTCTGCGACCTCGAAAGCATGTGCAGTGTATGATTCCAGCAACCCCGGAGACTCTCGTTACGGCTTCCAAGGCGACAGGGACAAGTGCGCGATTACTGTGGTTGTTTTACTCATTGACGCTAGAGCTTTTTAGATATGGAATTGGCTGGATTTTGAGGTGAACCGTTGTGTCGTTGCTTAGGCTGATTTGATTGTGTGTTTGCCAGTGGGAGTTTGTGCCTTTGGCTAGTAGTCGCCTCACTTGTAGCTTGAAATTAGCGTTCTGTTAGTTCAGATACGAACTTTGGTTCTATTGTGTATGGCCTCTTTAAACATAAACTTATGCCACTTTTTTTCAAAAATGGTACCCGAATATGGTATACTAAGCTTTGGATTGCAGAATCGGTAATAAATCGTTTGTGTGGTAGATTAGAGACGTTTCGCCTTGTAAATGACTCCAACTATTGAAGGGAGTAAATCTTCTAAATGTCTGAATTGAGATTTCGGAAGTTATCCAACCCTTTGAGCAATAAAGTCGCTCGTTTTCAGCCCTTTTCTCTTACTGCTATGTATAGTAAATGATTAACGAAGGCTTTTCCCTGTGGTTGCCTTTAGGACCCAGCTGCCGAAGCGCACAAAGCCCCAGACATCCTCGTCTTCTTCGAGCACCGACTCGTCTGACGACGACAACAGTGCTGATGGCAAGGCTGATGACAACTCGGGGGAAAATACTTGTTTCGCATCGCCAACCAGCGGCGAGGGTGAGAGCGAGGCCCCAGCTCTTTCCAGTGCTTTCAACTCGCGTGCTACTAAAACTACCAAGGTTAGTGTGGCTCTATTGAGCACTTTTGATTATAGCCCGATTAGAAGTAGCGAAATCGTAGAGGTGTCCTTTTGAATTTCCTATCCTGTACTTCAAAAAGCAAGTCTACATGAACTCTCACAGCAGAGGTTCTAATCAGGAATGAAGAGCGGTCATCTGTTTGTCCAGATAGATCTCCATGCTTCAGTGGTCGTATGTTTACGTCATGCATGCATATAGTCAAATCAGGTCGCTCAATCGTTATGCTTTGCAGTGGAAATCAATTCTCTTCAGCTCTCCATAATCAAAATGATCGCCCTTCGTAATACACACATGCACAAGTCACTCAAACCACAGCGCGGGACGTGGATAAATAAGGTTTTCGATTGCTTTTACATTTGCTATTTCGCAAGACGTTACTTCCCTGTATTCGCTCTACCCTCGTTTTTCGGAATGTGTTATTTGGCGATGTAACTAAGTCGAATGTAGTTTTTGCTTTATATCGCACAATGAATCCAATCAAGACACGCTTGTAATTACATATCAGGATCCTCTTGTTGTCGATTACCCGAAAGTGTGCGCGATCCGAGCTCAAATAGTCCACATTCCTCATGAAGCTAGCGTCTCTTCTGATTGAACTGCGGAAGTGGAAATAGACCTCGTTTCTTTTCTCGAGTGGTGAATTCCTCCCAACTGCCAGAGTCAAGTGTTTGATTTCTGAAGTCACGTCTAATCGCCTTGATCCGAGTTAATTAACCAAATCCGACTGCCCTCACTCGCATGCGGCGTTCGGTTGTGACTGTCACCTTTATCACTTTTTCCCCCCATTAATATGCGCCATTTTAATTTTCTTCCTATTAAGTGAACGGACCTGCAATATTTTGAGACGTTATCTGTCCATCGTTGCAATGTAGTTTGATAGTTAACCCGCTAAATTTGTCGAGGGCCAGGAAGATCCATTAATAGGAGAGGTCCCAACGCCTCGTTAGACTTGTAACCTTTCGGACCGTAAATGCACTTTTTCCCTTCTCCGAGAGGGGGTTTTGAATACCGTCATTTGGGCTCCCCCGTAGTCTTGGCCTTGGATAATTTCGGCGCATACGCACACAGAGTCATAGACTTCGGTGTTCGACTGGCTTAGCGGTTAATAAAAGGGTGTTTCAGTCTCAGGCGCCATTAACGCATTCTAAAAAGTTGCAATGTGTAACCTGTTCGTACTGTCGGTGTTTTTTCGATTTAGCTAACAGGAAAAAACCACTTGTTGGTTTTCTAACTAAGGGTTTTACATTTCTTTTGGTTCAAAAAACCAGTGTTAAAGTAAGTAAAAAGTGGCAGAACATAATTCTGATTTGGATTTTATTTGATGGTCTAACTTGGAGGTAGTAAACCTTTAATAATGCATTTTTTCCTCGTTTCCCACCTACCGAACTTCAGCCTTTTTTATGGCGTAACAAAAAATGCAACTAAGTAGAAAAGTTAGGGGAACCCTAGGAGCGTTTCGAGAAGTGCCCCAGAATCTGTCAACTTGGCAGTTTGGATCGGAAAAAAATGGTTTGCTTGGATTGTTTCAAAGTGCTACTATGTTGGGCAAAAGCGCTGTAGAAGTAAAAGCTTGACTATGCTCGTTGTGGATGCATCCGTTTCCCTGGTATTGCTGTCAAGTCTTTTCTTGTGAGGTAGAGGAATGCGATTGGCATTTTGAATGCTGCTGTCAGCGTGTCTAACACGGCAATCCTATTACGAGTAAACCGAATAGCTTACTTGCTCCCATGGTAGTTAGGAAAGGTCGGTCTTACGTGGTTGAATTTTGTAAACTAGTTGCCCACGTACTTCGTGTATGCGTTTGGCTAGTGAGATCACCTCTCATCTCGTTTAATGTCCTTTTAGCCCACCCATACATCAAAAAACCCACCGGCAGATGAATCCACAGTGCACTACTTGGACGCTGAAAACCTGGAATTTTCGCTAAGTCATCGTACAAATGCTATGCCCTCCGTGCCACCGAAACCCACTCATTTGCGGCCAAAAACTGCTGCGGAATCGACAGCAACCTCGGGAGTCACCTCAAATGGGGATAGCAGCAATGCTGACGCATACTTCAGTAGCTACAATGAGCTGGATCTACGCAAAACACAGGCCATCTTCACTGTAACGAAGGAGGTCATGGGCGAAGACGATGGCACATAAGCTACCGATCTCCAACCCCCCTGTTCTTTGTAAATAGAGTCCACATGCCTTCCTGATCGCATGGACCCTTCTCCTTCTTTTTCTGCCGGTGATTCCTTCCAAAACAGCACCTCTTTCACTTAGCTCCGTTCTATGCATAGAGCGTGTTGGTAGTGTACTCTAATGCGCTTCCCAGCACTGGTGCCTATTTTTTGTACTTTAACAGATAAAAGTGCTCGCTTATTTGACGATGATGATAACGATTTCATGATCACAAGACTCGATTATCGGTTTCATTGAATTGGTTCGATTAAGTGGAGTAACTTGGTTCGGAGTCAAACATCATATCTATTTTTATTCAACCATTTTTATACGGGCAGCAGCAACAGTATTGAAGGTTAGAAGTGGGGTTGTTGCCATTATTCCTAAGTGACTAGCCACTTCATTAGTTTCAAAACACGAAATCACGGTTTGAAAGAGTTCGCTTGTAGGGGCGCGGTCCCCGTTGGCCATTACTAAACTTGAGCACCATTTTAAACGCCTCCCCCTTCACCCTTGTCCTGCTCCACTTTTTGGGCGTGTCAGAACCTCGTTGTGGTTGGGGAATTTTTAGGATTTCATGAGAATCGGCACGTAAAACCGCACTAAGGCTTGATACAGATAGATAACAGCTGATAGGTAGTTAGACGTAGTGGGTGGCATTGCGCTCAAGGAAATTGGGTGGGTAGAAGTGGCATGCTTGAAAACTGGATTAATGCCATTGTCTCAGCTCAAAAAGAATGCAACTGCGCAGTTGTTTCCGCAACATATTTAGCTAAGAGATGAATTTCTCGACCTCTAGCGATATTGTTATAGAGAAATCGACTGTGGAAATTCCCTTGGTCTTCGTTTAAGCATGTGGTCTTAATAATAAACAAGAACTAGTGCACCTGCTTCTTGACACCGAGTTGCAAACTTGATCATAAAAAGGAGTTGTACGTGTCTTGGTGATTGCTTTTGGCTTTACTTTATATCTTGGAGGGTTGTGACATTCATCTTCAATAATGGATAATTAGACTGCCCTATATTCCACCGTTAGGCAGGTAAGAAAAAACGACTGATGACACCCTAGAGTCTGTAGTTTTAGGGCCTGGCCTCATTCGTGTCTGGAAAACCGAATGGGGAAGTTTCACTGCTACTCAAAATCCAACTATGTACAGAAAGAATAGAGGATAAGAGTGACTTCTTGACCGGCCGACAGCCCAACAATTCAGATTATGATCTCTCAACTTGCAACAAACAAGCTCATGCGCTATTCAACAAGCATACGCAGCTGTGCTTTCAGGAGAGGTCATGAGTTGAAAGCTGTGACCAGTTATTCGCGTTTGCATAGTCTAATTAATTTTTCCACTACGAAACAGAAAGTTGCGCCAGATGACGTATGAATTCTTCGCCATATCCTGCAAATGTAGTCTCACATTAATACCACTGGAGTCATACGAAAGCTGATATAGTTAAGTCACAAAATAGGTTTGCACATTCATATGGTCTGCTTCAAGAACACACGATTTCACAAGGGCGTCGATAAGTAAATGAATAAATTCATTACTCGAGGAGGATAATAAATAAGTTAAAACAGAGCATCATCAAAGTCAAGAGATTTGAACCCGCTGTGCCACGGTGATTCGGCAGAGAGGGCACTGGGCTACCTTACCAGAACACGAGCCACAGCAGCATACGTGGCCACAGGGAAGAAAGATAATGGAGCACTGAAAATCACATAATAGTAGCAGCTAGAGTCTTGACAACGAGGGACACCAGATGGACCAATGCAGCGCTTAAGTGCACCGCTGAACCCTGAGCTATCGATTATACATTAAAGCTCCATTAGACGATAGAGCCGTTTTATTTCCCGCGTACTGCGATTAAACATGCACCTTCAAACTCGATTGCGAACCGAACGCAACCACCGAGTGGCAATGCTGTCTCCCGTGTAGCCGGTCGGTCGTTTTGATTAATATCTGGTTGTGGCCGGTTGAATCTGTCACTAAATCGGCCACGGAAAAAGCCCACACACGCTTTCTTCTTACTTGGCATTAGGTTATGTTTGTCGATGTCACATTCAATGAAAAGCCACTGAGTTAGCTTATCAGTTAGCCTTTTGTACTTAAGAAAAGGGTTGAGCAGACTTGAAACAGGTTTACCGCATTCAAATAAATCAGTAAAAGTACTCCATCGCCATAAAATGCACAGTTAGCCAGTAGACTTCCGCTCCTAAATGTAACAAAGAGGTCTAGTCCCTCAATTATATCATCCGATTATTTCACCTCTATTTTAGGCATATATTAATGAATAATAAAGGGTCTCACCTTAGCATCCTGACAAATACAACATTCGCCTTCGAAATGCGCAACGATGTTCGCAGGGGGGGCACTGGCTTCAGTTTCAAGTAGAGATGCGCTGCCAGCAGTAGCGAGACCTGGTAATTTCACCTCGTTCACGAAAGCCTCCTTTTCAGTAGGAGCAGAGAGTTCAGGCAAGTATGACTGCAGTGGAAAAAGTGACCGTACAGCTGATTCCACATCAAAATAACTCATTGTACATATTCTGATACTCTACCTGCTGCTTGTGGTAATTTGTAATTGCTTGAAGAATCAGTCGACGTGCATTAGCCGATGCGACTCCAATCTATGAAAGTGAAAGGTTATTCATACTACCTACTTGATTTAACTAGCGAGAAACTCTGCAAAACCGAATCGCTTACCCTGATCAAGTCATTATCTGTTAAAGAGAGAAGCATATCAAGAGCGATCCGATTGTATTCGAAGTTGGCCACATAATCATGAGCTCCTGCTGCCGCGAGAATTGAATACACATTGTCTTCCAACAGGGCCTCCTAGGAAGAAATGGCTTTTGAGTTACATAAATTTCCCACATTAACAAATTTCACTAAGTCGAAACACACCTTTTTCAAGACCTCTGGTTTTCTGGAAATGAGATGTTGGAACTGGACCAGCCAATAGTCGGTTTGATCACGTGTTCGCTGTTCTTCCAATTCTTCCTATTGCAACAGTAACATTGCATTTAGAAGGCATTCGGAAAAATTGAGAACAATAATAATAATAATAACTAAAGGGTAGATCCTTCGTCCATGCACAGCTGATGACAGCGAGAATGGATGAATCATTACGGGAGAGAACTTGTATCATGATAGGGATTCGCTCTAGCCATTAAGAGAATGAGGCGGTTATGGGTCGCAGCTCAACGAACAGGGGCACCAAACACTGTGAAAAAGATTCCAGCTGCATGATGTGGTGGCTAGAAGAATGCAAAATAATCTACTATCGATTGTACTAGCACAGCAGGTTTCCTCGAAAATCAGCAGAAAAATGTTGAAAGGGTTTAGATTGAGATCGTGTGGCCAATAAGAAATAGTCATGTTTGTGACAGCAGCAGGACTCACCCTTCCTCTCGTGTCTCATAGTGTAGCAGTGTTTTTCGACTGATATAGTAAATCTGCTTTGAAACCACCTAAGGTTAATTCAATGAAAAGCGATAGCTAAGACATTCATGAAATAGGACCAGAACCAAAATACCAAATAAAAGAGGCATCTTCCAATTGAAAGTGGCCTTTCAAATACTGATCATTCACAAGGTGAACGCCATGAGGAGTAGCGGTGCAGTGAGAACTTACAAGGTGCCTTCGCAACTGCGACTCGCGAAGAGCCTTCTGGCGCTGCAGCTCGGTCAAGAGGCGGACGAGGTCCCTGCGGCGCTCGGAGAAGTCGGAGACGCCTTGAGCAGCCCGACGCCTTTTCTCTGTCTGCGTGAGCCGACACAGCTCAGTCTCTACCAGCCGGATGTCGCCGATGATCCGCTGGCGCTGTTGGTCCCTCTGTCGCTGCAGACACTCAAATGCCCTCATTTCCTCGCTCTCCTACACCACGCACGCACAACAGAACCTCAGAAATTCATCAAATTTGACATGTATCCCAACCAGTTTCCGAATACTGGGCCAACACTTAAGGGACTGGCTCCTTCATTTCCAGATTTTGTGAAACAAAGGTGATGCATCATATCGTTCAACACATTACCTGCACGTAAAACAACAGGTGTTTCTAACCTCGCGGAGATTGGAGTGTCACGCAAAGTGCTATGAGATTGATATCAAGAGAAGTACATACTCGAAACCTTGCAAGACTGCGTTAGTAATTAAAAAACCTTAACAATAAGTCACTTGCACACATATACACTTGGAATTTCGACGAGGTAAGGGAATTTAACACAGCCGGTTAGTCGGTAGATACACAAAATCTAACCTCAGTAGCCACCCGAGATGCCAGTTTGACTTGATCTGCCCGACGGAGGTCCAGAAAACTCTGCAAAGCGGAATCAAAGTTACTGCTGATCCCACTGGTTGAAAGCATGTGCTTCCCCTTTGCGCTCCGATACAGTAGCAGAGAAGCCCTCGAATTGGCAATCATGGCCTTCATTGAATCTAAATGAGAAATCAACACAAGCACATAAAACGATTTTTTGATTTACAGCCACTCGTAGCCATTAACATAGCTCCATTATCCGATATTGTTCTGATACTTTCAGGGTAAAAGTAGCCATTGAATGCATATGGATATAAGCAGCTATATTCAGGCATGCCTGACCTCGTTCGGCTCTAAGAAGCACAAAGCATTATTAAAATACTTAATGGAAATTCACAGCATGTGGCGTTTCACCTACCATTTTTAAGAAATTACAAGCGCGATAGTGCCTGTTTGCTCAAAAACAGAGCTTTAGGCAATAGAAACGTACCGAAAATCTTTTGGCAGTCTTCCGTGGAAAGGGACGTGCATGTGTGTCTATCAAGTGGCAACAAGTCGTACTCCTCCGCTTGGATCGGCGGTCTGCGATTGAGATATTCGATAACATCGTCTGTGTGATCCAAAGCCTCCCGCACTGAGCTTACAAGTTCCAGTCTTCTTTCGTCTCTCTGCTTTTGAAGCTGTTCCAGTTGATTCTTTAGCAAGACATCTTCCTATAGTGTTGATAACAGTCTTAATTGCATGCCATCTAAACCACACATCAATAACAAGACGGGCTGAGGTTCATTATGCGCTTCGAGTAAGGAAAGTTAATTCTACCTAGACAAACCAGTGTTTGCATGACTTAAAGGTGGCTATCATGTTTGAAACCCACCTGCTCCAGCTTTTTGACAGTGTTTAAACGCGATTTAGCTACTTTCCGTGCCATTTCTTCTTGAGCTAACATCCCCTCGGTCAATTGCTGAAAAAGCTCCTCGCGATGGTTGGCAAATGGGTTCCGATACTCGGTGTTTTGGGACTTATCAAAGGACACTTTCTACAAACATTAATGAGAATTATTTAAAGCAAACGTGAAATGAAGTTTTTAATATTAATCAAATGTATAGATATACAAGTAGTTCAAGTAAACTCACTGAAAAGGTTTAATAAAAAATTAAGCGATACTTCGTAACCGAAATAGAATACCCAAGTATCTTACATTAAAATCCCAGTCTGGTGACGTATCGCCATCACAGATATCATCCTCTGGCAAATTTCCAGCTGTTAAACAAAAAATGATATATGTGATGGGGCTCCACAAAATAAACGACAATATTTGACAAACAAAACTAGGAGATTAGGGAATCACCTTTACGCAGGTAAGAAATCACCATAGATGCCCCTTTACTGCAGACATCGGGCGGTGGGAAGACCATTGATTCAGAAGTAACCGTGAGGAATTTTAAATGTTTTAATTTTCCGAGTTCAATGGGCAAATTAGTTGTAGGGTTACCATCCAAATGAAGCTTTTCAAGTGTTTTGAGCTTTCCAAAGACACTGGGAACCTGCTTGATGAGATTATCTAAAAACCGATTCCAAATACAAAATGAGATTCCCAAAAATGCATAAGAGCTCACCGAATCAGACCAACCTTTTAAGTTCAATAACTTTATACAAGAAAGATGAGATAATTCGTCTGGAAGACATTCTAGTTCATTAGCGCTCAAATCAAGAACCTAGGTCGAAAGTAAGCAGATGGCGGCAATACCTGCAATCGGAACATTTTATAAATTTCCTGGGGAAAAATTCTAAACTTATTTGAATGCAAGTCTAAGTGAGTTAACCCAGAGAGATCCAGGGCACTGCCTGTATTACAGAGGCGTGTGAGTTGATTCGAATGTAAAATCAGCGTTGTCTTGTTAAAATACTTGACTTGCGATTCAACTCCTTTAGGCAGCTGAAAAACTCGTAGGATTATGTCACATTTACCTCTGTGAGTTGGCACTCAGATAGGTCGAAAAACGGTTCCCTACTTTCTTGTGCCTATACAACAAAACACCTGGTGATAACACATAGAGACCACATATATAGTGAGTTAAAATATAGTTGAGAAATAACGTTTCAGCTGAGATTAATGTTTAAGACACTTATGAATCTTACAATGTTCATCTTGGCCTGTACTTTGGTAGCATTAGATTTACTTTTGTTAAAAAGAGGCATGTTATTGTACATTCAGGCTAGTTGGTAAATTTAACAAGATTGTAATTTTGCAATGTCCTTTTGGAAGCAACACTGTGATTACAGCCAATTTTGGTATGTCCAAGTAAATACTTTTTACATTAGATTCTCTTTATTTGCAAAGATACAGAAATTCGTAATTTGCCTTTTGTTTTTTAACATTGAACTATACAATCACGGCCCGTTGCAGTGTATACAATACCATATAGTCTTACATCAATTCCGCACTCAAATACTTAGACAGTCCTCTTAGCTTTATTTGCTATTTGATGAATAAGCATTATTGAGCACATTTCGTGTCCGAATAACTGATACAAATAGCACCCAATCGGTCAATAAGCCATTAATTAAGAATCCAGTAATGAGCTATTCACAATCTTCGACATTGCTGGCGACAAGTTATCTTATGGCCATTTAAATATCTTATACACCCCAGGGGTATTGGTATCGACATACAAGCAGTTGGAAAAATACAGTCTTGCAGATCCACATGTTACTTGAATGCGAATTCAAAGTCAATACCACCACATTTTCGTCCATCTCTTTACGAACGCAATGACTCACTTGCATGCAAAATTTTCGCGTTAATATACAGTAACCACTCTTCCAGTACTAAACTCATTCACTAGCCATTATGGCGTAATCTTCGCTTACTAGTGAAAACAGTAGGCATTCCCTGATGCTAGTTTACTAAAGCCTGCTATATAAGCAACTATGTATTGCACACAGAGTAATGAGCTTGACTCCATTCTTAAAAATGGCATTAGCTTTGCAAAAAACGTGTCAATGTCTTTTTAGGCTGCAAACTCTTGATTAGCATCCAACCTAGTCGAATTGGAACTAAAATATTAGACAAATGATTAAGTAATTAAAAAACTGGCATTGGGCCTCTGTTGTTTCATCAATTAGCTGTCGAGATGAAGAAATATAAATGCGTATATTAAAAGGATGTTAGCATGAAGTTACTACTGTGATAGGCTTGCTAATTGGAGTAATTATATCAGTATTACATTCTAAATATATATTAAATAAATGCAACGAATAATTAAAACATATTATTAAGCCATTTTAATTGGCTAATTTAGAAACCAATAATGATAGAAGCAGCCCTGTACACTGGTGGCGACTTGAATGGCTGATTTGTCGACACCCGATGGGTCCTTTAGTGTATGTCACTCGAATAGAGTCATTTTCCAGTGCTCATAGGCTATACAGCACGGAGTTAACTGCAGAAGAAAATGGACTGATTTTCGGAAAATGTTCTGGAAAGAACGGACATGGCCATAACTTCAAATGTGAAGTAACCGTCTTTGGTGAAGTCAATCCCACAACCGGCATGGTTATCAACATTCAGCAATTGAAAAAAATAATACAAACCGAGGTTCTCGACTTGGTGGATCACAAGAACCTGGACCTTGACGTGCCATACTTTCGTGAGAATAATCTGGTGAGTACATCGGAAAATCTTGTCGTTTTCATCTGGAAGTCTCTCAGAGCCGCCCTCGACCCCAAGCTGAAGCTCGAAGTTAAATTATACGAGACCGAAAAGAACATTGTGTGTTATCATGGAGAATGAATATCAATGTAAGAAATCGGAACCACATTTAACGTTATAATAATATGTTTTCTGAAGCTGGCTTACTGTTTTAAAATACTGTCATTGGTGATCCACTTATTTATTGTGTGAAAATCCCCAGTGATATGGTTAAAATATATTTGGAATGATAGTAGGATTAGTCTATTGAGGGTGTAATTAGCAATGCTAATCCTTAAGGTCTAGTACCCTAATATCCAGCGCCATAGTTCAGTGCTGTCTAATGTTAGCTCATTTACTTCCAATACATTGTAAATATCCATGGTGGAAAAGCTCCGAGCAATTTTTCGAAATTTGTCAGAGATGTCAAAGGTGTAATTCGTGATGGTAACACAAAATCACGATTCAGATACGGGAGTGACTTCAGTTATCTTCGTCGTCCTCTTCGTCACCGCTATCAACGTCCTGTTCAGCTTTAACAGCCTCATAGGCTTCCACTTCTTCCCTTGAAGGATCGACAGCTTCCGCAAGCTCATCATCTGTATTGGCGTATTCTTCCAAAACAGTTCCGGGTAGAACGGACAACTCCTCAAACCGAGATAGCTCCCATTTCTGGCCCCAGCCAATGTATAAGTTCCACCAGCGACTATTAAGGTCAAATTTAAATCGAATTAACCGCTGCACGTTAAGTGATGATTTTTATGATTCCAGCCCTGATTTTTTGTCACAAAGAATTACTCTCCATACAGGTAATCGTCTTAAAATTCGGTGGGTTGCAAGGTACGTGATTGAGGAGTACACAATAGTTAGCATGAGTACTAAGCTGGTGTGATTCAATTTAACCGACAGTCAATCCCGAAGAGCTTACTTTTGATTGGCCAGTGCATATGCACCTGGCCAATAGTTTGAGGCCACACGGAGGATGGGATTTCCTAAACTAGTGGTTCGAAGTGTCACGGACCAAGCGGGCGTCCCATCGGCGAGGTCGTCATCCTCTGCTATTGGCCTCAACAGTGGCAGACCAACCTCTGACTCTTCACCCGCTCCGATCTCATCCGAATCGTTCATCTCTTCCACTTTCCGAGCGAACCTAAAAACAGTGGGGATCGATCGAAATTCCCTTTGAGAGACTTAATCAGATGTACAGGAATTGACAAAAATTATAAATAAGAACAAATGAGTACCAAAATAAAAGTTGATAACAACCTACCAGAATGCAACGAATCAATCATATTTGAATGAGTGTAGATGATGCGAAAGTAAGTTTCTGTTTAGTATGGAGGCTTTGGTCACGATATTTTCGTAAAATATACTCGTTTGAAACCCAAAATATTTGAGGTCAAACTTTAGGTACGATAAAATGTTCTCGATTTTCGATGGAAGGATATTTTCTACGACAATATGTTTGGTAGATTGTTGTTAGGCATTTCTTACTACCAAAATTCATACTTGTTTTAATGCAGAAAAACCATGGTTTTAATTTTTGTGGTAACATATATGGTCATTCAAACCTCGTGCAACCAGTAGAGAAGATATACTCCTTATGATGCACCCATTCTTCGAGGCCGGCTCCCGTTCCATCTGCAGCTAATTGCGGTTCGTAATCGGGATTTAGGAGGCATGATTCGTTATCCTCGCCAAGATGAAAATAGTCAGTGGGTGAAATACTAGCAGCCGCACTGATTCGAGCTATCTGAGCCCTCAGAAAGTGTTTCTCTTTACTAGACAAAAATGTGTCCACAGAGACTTGGGATTCGAGATCACCTGTGAATAATACGGGGAACTTTCTTGATTGTGATACCTGTAAATCCCGATATAAATCTCGATAAATTAAAGAAAACCATAGAATTTAATTGATTTGTTGCTTAACTCATAGGAAGAAATGTCAGGGAGCCTGACCCATTCACCATCGAGCCCCGAGCTTACGAAATACGTAGACTTATTCAGTCCTTTGTCAAAGTAGCCGGGTTCATTTTTATTAGAATTTGAAGATTCAGCCTTCTGAGTTAATTCAAGAATGAAATAATTGCCTTTGATTCCAAAGACGACGCCCCAAAATCGTGGAGAATAATCGGGCATGGCTGCTACCAACGCAACTATCTTATGTGTTAAATATGATAAGTCACATTCACTTAGACCTACAATTGATTTAAAAAAATGAGCATACCAATGCTGAATTTTGAAGCAATTTTAAACTCCTCTATTATTTCGTCTACAATAGCACGGAATTCCAAAATATGTTTGTTCTGCATTTCGTGGAGGAATAATAGATTACCATCATAAGATTCCGATAATGCAAATGAAAGGTTGGTAGTCGCCCAAAAATATCGAAATCGCCAGTATTTTTGGCGCAAATGTTTGTTATGGGATCTTCAAAATGAGGTATTCTTATACTTAGTGTCCCACAATCCCCCGATTTTATTAAGCATTTCAATATAGCGACGAGGCTTTCATATCTTCTTTAAATAAATTAAATATATTTTACTTCGGCTGTCTGACTTCATCGGCTAAAACATTTACCAAAGCTTTTACATTGACGGCAAAATCCCCCATTTCAACCACCCACATTCCAGGATAGTAAGCGGTCGCGAATGACAACCATAAATTTATACAAAATCAAACAAAGCATTGCGGATCCTTACTGCAATTTTTTAAAGAAAATTAATGAATTTTGATTGTTACGAAATTCTATGAGGAGGCTTTTTAATACAACATACCATTATTGTGGTCAGTATTTTAAAGCTAATAAAAAGGATGGTTGATACAACACAAACAAGTGCTCAGCTCAGTATTTCTTCAACAATGTCTTATGGAGAAGAGAACCCAAGAAATGATAAGATTGTTTTAGTTATCATTAAATGATTATTACGCTCAGTGTATCTACCCAGTTCGACCGTGTTTGAATAATTTTTAAAAAAAGGATATGGCTAGTTTTCAGTTAAAGCAACGCATTAGATTGTAACAGTAATAAGGTTGCCATGACCGGTTATGTAGACACCTAAGTGCTAAGTCAAGCTAAGTCAAATACTCACACTTCGAAGAATCAATAGGTGAAATGAGACAATGTACTCTATAGAGTGCAAAAACATAGCTTCAAAGATCCAACTAATCAAGGCAAGAGAGTATTCTAATCTAATAGTTACTGAATATGAATGTTGAAAAGCCAATATAACTCACCCGCACTTATTTATCTGTTCGTGCAATTAAATTATGTACTGAATTATCACTATGATATTGATGAAAACGTAAATCTATCGAATCATAAAATTGCACAAATAAAATGAAAGTGAACAATTTCCGCCAAATACCTGTAATAGACCAATATTCCATAACTTTCATTTAGCGAAAATCACAAAATGTTAACGTATTTAAAAAATCAATCAAGGCTTCCTCTTTGAATTGTTTAGTTGTTTTATTTCACCATCTTGGTGGGTAATCTGTTCAATATACGACATTCATTCGTAACCCTTTTTCTTTGGTTCTTGATATGTCGGATTCTGTGCCTGGCAAGTGGGATGTCATTAACAATGGAACCTACCGATTAATACGAAAGATCGGAAGTGGTTCGTTTGGGACAATCTATCTCGGAACGAATACCAAAACTGGTGAGGTATGTTGATGCATATTTTTAAACTTTGAAGGAAGTGGCCATTAAAGTTGAAACAAGTCAAATCAGACACCCTCAGCTTATGTTTGAAAGCAAACTGTATCGTATATTTAGCGGTGGTACAGGTATTCCAAAGATGAGGTAATGTTGTATTAATCAACATATTTGGCTAGATACTTTGGTCGTGAAGGTGAAAACAGTTATCTTGTTATTGACCTTCTTGGACCGAGCCTTGAAGATTTATTTTTATATTGTTCGCGCCATTTTACTACTAAAACAGTTTTAATGCTGGCTGACCAGATGATTTCGCGTGTTGAATTTTTGCATTCGAAATGTTACCTTCATCGCGATATTAAGCCCGACAATTTTCTCATGGGCATGGGACGTCAATTCAATCGCGTTTTCATAATAGATTTCGGTCTTGCTAAGAGATATATGTGCACGAAAACGAAAAAGCACATACCCTATAGGTGAGTCGGACATTTGTGTTGTGATATTTTTCTAGAGACAACAAAAACCTCACGGGAACGGCTAGGTATGCAAGTATAAATACACACATAGGAATTGAACAATCTCGTCGAGATGATTTGGAAGCGCTAGGTTACGTCTTAATGTACTTCAGTCGTGGGAGTCTTCCGTGGCAAGGGCTGAAGGTAATGTATAAACTTTATATCCGTCAGCTATTTTGTTGTAAGCTGCGTGTTTGTGGAAATTCATTGCTATGCGAGACTACGTGGACCCTCAATCTTGCAATTTCGTCGTTTTTTAGTTATAATGGATTTAGCCAAGCGTTTATTAATTTTTAAGACTCCTTTAATTGGCACATTCTTTTTTTCGAATAGGCTAACACAAAGCGCCAGAAGTATGAAAGGATTAGGGATAAGAAGATTGCAACACCTCCAGAAGTATTGTGCAAGGGATTTCCATCAGAATTTGCTACCTATTTGAATTACTGCCGTGAACTGCGCTTTGAAGAAGCACCAGACTACTCTTACTTGCGCCAACTCTTCCGCGTTTTGTTTATTGATTTTGGTCATAAGATGGACTATGTGTTTGACTGGCACTTACTGAAACGGCAGTCCTCCGGCGGCAACGGCTGTTCGTCAAGTGACGACGCTGCAGGTGACATGAACAGAGGTACGCTCCGCCGTCATGAGCCCACGAAACATACTTCGCTCATCCCAGCGAAACTCGGCCGTGTCTCCAACTCTGTCGGCAACCAACAACAGCGGCAGACCGGGCGCCGTGGCAAGGCCTCTGGTGATGGTTGGTAGTGTTCGGGTTTTGCTTAGAACTCGTTCTGCCCCTCCCCTTCCTCAAAGACTCTTCCCTTACTCCTACACACTTACCACCTGCAGCACTTTTGTTTGTGTGCTTGTATAGGTCCCTTTCTGCCTTTATTTGTTCAGGTTAATTTTTTCTACCTAGTATAACCTGTATACATTATTTTCAACAAACTCGTACTGTGTGGTTCTGTTGAAATTTGTTAACCCGTATTGCATTTTTGAGGATCCGAGTGTGGTGAGCGAGTTAGTGATATACAAAAAAGCGTGCGTGAAAGTTCGTCTTACTATCACAGTCTTCCATCTTTCACTGAGAACTCAGTTTTAAACAACTGGTGTGCATGCCGAGCTACACTCCCGTGGCTTGTGACAATTGGCTCTTATGATGTGCGTAGATAAATTTCATTAATCTGCATCATTTTTAATTAAGTCAATTATGATTGTCTTTTGCCTTTGAAATTTGGAGGGGGAAATTGCTGAAGTTGAAGCAAAAATTAAGCTAGACTAGCGGACAAATGCGCAGGCTGACTCCACCACTGGTAAATGTTGCGGGGTCACGACTTCTTCGCCGGCGGCAATACTCGAAGATCGGACGCTAGGCTGTCTTGGACTGAGCTGAATGCTTTGTTTTGTATACTCTTGTATTACTATAAAGCGTTTCGGACACGTCGAAACCAAGGGCGCACAAGTACTGAGCTTATGGGATCTTCATTCCTGCTTACGTAATTCATGGATGTTGAATTCATTGGGTTTGTTTTCCGACTTTTGAAAAGAGAAATTAATTCAAGATTTGAATTGGATTACTGGAGTGCTCGGCGCCACTTCTGTCGCTTTAATTGCGAAGCTCCAATTAGTTCTGAGCCACTTATTGGCCCGCTTGTGCTCGTGAGCTGTCGCGTTCTTGATTGGATTACCGCTTTTCACAGAACACGATTTCGTAGGCCTAATTCACACGGCGAATAGCCCGTTTTACTTTATTCAAAATTTAATTGTTCTCTGTTAGTTTATAGTGCCCCTTGGATTCTAACTGTTCAATCGGATGTCCTAGATCGTAGTTAAGGAATTTACTAGCTACTCCACCCGTGCCTTATTTCCTAGACGGATATTTTGATATGTGCACTCACAGCGTCTCTCGACAGTCTCTATATAAGTAGTCATGCGACTTCTACAACATTTTGCTCAGTGCTTTGCCCCTTTATGAATCCATAATGGGAATATCCAAACGGGATAAATTTTCCAGAAGTCCAAGAATAAAGTCCTGCACATCATTCCCGCATGCGGTAGTAATGCCAAAGGTCCATAGAGGAGTTTCATTTAGAAGTTAGTTTTAGTACCATTTTAGGTACATGTGCTTATTTCGTGTTTAAGATCACCATTTCTATTCACTTGCTTCCTTAAACGAGAGTTCACACTTCTAAGCAGTAGAGCAGTAGGTTGATATGGTTAGAGAGATATTAAAACGTGTCACGAATGCAGCTTCACGCCAGTGAAGCGCTGGAACTCCACAGGCCGTCCCGTGCGACTAGTGGTAAGGATGCCTTGAGAGATTCACGCGGTGTTACTCGGGCTTAAGTTAATTTACAGCGCTAATGCACTGAATGCACCTGTTCAACAGTACAATGGGTTTGTTCACGTAACGTCACTACACTAGAAGAGATATCACAGCGGTCTGTGAAATTTGAGCAGATACGAAATCTAGCTGCAGTCAAAAATAGGGTCAAGTCGATGTGAATATAACTTTTCGTACATACAGGTTGCAATAATTCATTCGTAAGATGGTCTTTCATAAACTCACGAAGATAAGCCTACAAATTTCGAGATAAGTGGTAGGTTTTGCATATTTGCTGTGCCATCTGAGAACAGGAATTCACATTACAAAAGGTGAATTCATAGAACGAAATCTCAAAGCTTGGCGAAATGCATCAAGTTCAAGCTTTAAAATTCAGTCCTTATCGGAAAACTACATTCACCTGAGAATTATACGCTGTCAAAACTAATAAACAACAATACATAATTTTTGGTTCTAAGATTCTAGTGAATGGGAATAATCCCAATATGAATAAATAAATGGACTAAACAGTTATTGCAACTGTTCTTACAGTTAGAGAACCCGCGGTCTTCTCCCATTAAAGACAAAAGTTTGGCATTCAGAAACCGAGGCTTTTTTGAAGACTCTCCCAGTGTCAACATTAACTTGATTGAAAAGGCTGACATTGAAGCTGGTGCAACATCTTCTTCTATTGGTGTGTCATAGTAATTAATGCAATCATCACACGTAGCAGCCCAAAAACGAGTTACTAATCAACATTGTCAGACGCAAAGCGAAAGCGCACCAATTCTCCTAGTTACTGCACAGCGTATGCGAGCCAAGCTGCTGAGGTCTTTACTTCGTATTCGGCACTATTTCCCACATTTATTTATTTTTTCCCTTCCGTATTGCGGATCGAAGGGGACGATTTGATTTTGCGAGATTAGGTACCATATTTACGCATCGACGAATTGTAGCAATTGAGGAATTTAATTAGTTTGCTTTAACTATGAATTTTTGCGCAATTTATGTAACTTCCAAAATCCGGGAAATCTAGGGAAGCCTAATTTACATATGAAATTGGGTCTCTATCCCAACTTGTGATGTGCCTAACGGATTTATTTGGGTTAGCTGGTGGACATAGCTAATCATCTGACTGGCTAAAGGCAATTTAAAGGCTTATTGAAATATATCTAGCTAATTTGTTCAGTTTCAAATTCCGATTTTGTATGGACGGCGTTAAGACCTTAAAACTGCAGGGCAAAGACGTCTAATGAAATTCCAAATATCTGGACGCCCACCTCCTTTTAGCAAGTGTCTCTTGTGAAATGGTGTGAATAAGATTTAGCAAAGTTACTTTTTATTCCCTTTAAGAGACAAAGTTTCTCGAACATTTTACGGGCTCACAAATAATGGGATGTTATGCGCAGCTTTTTACTGTCATGACATTTTTCGAGTCAGTATAACAATGGATTATATGTTGCATCATAGATCCATGGAAGAGTGTTCAAATGATCACCCATGATATGAAAAAAAAGGTGGGACTACACAGATTCTACACTACACTACACTCCTCTGATTCTGGATGACCCTGGTATGAGCAAATCAACTCATCTCTCAGCATGCTGCTTCAGCACTGAAGGCTGCTTTAGCTACCGGCGCAAGGCTCGTACTTTGGTTACCAATTCAATTCGCCTGCCTTGGTCATGGGAATGTAGTATGATTTGTGTGCTTGTGGCGCGATCGTGCAATCCATCCATCTCTTCGCTGCTTCGGTCACTGGGCCCCCTCACGGGATCACACGATCACTTATGGAAACAGAAAATACCAGAAAATGTGACTATGTCGGCTGGCCTCAGGCCGTGTCCTTCTGTGTATCTTCGAGTTCAAAATTTCGCTTCTTACCTACTCCCGCGTTAAAGGTTCCTACGACAATGCGTGGTGAGAAGGGAGGGGCCGGAGAGTAAAAATTCTCTCAGGCTGCGAATTTCAAAAGGAGCATCAACTTGGCAAATAGACCTTTGTTTTGATCAATGATGCTTTTTCAGTTAGAATCCATTCACCCCATGTAGGCCTTCTCATGTGTCAGTTCACCAACATCAACAGTTTGATAAAGTTAAGTTGAATGAATGGGTAGAGGTCCTCTTGAAGCGATAGTTACTCCTTTAAGTAAAATGCGTTGATTTACAATATCTTGAATAATGCACTTTAAGATAACTTCGAGGCAAACATATTTTCAGGTCTTGAGTAAGTCGCCCAAATATCAAAATAAGGACTTCTCTGATATTAAAACAACACCACTTCCATACCACTTGGTTACATTAATTGTCAGTTTCCAATTCTCGGAATCAGTAACACTTATTGATGACTATTTTAATAATGAACTATAAGAAAAGGTCACATTTAGATAGTTTCAACTTATATATGATTGAAGACAGTTTATTTGCAGGGTACTTACCCATCTAGCACTTAGACACTTAAAGAGTTAACTGAATTATTTTAATTATAAGCAGGTATTACCAAGTCCGTTCGCAATCATGCAATGTACGAAGGGCGGTTAATTGAATTAAGCCCTTGGCTCGAATATATGTGCAAACGTAAGCAGATCGGATTCGAAGAATTGCATCGTTCTACACACCTCTTTAACTTTCTTAAAGCTATGTTGAATCTGACTTTTTTTTCAGGGAATTTTCTCCATTAGAAATAGTGGCAAACCATGGATCTGAACGAGTAGATCATGCTGTAGACGAATAAACTAGACTACTGGAGGAAGTTAAGGTGACTAAGGTAGAGCTAACAAATCTGTGAATTTTATTAACTTCAACATGAATAAAATAAACTTGAGGACATTAGCAGAGTGCTTAAAAAATCGATACCTAAGATAATAGCAAATCAGAAAATCGTTTGTTAGTCTCGAATTTCTGCTTGACGTTGTAAATGGGTTTTTCCCATCTCCATTCTTAGAATTTGACAAAACTGCGTTGTCAAACTCGGTTGAAAAATTCAAAGCTATCTGCGGGTTCATAATGTTCAAGAATTTGATATTTACTCACTTTTTACAAATGCACAACAAGGCCGATAGCTATAGTTCGAGGGTTATTTATTCAGCGAAAGTGTTGGTCATGTGCTAAATAGGTACTTTATCAATTTTGTAATCAACCTGTTTATGAAAGTGTTGTATCTCCAGAAAATTACATAAATAATTATCTGAATATCTTGAACTCTAATTTATTTACCTTTCGTTATTATCTGTATAATACGTACAGTTGTTTAAGTGGTTTCTCTGACGCCTGGTGCTTCGTTGAATAAACTTGGAGTTACTGCGCGTCCCGTCTCCTGTGCCGTGATATAACGTAACGTTTACTAACGAGACCACTTTAAGTAGCATATCACCTTCGTATTTTACCTTATGGCGACGCAGCAAACTAAAGAGCTTCTCGCGACCCTAACTAACGCATTAAGTAGGCAAACGAAAACACCAGATGAAATCGTTGATCAGACCCCGATTTTTGATCAATTCTTGGACATTTTTCGGATATGGGTAGAGCGGTTCTCCAATACTATGGAATTAATGTCTTCGGACATGCCGGAATCGACGAAGAATCGTTTACTCCTACGGCGTCGTCATAATAGAGTATACGAACCCTTTAATAATTTTATTTTTCCTAGAAAACCCGCGGAGCAATCGTTCGATGCGACTATTACAGTTCTACTTATCTTACATTCAGGTGAAAAGTCTCTTTTTAATGCCCGTTTCCAGTGCTTCAGATCGCGATGGAGCCTGGAGAAGGTATTGGAGACTACACAACCAGAAACAGCAAACTCTGCTCCGAGTTCCAGTTCAGCCGTTTCTCATATCATAACCTACAAAGTCTCATTTCTATAGTAGTCTTAAGAGCGCTGATTTATCTTCTGTTCGAGCCCACCTGATGGCTCTCCTGTTCAAAGACCAGGAGCTAGCGGGTGCCTTCATTCGACATCAGAATATCGTGGCAGACGCTAAGATGGTGCTCAATACAGAACCCACATCATTCCTGGTAAGGGCTCAAAAAAGTCCATCAAAAAGCGGAATCCAACCAAGGAAGTTACATTGGTGTAAGTTCTGTGAGAAATGTCACTTCTATCGAGATTGCCCATTCATCAATCACCTGTACAACAAGTGTAATAAGAAAGGCCACAAAGATGGGTTTTGCGATAAAACCAAATGAAAGAGCCCCACTTTGAGCCGTCGTACGGGACGCAACGAAGTGCAATCGAATGGCCTACGTGCCAGGCTACAGGTGATAAAGAATAGACGGAGATTTGTCCCTGTAGTCATAAATGAGCACAAGATGCACCTGCAATTGGACACAGACTCAGATGTCACGATGATTTCAACGAATGCCTGGATAAAACTCGGAAGACCGAAACTAGAGGACTCAAAGGTTAACATACACAATGCTTCCGGTAATCCTATACCACTTTTAGGATCTATACGTTGTCGGGTAAGCGTTAATAATAAGCGAGCAATACGACATGTTACGTCTCTACCCAAAAGACAAATCTCGTTTTCGACTTGACCGACAAATTCAATATATGGTCGGACCTCGGACTGCAGACGGACCCCCGAATGACTCAGTCAGCCACCTCAGAGGTAGCGTTATGACCGTGTTTAAGGACACGGCTGACAAACGTCACGCACCCTCCTCCACCGTAGAAACGAGGAAAAAAGGCTGCGGCAGTAGCTCAACCGAAAAAAGCGGTGCGTAGAAAATCAATTGATTATTCATTACGACCCAAGCGTAAGATGTGTGAACAACGCGAAATCGCATTAACAAAACCTATTTTTCCACGATCAAGAAAATCGATTTTTCGAATGAAGATATAGTGAATGGAATTCATCGACGTTCTCCGGTGACGGACCAAACTATGGAAACACTCAAAATACGGAACTCTAGTCGGAAAAGAAAGCCATGCGCACCGATTGAAAGAACTCGAAAAATAATTTTAACGGAAGAAATAGAGTGTTTTCCAGCAACTGTCAAAACAGCCACTAATGGGCACCGGCTCCAGCCAAGGAGCAACATGTAACAGGCTCTAGCCGACAAAAGATTGTGGACTCCGGTCCCTTGTTACCTTTATTCTTTCTGTTGGATCCCCACTTAGTATATTCTGTTCCTTGTAACCCACAATGGGAACGTCGACCAGATCCACGTTTATGAATCCTTTAGTATTTCTAACCTTAACTCATCGGAAGGAACCTTTCCAGAAAGGGAAGGAGTGATATATCTCCAGAAAATTATATTAAGAATTTCCTAATTATCTTGAACTACAATTTATTTACCTTTCGTTATTATCAGTATAATATGTACAGTTGATTAAGCCGTTATTATGACGTCTGGCACTGGAGTTACCACGTGTCCCACCCCTTGTGTCCGTGATCTAACGTGGCGTTTACTAATCATACCACTTTTGGCAGCATAGAACCTTCGTACCTTGCATTAGAAAGGGAGAGGGAACATTTAAGTTGATGTAGAATCTGGCTCACATGGACTCAAAGGTGCGTCGGTTCCCCTCACAGAATAACTGTGGCAGTCTTTTTGGCAATTGTCAGAGGATTGAAATTAGCACTGCCTTCAGTATCTGTTTAGAGCCGATCTCATGATCGCATCTGCATTGCCTTTCTAATCTTAATTCACAGCATGAGCTTTGGCCCATTTGTTTTTAACTTTGATGCAATATTATGACTATGAGTTTCCCAGATGGAGGCTATAAGAGAACGGTAAAATTGCATGATTATTTCTAGGTCTTGGAAATACCAGAAATCCTAACGTCTGCTTAGTCAACCTGTGTGGAAATTGTGACAAATTATTTTACTACCCATGTAGCAGGGAGGAATAATAAAAACAGCATTAAATTTCATCCAGGAGCAGCTTCGATGTGCCCATTTCGATAATCAACTTCATTTTTGTTTGCAAGCTGGATACGCAATTCCCCTTCCCGGACTTGTAGAACAAAAGAAAAATTGCAGGCAAACAAATGAATGAATATATTTTCAAATACACCTATTATGAAGAATAGGCTTTGCTTGAAGATAAAAGTGAGAGTGGTGTTACATTAGTATTTAGTCTTTAAACACAAAACGTGCTTATCAGAAAAGTCATCATTAATCACTCGCCAGCGGGTATTCCCGAAGGCGACGACAGTAGCCCCGGTTCGTGTGAGTCAACTTCACTAAATGAAAACATGAATTGTCTGCGTAAAATACATCACATGTCCACCGTTGGCCTAATGTTGCCTTTCACTATTGAGTTAGGACCCAACTCTAGAAACTCATTGGTCCCGTTAAATACTATGAGCAGTAAAGTTCTGTTTACGTAACTGTATACGAATCAAACTGCCATATATGTAATAAACACATTTTTATGTCATTAATTTATCTCTACGGTAATTTTAACGATGAAAAATATAAAGAGTAGTGAAGTAGTATAAGTGAGGCGAAAGTCGATTTTGTTCAATAAACGTGCAAGCTTGGCTTTAGCGAAATGTTCCATATGAAAAACGTATTGATCGAAAGTATATTCATTCCCTATATCACAACGTCAAAAACGTTTTCTTACTTTTAAGATTCAGTCATCTTTTTTTTCCTAGGATCGGTGCAAATTTATGTTGAAAATGGTAAATACATTTTTTGACAACAATACTTTAGAAAATATTTTGTAAGAAAGCTCTGATAGTTACTTCTCAACAGGTACTGCGTAATCAAAAGAAAGGGGAATATGTAACCCTCAACAAAACTTCGTCTTTTTTGATACATGATTAGTGTATTGATGTTAACAAGAAATAAATAAGCAAATAAACAGATGAAGCCTACTTGGTTCGCAGAGCTACGTTTGGAGGAATCATTACCTCTACTTAATTGTCATTGTTGAAGTGAATTTGGTTGGTTTCAGTTTTACAGCCATGCATGTCCAAGTCGAGTGAGAAGGTGGTAGAAATTCGTGGATGTGGAAAGAGAGGAATCAGCGACGGTGGAGATAATGCTGGAAAATTAATTAAACCCTTAACTAGTATATTTTTTATATAAAGAGACTAATGGCAAAACATTGAGCCATTGAAGGATATGCTGGTTTCTTCATGCAAATCGCTAATGTTTTAATAATATTCTATAGGGAATGTATATGCTGAACATGAATTATGTGATTTATTACTCGGAGAAATATTTTTAGGCTGAAATCCAAGGATATATTTGTTTCACATAAAATATTCCAGTGTGAATCAAAGTCTGTCAGTTGTGAAAACAGTTGCTGAAACAGTGTGACTAAGTTTGAAAAAAGTGCATAGGAAATAAAATTTACTTCAATGAGTGACGATAAGATAATTACAGATCAATTCCTGGAATTCAACTGGAAATCCAGGACAATAATCCTAGAAATCCTCCTCCTATATGCATGTGCTGATGCCAAGTGTCGTTTCGAGCAACTTATTGAAACAATATTTCATAATAATTCCTGAATGCCAGAGGCGTTTAGCTTACAAGTACTTTGATAAATTAACTCTTAATACAATTTAAATCATGATTGATCTTACCCTTTTAACACTGTAATTTGAATACAGTTTAATAGATAGATGATTTACAAATAAAACACTTGTCAATATAGACAAGTTCTCAGTACATTAACAACAACCATTCGTTTTAAATATTTATGCCGCCACCGCTTAATCCGATTGGCCGCACTGGCGCCGGGCTCGCCAGGTTCTCCGCCCCTGTGCATGTCGCGAACTGCTTTTGAGTAATATCGACTTACACCACGACTTGCCGCAGCAACTCAACAAAGTCCCAAGTGCATAACTATGGCTTGATACTACGCAAAAGCTACTACTGTCTATGCTGACGAATCCGCGGTTCCTCGATTAAGCTTTAACATGCAAAATGCGGTCATGCAATTGCCAGACTTGCAGTCTTATACTAAGGCCACGTCGACAACCTATTATGAAAGCACGTATCCATATAGTAATGCGTGCGAGGTTTTGAAAACCAAACCAAAAACCCAAAGCAAACACGGCTGACCCCACTTTGAAGTGACTATGTTGTAACTACACGTGTACTGGATAGAAGAAGTAGTGGGAGATCGAGTGGAGATGGAGAAGAATATAAATGCACACGGTTTCACGTTATTGGTGGAGAGGCAGAGGATGGGAGAGAAGAGGAACGCCGACGGGAAAACTTGAAGACCTTCGTCTGTCTCATGAGGTCATCAATACACTCGACGGATGACGTCAGTTGAGCATCAGAGCCTACGGTTTCGTTTACTACCAAAGCCAGCATTACTGTTATATCCCCACGAACGCCACCTGCGCGCAAAATAAACACTTGGTTACGCAAAACACGGAGGATCAAATTACCTTTATATACTAGATCGTAGTGCTCACGCATGTGACGCCAAATGAATTTTTTAGAAATGTAAATGATTACCGAATTAGCAATGACAACGTAAAGCCTTGACCTTATTGACCGTGATTTTAAAGAAACAAAAAGCGGAAGTCAAACTGTCAATAAAGAACACGTCAGCAAGAAACGTAGGTAGTATTAACAACTACTACAGCGTTAAAACAAGGCACTGAGATGAAACTTTAGCGGTTTATTTATTAGTAGTTGTATTTGAAAATAAAAGAAATGACAAGGTGAACAATTCGTCCCACCGAATACCAAAATCACTGGGACTTCTGTTAAAGCTGAAATATAGCTAGAACCACTTAAGATGTTATTGGAGTGTGGATGCCAAAAATTCGCGGTTTACATCAACGTTTACAAGGCGATAAAACGGGCGTGGCAAAAGGGCGAATGCACAAACCTGCGATGTTGAGTCCGTACTGGCGAGCTTCGCTGGCGAAAGGCGACACGAAATTGGGGTTCTTCGCGGCGTCGCGTGCACACTCGACTAGACGGAAGGCACACCAGTCGAGCACCTTGTCTGAGGTCTCACTCAAATCACAGTCCTACAGTTAACAACGACAATAATAGTTAAAAGCAACTACAGTTTACTCAGAGTATGTAAAAAAGAACAAACTTAAAGCAAACAGCAAAAGCGACTAGAGAGTTGGCAAGGCAATAAATCTGCCTAACACTGAGAAAATTAATTCATGAAAAATAGAGCAAGATCCAAATTATGCATTTTGTGGGTGTATACCTGGAGTGGTGTGAGTTCGGTGAGAATCATTTCGTCAGTGAGGTTATCAAAGAGCCCGTCTGTTCCAACGACAACCAAATCATTAGGCTCCAGAGAAAAACTGTCCTGAGTTGCTTGCTTGGGACTGACAATTAACACATGTGAACCCGAGGGAAGAATAGACGACTACAACAAGGAGAACTCACGAGTCTCGATAAAAGTGACCATGTTCATTGGGCGGGAGGCAGGCTACTTGGAAGGGGGTATTCAGTGTATGCTTCTGGTGTTCGGAGCGCTTAACTATAGTTCCTTGACGAATAATAAGGTACCCCGAGTCACCGAGACAGACGGTATGTAGCCTACCATCGCTACGGCACAGAGAAACCACACAAAACGTTGCACTTCCTAGAGGAATACGCGTTTTGGTAGGATTAACGAGCAAATGGATGATTAAATTGTCATATGAATGACCTTATTACCTAAAATGGGAGTTTTTGCATCCAACACCTCGTGGTAGCTCTCGGTCACTAGGGGCATGAGTTCATTTGGCTTAAATCGTTCAGATTGAGCAAGTTTTTGACAAGTCGACATGAAAGTTGTCGAAAACTCGCCGGGATCGACACCATACGAACGCCAACCACCGACACCGTCAGCCACTCCTGAAAATAAAACAGTGTTTAACCGCCCAAACGAGCGACTTTGACGCGCCGCAGACGTACCTAGGACACATGACCCCTCAGTAATAGAAATAAAACATGCGTCATCACCGTACTTTCTCAGATATTTAGGTTGTATTTGGTATTTGGGGTTTTTATTATCGAAACCGGAAATCGACGTCGCAAGAGAGAATAGCGAGCGCTTCGTTAACGCTTCCGATTTATCCTGGCGACAAGACAAAGTCACCAAATTCCGAAGAAAGCTTCGACTTTTAGTAATAATGCGATACATCAATTAGCCCACCCATCAGACACCTCCAAGATGATTGGCTGCCGACTCCAATTAATCTAATAGATTCTAGGTGATTTACTTAAACTAATTGTTGTTCTTATTTTCAACGATTGAGTAAAAATTAAAAAATTAAATATGTTATTTTTTTATCTTTATATTTTTTGACTTTATATTTTTACATATTTAGAGAATATGTTTTTTTAAATCAAAGGTTGATTCACTAAGAGAAATGTGTTAGCATTGTTACCTAATTTCTTCATGTTAAAATAATTTTGCTTTCCTATGCTAAGTTATAAGTTTTCCTTTTGTGTGCTTGAACTCAATTCATGATTTTTTCTTCTTTAGTACTCTGAAAACATTTGTGCCATGCATTGATGAGATCTTCAGCCTATTATATTCCGACAATCATAATTTGTTTTTGGGACATTGCCTGTTGATGTTGTGAAGAAATGAAGATGCGTAAGTTTTATCTTCATAGACGCGTTTGTTAACCTATAGGTTTTCCTTTAAATTAAAATACTATGACAGATTAAAAATTGAGTTTTATAAGATCACCACAATCTCTGTGTATATAAATAATAAGCTAAGAGGTGAATCATATTTTGTATTTTCCTGTACACATGGAAGTTGTTACAGACCAACCATTCGGCTTGATTAATTTCTCATATAGACACAGTCTGATACCCACAAGGTAAATTCGCTTAACACACTAAGAGCTTTAGAACAAATCCCACTGATAACAGGCTTCACTTTTCACGTTTACAATGGGAATTCACGCTCTAAATGCTTCCGAAATTATGAAAGGTATGCTTGTAAGCATTTTGGACTTTTGTAACCTATCTCTTTAAGTGATTCTTGTGAAAAATTGCAAATTTTATTTGATGCTTTATGAGGCCAAACAATGAGAGGGGATGTCATCATGATAAATTTGGTATTGCAATTCTGGGCTTTATAATATAACGAAAATATTTTTACAGCTCCAAGAAGACAAATTTTAACCCTACTCAAAATCGTTATGAATTTATGGTATTAGAATATATTTCTCCTATATTTTTAGAGCCTTAGATTTCCTGTTGAATGGTGCAAATATTACCCTATTTGTATATCTCTAAATCCGAAATGGTCACAAATACCGTAAAATAGGTGATTTCATTGCACTTAAGTAGAAAGGACTTTGAAAGGTAACTTGAAATCTCAAAAACATGGCCTGTGATTGGTGCCCGCCTCCGCGGAAGATCTGTCCATGAATCCTTACCCCTTTTTAAACAATTTACTATTGTGAACTTATGACTACTTCATTGTTACTCAAAATTCTTTTCCATTTGATGCTATGTATGGAATCTAATGTTGCGGCATACTCAGTAAATTAGTTGTGCATGAAAATGTTTAAAAGGTTATGGAAAAAAATTTAGTAAGAATGTTTCATGAATATCTTTAGGTGTCTTAAAATTTTAATTATTGAAATAATCAATAAGAACTTAAACCAACTCTCTAGTGAAAGCTATATTTTCGCACGTAATTGCACGTAATTGAGGCTTAAGCTAAATGGGATTGAGTGTGCTCTCGAAATCGGACTGACTTGGAAGGCTGGACATCTGGACAATTTCAGGGCTAAAAAGGCACAGCCAGGGAGATGACAGTCATGTGCGGCCGACCTGTCAAGACGGACTAAGCATCGCCTTGAAGAGGCAACAAGCGAGCTTGTTACTCCTCTTTCTGTACACACAAACACGATAGGGGGATAATAATGGTTGGGATGTGTATTAGAGCAATGAAAATGGGCTGCGTGCACGAGTTCAATTAAGGTGGCTTTGCGTGTCACCGGAAAACCTCACTATTACTGCTGCTGCTGCTGAGCTCTTCCATCTCCCCACCCTCGCTTTCCCCTTTGCCTTGCAAGCCAGCCTGGCCCACCCGCCTAAAGTAGTAACTACCACTGGTAAAAAAATATAAGTAATTGAGGAGGAGAGAGGCGGTGATGGGGGGAGGCGATTCATGACATGGACCCGTGGTGGAGGCCATGGCTTATACAACTACCTGTTCTGCTGTGTTTGCGCGTGCTCGCGACGACTAATTTTCCTTTCCTTGGCTGCTACTGCCGTGGCCTTAAATGCGATCGGCGCACACGAACTTACATGAACATGCGATCGGGTGGAGGGAAATTTTGCTAGTCCAATCGCCACCACATCCACCTCCACTACCATCATCATCCTTAAGGGTAGTTAAACATTAGTGAGCGGACCTCTATTTAAACTTTGTCCTTCTGATTATCTCTGGTTCGCATGAAAAAAAATTGCTCAAGGCATCAGAGGAGCAGCAGCTTCGTTAAATCTTGAGATGTTCATTAATCAAGATCGATTTAAAAAAGGAGCAATACGGACTCTAGCAATTGAAATCTAGGAATTTGTAAGAGACAATTAATATGCTATTAATAGACAAATGCCGATAGTGAATTCAGTTTGACAATGAGCTGTATGGCTTTCATTAAGAGGCGAAAAACCTGACACGTAATACATGTATTAAGGTAAAAGCTTGGCTAGATGCATTATGAAGTAAAGTTGCATAGCCGTATTAGAATGAATGAATTATTTCGAATTAAGTTTAATGGATGGACAGGTAATAACGCTGATATAGCAAATTTTACCCATTGAAAGCGTAGGTGAAGCCCAGGCTAGTAAGTTATTATTTACAGGATTATATACATAAATTAGAACTTGTCATCTAGCCTTTGGTAGTTTTGTACTTTAAATGAATGAATTCAATGGCTTGTGTTTTGAAATATGTTGTGTACAAATAGGATTATTTCCAAAGTGACGTATCTAAAATTGTAGTTACCAGTGTATTTCAGAAGCCCTGAAAATGAAGTGAAATCCGTCACTTACTATTTGTAACGTTCTTAGCCTTAAAGTACTTGCGAACAACCTAGACCTAGCATGAGAGGTCAGCATAGGGGAAAATTTCCCATATGAATCCTTAAAATCTCAAAATGATATGTGGTGAATTTGGATGGCGAGAAGTCATAGCATATTTATATTGCACCGTAAGCTTAAATACGACAGCAATCAGGTCCGATTCGAGGTGTTGTGTTCAGAGGTTGTTAGCACCGGCCCCAATTGAAAAGGGGTAGTGGTTGCCAGCACTGGGCATCGTACCACTGCCATTGATGTAGTGAATCGTTTTGACTGAAGGTGCTCGATGGGAAAGGCTGGAGTGGGTGATAGCGTCCTGATTCGTATGCACCGTCTTTGTCTCGGGTAATGCTGGTCTGAGCGGGTAGTCGTTGAGGTAACAACTTCGCGTCTCTGAGGTGTTCGGCAAATCTGCAAAGAAAAAAATTAATCTAGAATAAAAACATACAATTCCTAGTATTAAATTAAAAGTATAACTCCATTTGTAGAAATAAGCATTTTATCTGAACTTTTTACGTTGAATACTGCAGAGGTATTCATCATTCCTTGTTAACCAAATGATGAAGAGTTTAAGTGAACTCTATCCCACTTAACACTACCATTTTCGAGGGTAACAAGTTGGGGCGACATAGTTTCAAGAAACCTGTTGAAGTCGGAATTAAATCCGATTGGTTTTATGCGCTTTGCCTGAGTTATGCCATTTAAGTAATATTATATGCTGATATTACAAATTCTAATGGCAGTTTTCAGAGCAGATAAAATGTGCTCGAGATCACATTTTGCAAATTAAAATGGTTATTAAAAAATATTTGGAGCTTCGGGTATGAGTATTTGAATCTTCATTAAAACGAAACGACATACCTACGTGAATTTTGGCACTAGCTTGAAGCGCCAGACTGTACGTGATGTTCCTCCATGTGCCTAATTGCTTTTCTTTCTTTCAGTCACGTATTTTAGAAAATAATAACTAATGCTTGAATAAAAAAGAAACAGGAATCTGTAACCGGACGTCGGATGACATGACATGGAGCTGTTTAAATAAAGTAGCCTTGAAAACTGCGATGAAACTAAAGTCCATGGTTCTTTACATGATCAAAATTCAAGTCATTTTCCTGTTTTAGAATTCATTGATGAAAGGATATTGATCTAACCTGTCCACGTAAGAAAGTCAAATTAGATAAGACGGTAGACCAGTCTTCCAGGCTTTTACGTTACATTTGTGGCAGTTTAGGTTCAGTGTGAACGCGTAGAGGAGGCGTTGCACTCGTGCAGCTACTGCATGACTGTAATTTCGACTGGTCTATCTGAAACGTCTACTATCCCTGCTTACGGATTTTAAAGTTACAATAGACTAACATGGCGATCCATTGTTTCCCAAACATATTTAAAGATGATTTTGGCTGATATGTTTAATTAAATTTTGCGGTTACGGGAATGATCAATCAAAATTTCACCGTTTCAAAATTTTAAAGGCACATGAAGTTGACCTATTTTAAGGTCATTCTCAAATCAAAAAGTACATCAAATTAGTAAATGATTTACAGCAACTATTGAATGTTTCGAGAAAATATATTTTAACAAAATAAAATTTTATAAAAGACTCACATGGAGCGTAGTTGTAAGCACCAAAGCCCTTCTTCTTTGCCGCTTCTTCTCCATTTACTGTTATAAATGAAGCGTAGTCCTAGAAATAGTTTAAAATCATAAATTAAAATATAGAATAGAAGAAGTGAAAATGTTCAACGAAGCTAATACAGGTGCGCGATTTCAAATTGCAAGCTATCGTTAAGCGATTTCACAGATGACATAATGTCGACGATAAAATTTCTACGACTTAGAAATTCATTTATGATTTTAAGGCAATCATTACTGCAAAGTAATGGAGTTTTCCATGCGTAGCACCGGACCCAAGCCCACCCAGGCAGCGGACTGATCCCAGGCCTATTGAGACCTCAGAATGTCTCCTCCTGCCGCTCAAGCATGAAAGATTGTAGTTGAAATCAAGTATTCATAAGTTATAAAACTGATTTTCAGCTTCCCATTGGTACCGACTTGAAAGAAATGAGTGAATATACCTGGTTCATCACAGACTTTAAATCGCATCCTCTAGTAAATGCACTTTCATCTAGATTAGCATCTAGCTTTTATTCAAATAATTTGACCCATTGCAATGTATTAATGATGTAATGACTATATTTCATAAATGGGTAAGCTAATCTAAGTGTCCTTCATTTAAATGGATGAAATTTTCTACAAAGATTGAAATGGGGGTTAATTTATTTGATTGAAATTAATCAAACTTGGAATTATCCGGCTCAACCAAAATATTTGAAACTATGGAAGGTTATCATAATGAAAATAAGTCTTCAAAATTAACCTTAGACGAAATTTCCAAGTTAAGATAGTTTTTATACGAAGGTTTTAATTACTTTTCATATATATAATTACGAAAATCCATAATACTTGTAATCAAAAATACGTCGTAAAATATATTTTGCTCATCGTTCCTTGAGCAGTTTATTCCAAATACTCAATCTATTTACAGAAATCGTGTACTGGAGGCAAATATAAGAGAGTTAATTCTGTATTATTAAAAATCCAAAGAGCAAATTTGGATAAATGATCTCAGTTTAGCATGATTTATTCCTAAAATGATGTTATGCATTTTTAGATCCAATTATAAATAAACAGGTTGTTTGACATACATTCAAATGTTTATTAACAGTATAATATATGATAGAATCAAACAAATATTTTAGAAGTCAAGTAATGTTTTTCTATAGATCTCTGTAATGTAGAAAGTATCTATTTTCAATAAGAGATATTGAGCTGGATTAATTTTATTTGCTACCCACATGGAGGTTTCATTATTTGCACATGAATTGGCAGTAGTCAGCTGGAGGCTTTCACAGGCTGGGAGCTGCAGATTATGATTTGCCAATGATGCCATCTTAAATTCCCACTCCTCCCTGTGAGCTGCATCCAACCAGTTCCAGCAAATGTTAATTCCGTTTTGGCTAAACGCAATTTTTGAGAATCTCTAAGTAGTGTTCATGTTGATGCATGAAAAATGCCAGAGGCAGAGGCAGGTGGAGAGGTAGGAGAGGAGCAAAAGCAATTCCTCTGATTATTTTTCGTCTTTTTCTTTGTATAACGTCAACAGGTAATGAGTAGTACTCACTTACCTCGACCATTTAATAGACTGTGACTATTCATGCAAATCAAGAAGAAACTTTCTGAATAAGCTGTTAGTTACTGTTTTAAGTACTTGATTCGGTTTGAAATATAGTAGGCAATAAATTCTTTCTGTTGAATTATAAAATAAATTTTCACAACAGAATAGACTTTTTTGCTAGGAACTATGGTCATCCTTACCACTTTTCTGTTAGATGTTTTGTTTGGCCCCAGTGCCTTCCATTATTTTAAGTAGCTGTGAGGTACAAGCGCAAAAATGACTCCTTTATTGTGACTTTGACTCCTAGAAGTTCTAGAAACTCCATACTCCTTCAGGCTCTGTTATTGATCAATTGCAATTACAATTACAAATCAATTACAATTACAAAATCACTCAAATCAGATTTGACAAAAATACATATTCATTATAAGAATACTATTTGCAATGGCAAATTCAATGGAATCCACAAAAAATGTTTTGTCTTAAAACAGTTAAGTTGATTGTATGTTTGGTTCATATTGAAATCATCGGTATATTAAGGCGTCACTGAGAATTTTTAATTAGATCAAATGAAAACAGATACAATTATAGTTACCAAAAGCACAGTGATTAATTGTCTATCATTTGATATCGGGGACTTTGATTCAGGAAAAGTAGGAAGTTAATACAAATATAAAAAATTCAACTCACGGAGTAATGCACACTAGAAGGCCCACGCTGATATTGATCTCCGGGTGGCTGGCAGTAGATTATGCCGTCTCTCTCGACACTGCATCTAATCAGGGAAGCCGAAAAATCCTTGGCTACCTCGAATGAGTTGATGCGTGGTGTCTGGGGAAGAGGCATTTGCTCTTTTGTCCAACCCAGCTCCTTGATTTGACCCAGGGACGGGTCCTCCTGCCTACTTCGATCGCCCTCACCACACGTAATGATGCGTCGACCTTTGCACTCTGGAGACTTTTGACGGCTCCTTACCAGACAAATCATCACTGGGCAGATTATTGTACAAACAAGCAGACCCAGTGTTCCTAGGAGGATAATGTAGATGCTTCTATTCCACATTCCAAATAAACCCGCCATTAAGCCGGGACGTTTTCCGTAGTAAACAAACAGGATTGCGTCTGAGTGAAGCGGAGGATCCCCATTATCAGAGGCACGAATGAGGAGTTCGAAAAGACCACTGCCAAGTCTCATGGTTCCACTGTGTGCTGCGTGTAGCATGTTTGTCAAGGAATCAATGTAGAAATGATCCAGATCATTGATAAATATAGGTTTGTGAGTTAGACTCAAAACATTATTTGTAGATAATTCGAAAGAATCATCGCTAAAATAGCTTACTCGAAGTATACTAAAGGATATTTCAGCATTAGGTCCTTGATCAGCGTCGGAAGCTATGAGTCGAACAATATTGTGCTGATTTGAAGACCGAAGAGATACATTAACGAAAGCGGAACTGAAAACTCCACTGAGATTAGGCAGCTTGCCATCAGCGCGAAAGACATTAGAGAGTGCTTTCACGTCGACATGATGATCAACCTTTTGAGGCAATTTCCAGATAGGTCTATTATCGTTAACATCTTCCACATTTATGGTAATTTTCTCCAGGGTTTTTCTGGGGACTGGACGTCCTGTATCTGTGATTTCGACCTGAACTTGGTGTCGGGATAAATTTTCGCGATCTAACATCATTCTAGCATGTATTTTTCCAGAAATGGGATTGATTTCGAAGAAGGCGTTGGAACACAAGAATCGTATCGTTCCGTTCTCTCCACGATCCGGATCCGAAGCACTCAACTGACCCACCAGCTCGGAGTAAGCAGGACGATGTTCAGACACACTGAATTCCCGATTTCCGTGGAGCATTGGGCTGTTGTCGTTAACATCATCAATAATAACAGTTACGTTGGCTGTCCTGTACTCGCCGTAAAGAGTCCCAAAACCTATTGGGTCAGTGTCCAGCACTCTCACCGAAAAACGCAGCTCACCGATCTCTTCACGGTCAAAGTTTCCTACAGTATAGACTATACCGGTGGTAGGATCGACTCGAAAGAGACCTTTATAGCCTTCTAACAACTCAAACCGCATTCGAGGTGTAGCATCTCTGTCCGTTGCTTTCAACAAAATAACAGGCGTACCTGGTTTTGCGTCTTCGAGCAAATGAACGATTAAATTAGACTGGCTTTTAGTAAAGTAGGCTGAGTGCTCATTCACGTCGACAATGTTCACCTGAATATTTTGTCTCGTGGCTAGCCTGGGATTTCCATGATCAGCACATTCAATCAGTAGGAACAGTGGAGAATGGGAGGACATTGCCTCCAAATCGAATTTGACTTTTGACTGAAGGCTGTACATCTTTCGCTCACGTCCTGAACTCGAATAGCGAAGCCAAAATAGAGAGTCCTTGCTTTTCAGAGCACAATCAACTTCACCGTTAGCACCTGTGTCTTTATCGCCCGTAAGAACTATTCCTATTTGAGTTCCTATTGGCTGGTTTTCCTCAATCCACAACTGCGTATTTCCGTCAAGGGGTTTCGTTTCTATCACAGGTGAGCTGATCGGCTTGACTTCAATCCACGGAGGGTGATTATTGACATCTTCTATGTCAATCTGAAGCAGGGTTGAGCCAGTTTTTGGTATGCCTCCACCGTCGGAGGCAATTACTTGGATTTTTGCATGCGAAAGTCCCTTAGCATCGAGTGGACTTTTTACCCAAACCTCTCCGGTCTTCTCATTAATTGCGAAGAAATGTAAAACTTTTTGGTTGTAAATCTGACCGAAGCGGTAAGCAATCTTTCCGAAGTCACCGGAATCTATGTCCGTAGCTACTGGAGCCACAATAATAGACATTACTGGCGTTGATTCCGAGATTCGGACATTGTATGCATCCTTTTCAAACTTCGGTTCATTGTCGTTTACATCAGTTACGAATATAGTAATATTCTGTTGAGCGCATTTCGGAAATGGTTTGCCTCCATCACAGGCTTTCAGTTGGCCTCTGTACGAAGTCTTTTGTTCATAGTCCAACTTTTTCTTCACAACTAGGTAGAGCTCATATGGAAGGATGTATTTCAAAGCAAACGTTTCATTGTCAATGTCTCCACCTCCGAGGCTGTAGGTCTGAATACCGTTTGTTCCAACATCCTCATCGGTGGCTCCGTTTAGTGGCACTTCATAGCCTACACTTACTCCCTCACTGATGTAGACAATGTGCGGTGAGATCACTGTCAGTCCTCCAAGATGAGTCACATCAGTGGATTGAAAATGAGGTGCGTGATCATTGATGTCCTCAATGAGCACATTGATGTTTATCCAGTGCTCTGGAGGAATATGCACGATGAAATCCACTTGGCACTGGCTTTGATAGGGTTCCACTATTGCGGTGTTGTGACTTGAAGTTGAAATTGCCGTTGAAAGACCTCCCCGTTGTGGGCAAATAGCTTCTCTGTCAATGCGTCTGGCGACAATAATCAGACCTGAGTTTCCTTCAACTTGAAATAACCCGGTTATTTGGTCCTCATACAGCTGGATTCCAACGTCAACCCCTTCAAGAATGAGATCTTGTAGCCCAGAATCTGTAAAAATATTTCCCACCACAGTCCCACTCTCTATTTCCTCCTTTACGATATACGTGAGTTCTTGACTAGCATGGGTCAAGAACAACACGGGAAGAAGAAGGAGCAAAGAAGCCCTTAACAGCCGCATTAGCAAAGTCCTGATAGAAGAGTATGCGGTAGTTGTGGCAACCTTTACCTATCGGCTTTTTACTTGATTGGCCAGTTAGACTGCTCACAAATTACCCAATGGCTGAAGACCACACAAGCGTGCTTTCGAGTAGAAGTGGTTAAGGCAACTCACAAATAGGAATCTTGGTTATGGTTTTACCACTTTTACGTCATTCATTCCCCTATGGAAATTGAAGAATTTAGTTTTAACTAGGTGTTTAATTAAAGAATGTGGCAAGGTATAGTTGGAGGATAAACTGGTAGTATTGTGGTGCTCATACGTTATTATTTTTGTTATCAAACATCTGGATTGCCAGTCGAATAACTGACTTCAAATTAACAAATGAAAGTATTTGGCTGAGGTTTTTGCTTATCAATGAAAATGCTTCGTTAATTCCCTTATAATGCATAATCTAATTTGAATTAATTAATTAATTAATTAATTAAGTTTTTTGCACATCAAAGTACTAAGCGTAAAGCCGAATTCTGTATTTGGTTGTCGAACACGCAAAACACCTTAAGGATAAACGTTTTGAGACCAGTAAACCTACTTCTTCAATAATTTTAAATAAAAATACCCTATTTTCTTGATGAGACCTATCGCGTGAAAATATTAAGGTGAGATAATTAAGAATATTAGGTGATGGGATGTAGAAGCCACAACATATGACATGACATGTATTAAATAAGAGATTCAAAGAGCATGTAAATTGGATTAGAAACATGAAGATAATCTTTAATTTTGTCACTCCTACTGTGACCTTTTCAACCATTAACATTGGCCAATCCCTAAAAAGTGGCTTTTTACCACTAACTTGTATATGCTGTATTTTCTAACAGATAAATTCAACTTCGTTGGTTTGAAAAACAATAAATCCGCTACAGTCTCTAAAGGACCAATAGTGGCATTACAATTTCGTGAATTCCCTGAGGTGGAAAGAGCGATAAGTTAAACTACGACTTTGCTGATAATCAGAGTTCGCTCTTTCCTTCAATTTTATTTCAGCCTCCCCGTTTGATTGAATACATTTCCTTCAATTACCAGAATGACATAGTCAAATAATCACTTTTTGACTTTTGAATTACTACATAATTTACCCTTATTTCCTTATTTCAATGCCCAAAATAAAACTTTAGCGAATCCACCTGATAAAATGTAGGTGGTATTTTACTCTATGTTTTCCAAAATACTTTTTGACATGTTTAGTTTGTAATCATAAGAGGAGATAATTTGTGGGGCTGCAATTAATAGTGCTTTAGTTACTACGGTGGAATGCTGCTTTCCTGTCATGAGTAGAGACAGAAGCAGAACGAAAATGGCATTTTGATAATCAATCGCAGCGAACTCTAAAATATAATTTTTGTCCGGAAAATAGGGAAACGGATTCTAAATAGAAATGGGTGAGTGGAGAATTCGAGGCTTAAGCCTTCACACTGTGCTACTGCCAAGCCAGTGGGAGACACGGAAAGGGAGGAGGAGAGATGCGTTGTTCATGAGGTAACTGCGACATTGAAAATGTAGATCTGCACAGACTGGATAAAGTCAGGCAGAAAGTATGATGTTTTTTTAAATGGTCTTTCTTCTACAGGGAATCATGAATAAATCGAATCTGAGGAGACGCTTATTTTAGCCTCTAGTTATTTCGAATTCTTCTAGGAATCCAGGCAATCCGAACTAATACAAATTTGAGTCTTCAAAATGTATTTTTCTTATTTATTTAATGCAAAACACCATTTGCATCTTATTTAATGGCCTATTTAAGATAGTGGAAGTAAATAGTTTTTGAAGATTTTGTAAACAGAAATAAGAGGAATGAATTATGATTGAAGGTCGTTTTAGTTGCACTTACCTTTTTGTTGAACGATAAAAAAATAGGAAGCCTTTATGACGATGGCACTAAGATTCTTGACTAAGTAATAACCCCAAATATTTTCAAGGTTATGAAAATGTTATCATGACTCAAATTATGTGTCGCACTTTTGTAGTACCCGCTAGAATATAAATAAATAATCTTTCAATTAGACTTACGAAATATGTGTAAAAGATCTCTATATAATATATAATGTGACTTGTTTCGAAAAGGGTTGTGCGTCATTATAAATTACCTTTGATGTACTGAAAAGTAGGTTCGATGTAAGACCCAGGAATCACTGGACTGAGATATAAGAATTGGAGCGCAAAGCCACCAACTTTTATTTTAGACGTTGAAATAGTATTTCGGAGAAACTAGATAGGCCATCGGACAAGTCAAGACATTACGTTGGAAATATTATAAGAATCATTTGAAGAGAGGAGCAACAGCTGAGCTCACTTATTGAGGCGCCTTTCGTACATTCGAATTGACAACTTCTTCTTATATTTTGTTATTAAATACGCCCTATCATGGGGCTTTACGATATTTTGGGAAGAATAGTTTCAGATGGGCACTTGTCTATTTCTAATGTAAACACCGTTTTTAGCTACAACTTTTAGTGGCGATTTAGTATCAGTACCTTGGAGAAGATTGCGAAAAACTTGAATATTGCACTTTAATTAATTATATGGCAAGTTTGGACAGTTTCCTGGTTAAGCTTACATCGAAAGCTTTCAAAAATCATTTAAAGCAGAATTGGTAGTTTTGATAGGGGTGGCTGACAAAAGACGCGAGCATTGGGCTCGCATTCGGGCAGAGCGGGCAGCAGTGTCCGTGTTATGGGCCGCACTCCAGTTGCGGTCGACCCAACTGAACCCCCTCCCAAGCTCTGATGTTGATTGTAAATTTTTGCCCCTTTATGAGAGGGGGTTGGAGACTCAATGCATCACTGCTCTCAATATCCACTACAGCTTCATCAGTGTCTTTTTCCATTGCATCATTTAAACTCTTACTAATTAAAAGCTTTCGAAGTCGGCAATCACTTCTAGGGGCCCCTTCCTGCAAGTTTCCTGTAAGTCAACTATCGTGACAAGCATTGTCAGAAAAGTTCATTCGGATTCAAATGGAATGCCTGTAACCGAAAGAAAGACATTCTGAAATTAACCTAAGTCTTTCACTTTATTGTTACACTGGGGTTTCAGATAATCTTGCAACATGACACTTAGTTCCCATCACGAATCCCTAACTAATCTTCCAGCTATGGTGAGTTTCCCAAAATCCTCCACATTTACGCACGTCTATCTGTAACTTTTTCATCTACTTACCAAAAAATAGCATTAAGCTAATCCTCTAACTTAATTCTTCACACCACACACAAAAAAGAGTTTGGACTTTAAAAGGTCACAAGTTGAGTGCTGGAAGAGGTGTAGTCCGAAGAAACAAATGTCTTGTCTCGTTCTTTAGAGTGGGGGATGTATCAGCCAGTCTATTACGTTAAATACGCCATGCTTAAATAAAGCTAATTAAAGATGTTTTATAGAAACTTAATTATAAGATCAAGCGTTTTACAAATGATAGTTCAAGGAAATATGAAACTCTGCCAGTCTTCCTCAATATTTTACTAAGTTTTTTTCGAATGGAATTCTCAAAATGCAGCTTCGGGATTTTGGAGCTGCCAATGCTCCAGTTATGCAGCCGTATTTCTGATGTATTTACATGCTACTGTTTGGCAGGAGTAGATTGATTCTATTCAATGGAATTTTCAGCTTTGAAGTAAACAAAAATCCTATTTCACAGTGAAATAGTTCGTAGAGTGTTGAGTGCATTTTAACTTGGACACCGAGATCTATGTTAATTCAGACAAGTTTAAATAAGGCCACTGGAAACATAACTGTAGTACTGTGGCGTACGACTACACCAGGTAAGCTGCCTATTAGGAACGCGCCACTGAGCAAATCGCATTCGAGAACAGCTCTCCATCAACAAATCAAGGGGCGCTTCCTGCTCAGCAGAAATCGGACCTAGCCTATTTAAACATCGCACGCCACACGCCAAAAATATACACTCCCACGTACACACACTTACACACGGTTCCCCAATAAACGCTCCTATGAGCACCCCTCTTCTTCTCTTCTCCTTCTGGAGTTGGACGACCTTAAAGGGAGTAGTAAATCCACCTTGTAGAGAACTTAAGTGTAGCCTATTCCGCTACAGTATCGTCAGGCACTACCTTTTACCATAATAAAGAGTTAGTTATAAATAAGTCACCAAACACATTAGTTGTAGTGATCTTTTGAATTATTTCTAAAATCTAAATAAGGATTCTTAGGTGTAGTGAATAAAGAGCACAGTTTTTATTCATATGATAAGAATTTGACTCTGATTTACCTCTTTTGTAAAAAATCAGTGCTTATTAATTTATCGTATTGTTATATTGCAAACCCAAGTTACTGAAACGGTAATTATGGACATGAAAATTATCGTAGACTGCCAAAAGACTCCTAAGTATCAAAAAGTTATTTCACATACCATGATAATTGCACTGAGCTGATAATAGTACAAAATAATTTGAAAATGCAGATAGTTAATCAACATTCCGTCATTCAGATTTCATAATTTTCAGCTACAAACTAGTGTTTTGCAAAATCAGATTGTGGAAGTGGAAGAAATTAACTAATGCCTTTCCGATTGTAGGTGTTCAACCTGGTTTTCAATGATTTTATTGGAGGAAGAGATGATTTTCGAAGCCTTCTGCAGGGCCTTTTGTACTTTCCGAAGAGCTTCCACAGTGTTATTGCTCGATCCATCCACTGAAGCTCCATCTGTAACTACAGATACACACAGGCGAATATTGGAAGATTTGTCATTGCTATGCCAGTTCTCCAAGTAGCTCAAAGGAAAGAGTCTTATGTAGATAGAATTATCAGTGAGTGTGAAAACAAAGAATTCGCCATTCCTGTATAATTATACTATTACTAGATTCAAACTACAATTCCAGAAACTTTACTGGACTTCATCTACTTCAGAAAGAACATTAAAGCTTTGGATTTTGTATGGACTTTATTTGGCATAACCGCAAGTAACCATGTCTAGATGAGCTAGAAGCTGCATAAATATATGGCCCGGACTTTGAGAAAAAAGGACAATTTTACTAAAATATAAAAGGCAATTTTAAATATGAAACCTTGCTTACGTTTTCTACAATCGACACTGGCGTCTGAGTTAGTTGATATGTCTGATCCGATCGAGCGCCTGATGGGTGTTGGTGATCCTACGGACTGGTCGCACCGATAGGTCGAGGAGCTATCGCTATTGCCTGATAGTTCTTTAATTTGACGGTAGTAAGGACCATGACTTCCCACTTTACGCTTGTTTTCAGGTGGGTGAACCTGAGTACTCAGATTTCGCTGATATTCACCAGTTTCGTGAAGCAGCTGAACCACTGCGCTATTCGCGTTTCTTTGGACAGTCTGCGTGTACACTAAAGAATGAGTTCCAATATAAATGCACTAATCCACTTTTACAGTTTTGCATTAATTTACAATTAGTTCCCTTAGAGAAAAGCGGTAGGGATGACTTCGGCATTTTGGTGGAACTGATTTACATATTTTTCAATATGGTCCTGTAATTTAGCTTTCCCAGTCTATTAAACAGTCTATTTTCGTGTCCAATACTTGCGATTTGCATACAAAGGTTTCTTTGGAAAAGCATTATCTCGATCAATTATATTACTATAATGCGTTAAAACACTAACTCACCATTATTTATCCAAGAATGCGAGCCGGATGCCCTGTCATAGACTTCAATCGTCCCTCCACTTGGTTCCTCTTCAATCGATATTGAACTTAATCTATTCGCGTTGTTGCTATCCGGTTGGTTGTCCATGTGCCTTCTTCTAATCGGTGCATCCACTTCCACTGACTCAAAAGCTGTAGGAGGGTAAAAATGAGGGGACAAAATACTTTCCGCTTCTCTTTCCAGATCAATATTCCTCTCCCGATTTGCAGGCTCCGTTTCTGATGGAAGCCTCTTCCTCGGAACTATTTTTGGGGCTGTGTGGCCAGGTTCCACTTTTCTGTCCAAAATTAAGTACCAGGGTCTTGCCATTGTTGGTGAGGTAACTTCTGGATCACAGTCGGAGCCGCTGAAGGGAGAAGGACACTTCAGGAGGATTTCCGAGGATCTTTTGACTGTAGATTCCCCTTTAGAGTTGCAAATTACCTTTTCTCTCATCTCATGCTCTTTCATTTCCTCTTGTTCCTCTTTAAGCCGTGAAAGTGTCGGCCTTTCTGGAGGTCGAATTTCCCGAATTTCGGGAGTTGGAGCTCTTTCCTTTTTTTCTTCATAGGAAGCATCAATTTGTGAAACATCCACCGTTTTGGGCATTTGATAATCTGCAGAGTGTAAATCCATGGAAACACCCCTCTTACGTTTTGCTGACTGCCATTCTATACTGCCTAATATCTCAGTAGTTTCTTGGAAAGTATATTCACCTACAGTTACCGTTGAGTGGACTTCAGAAGCTAGAGGGTAGAGGGGAATCGACGGATCAACTTTGCTCTTAAACTTCTCGTCACCAGAAGAAAATCTGGTTTGTTGGCGAAAAGATGTCAGGTACCTAGGCGCGAATGAGGTGGTCTGCTCGACAAGTCTGTTCTGCGCCTCACTGTTCGCAAGAAATGTTACTCTCTTGGGTGAACAACCTTTGGGAGAACAACCTTTACGCGGCTTCATGGAACTCGAAGCATCAGACTCTTCTTCAGAGTGTTGATCTTCCTTTGCATTGATTTTACCTAACGGGTTCTCTATGACCAGCGGCTTAAGTTTACTGATATCACCATAAGATTCCGAATCGTTCTTCTTCAGACTACTACTCCCATTATGCGAGCTACCCGCATTTAAAGGCTCAATAGCTGATTGATTGTGTTTATGCGAGTCTTCTTTACCGAAACCATGTAGGTATTCTTTTTCACGTAGCAATTTGTTTTCAACCTCGCTTGGTGTATTATTGTTGACTTGGCCCTGCTGCTGCGCCGGTAGTGCAGGGCTCTCTCCATTAAACCCGTGTCCTGTAAAGCCATCACGCAATTCATCAGCTTCTTGCGGTTTACCTTTGATGTCTTGCATTGCTTCTAAGGCTGGGATTTCACATGATCCCTCTTCGCCATGAATTCTCGAGGAGTGTTCTGATAAATGGTATTGTTTACTCGAACCCGAGGCAATTTTCATTGCGGAATCTCCTGTTATCTTAAATTTTACATATTTTTTATTAGGTTCTAGTGGTCTTCGTTCATCTAGGATTTTTGATATTTGTTGGGTTTCACTTGTGTCGGAATACTCTTGTAAGTCAAGAGTCTTTCCGTCTTGATTGGTGTCAGATTTACCGCTCATGTCAGCGGTTTCGAAATGCAAATGCGATTCACTTTCATTTCGCCTAGATAAAGATTCTTGTACTTCTTTGATAGGTACACTGTCCAGCCTTTCTAATGGCTTTGTGTAAAGATTTACTGAGACCTTCTGGTCTAATGAAGTCTTAAGAAGAAGATTTTGAAATCCAGCTGTATTTGTTTCTTTTGAAATATTTCGAAGAGTTTCTCTTTGTGAAGGTTTATCATCTTTTTTGGGTTCATTCTCGATTTCTCTTGGTGTAGATCTATCGTTGTTTTTGGATTCACTTTCAGGAGGTTTTACGACGTTACCACTACTTATCGTTTTCTTTAAGACTTGTTCAAGTGATTCTCTAGGCATCTTTTGCTCTCTGGTGATGCTATCTGCTATCTCTTCTTCGCCGACTTCTGAGGGCTGAGATTCTTTACTAGAATGGGCCAGATTTTCACCAGAATTCTGTTGATCCTCAATGCGCGATGTTTCGGTTTCACTCTCGAGTTTAGATGCATCGGTGGTGGTAGCAGGTCCTCGAAATTCAACATCAGCTTCCTCACCTATCTTTTGGAACGGTGCTTTATTTTCATCTTTTACTTCAACCGAATGTGTCACATCCTTTGTTTCTTCCTCCCTTCCGGCAAAAGAATTTCTCTGTCTTTCACCTGGTTGAGCTAGAGTATCATTCAAAAGGCTTTCAGCACTTCCAAAGGAATTTGACTTTCCAATTTCATCTGTAGTACCGTGGAGACCTGTTTGATCTTTTTTGACCAATTTCCATGACGCATCCTTTAGATGGATATCCGTAATTATGCCTTCTGAAATTTGCCTCCTGTCTTCACTTTTACTAGATCTATTTCCTTCAAAGAGTGAGGTATCATCCACTAAATTATGAGCACACGGAGAGGGTATTAATGAATCGGTGCATGCGGCTGTACCCGACGATTCCTTTTGACATTCATCAACAACTCTGCTCTCATTACTACTCTCTTTTCTACTGCTCTCACCTGCTTCCTCTGCGCCTTGAAATAATTTCTCCCTTTTCAAACTTATTAACGTTGTCTGGGAATCGGACAAAGAATCATCATCAGAAACTGTTCCATAATTATTATTGGTTATTAATTTGTCTTTCCCTTTTTCTGCTATTGAATGTGACAAGTTACCTACTTCTTCAGTCTTGGCTGTAGTTAACATCTCCAAGTTCCTATTTTGACAATGATCTCCACGGACTTCGGCTATAGTTCCAGAATTTGTTATGTTAAAAGATTTCGTTGATGTTGACTGATCGGCTTCAGGTCCCTCGACTTCAACACTCTTAATCGAATCTGTTCTAATCACTGTTGGGTAATCCTCTATACCACTTTCATTCTTCATTTCACTGTGATCACTCGTGTGTATTATTGAGGTTAGGCTGCCAGATACGTCGATACATCCTCCAGACATCCCCGATGAAAGGACATCATTTGGCTCCTCATCTAAGTCTGTTATTACCGAACTGGCTTGCTCTGAATCCTTCGGTATTGGAGTGTTTGAGCTGCCGAAAACATCGGGTGAGTGGCAACTGCCACCTGAGTTTGATCTTAGAAGCATCTTTTGTTTATTTGGTGAAGGATTCATATGTGGCATTCTTTCCACTTTACTGTTTGTTCTTAATTCGCCATTGGACGATTTCTGATCCACCCCAGGATCTGAAGCCAGAGAAATGTTATGCTCATTAAGAAAATTTTGATTAATTAACTCATTCCTCTTATGTTTATCATTCTCCTCCGTTTTGTTTTCTCTTTCATTTCCATTTCCAGATTCAGATGCTTCTAAGTCCCCGGATGCTTTGGGTTCTTCACCAGGCTCTGAAATTTGGGACATTTCATAGTCACTAGGAAGAGTTCGGTCCCTTGACCCGGGCTCCTCTGGATTCTCTGCGGCTTCCTTTGGTATCTTCTCGTCTTTAACACTTTCGCTACATTGTTCTACCTGCTTCGAAATATGGGATGGCTTTAGGGATGTACCACTAAGAATTTTCGAACTAACCGATGTTGAAATATTTGTATCCTTAACCTCATCATGTGTAGATATTGAAGATTTACCTTCCAAATTTGCCGGTGTTTGTTGCAACAGTGGCATTGAATGGTAATCTCGTGTCAACGCATTGGCATTAGGACTGTTTTTTTCCTTAAGATGGTCGTTTTCGTTCCCATAATTTTGGACTGATTCAGATTCCGATAGATTCTGAGTTTGTAGCGGAGGCTTTTTATGATAGCACAGATTAGGATGGGGAGATAGATTTTGTCGTAGAGGTCGGAAGCCAATGTCGGAAAAAGAAGTGGCATCAGGTGTCATTGTTCTAGCTTCTGAAACAGCTGATTCTAATTTCTTGTCCCCTTCAGCAGTTGGGCTTTCAGTATAAATGATACTCGAGTCTTCTTCGCAAGATCTTTCTGAAATGGCCTCCAGCGGTCTCTCCATAGTCCTTTCTTCAAGGAATGGTGACGGGATATCAATCCTGGGTACATTTGTGGAAAACTGAGTCCCCTCTACGTTAGTAGTTGACGCAGATTGGTTCAGGTTTTCTTCAGATCTTACATTAGCAGTTAAAAGTGGACTGAGGTTTTCCAATGTAGAATAAGAAATAACATCTGTTTCACCGATAGCTAAAACATTATCAGGTGGAGACCAGTGCATTTCTGCCACACTATCCGTAGCAGAGCGCTGAAAATCAGAAACGGCAGATTCGTCTTCCATATCACTAGGTGTTCCAGTAAAATCAAGCTCTGAATGTGCTGAATAATAGCGAATGGGCTTAAGAAATGGCCTTGCAATGTCCTCAAGTCTCTGGTTACATGGGGTTTGGATAAGCATTTCTTGCACTTCTAATTCCCGAGAGCTTTTCAGATCGACTTTCAACGTTATGGCTCGTCTAATGAGACGGACACTTTCTTGCTCCAGTGAATCTGGAGTGGTTGCCCCGTAATCTAGGGATTTGACATCTTCCAGAAGATTTGTCACACTCAGAGTAGTTTGGAAAGTTTCGCTTTCGCACAGATTTGTTGAGACCGTGAGGTGGTCTGGGCTGCATGCCATATCAGTTGCGTCCGGCTTCCAGAATTCTGCAAATGAGCCCAATCATTGAAAAAGTGTATGCCAAATGGACTTGGGTAGGGATTTCGTTAGGCTCCAAATGGCGCGAAGCTAACGAGATATTTATCTATTTAAACGCTTATGGATCTATCAAAGAATCTCTTGGTAGGATACATGTGTAATCATCAGGAGCTTCTCTTGTGATAGAGCTTTTCTTTTATGTTTGTTTTCTGAAAATTGTTTGGCTTTTCATAGAACACATATAGTAGCCTGCTGAAAAGATCATATCATATTGTTCTAAGTGGTGTGCAAATGAGTGTGAGAATGTGAAGCTATGGTGTACGTGCGCAAAACAGGTTTAGTTAGGTTTATATTAATCGAGTTCGTTTCAAAGGCACGTGACTAAAACTGTTATCGACCTTACCCATTCAGCAAATGAAAAATACATTATTCTAACTTATGCTTACTAGGAGCTCTTTCTCTAGATGTTTTAACTTCTGTGACGTCCTAAGGAAGATATTGTTACAATTTCAAGATTTAGAGCCAAAAGTACTGACTCGTCTAACTATCTTAATGTCGTTCGTAAATGCACCGTGTTAATAAATTGCCCTTGGAAATTCCGGATTTGGATCTTGAGTTCATTGACCATGTGTTTTTCAAAAAAAGAGGATGCAACAATTTTTGAGCAAACTAAAACATTCTCTTAAAATTGTGTAATGTTAAAATACCTTATTTTCATAATCTCCACAATTTTCAATGGCGATGTGGGTACGAAGAACACGTCATATTGTTAAACTTCATTAAATGAACTTGCCCTGTATTTTCTTGCCCAGCAAAAATAGAGCCATGCTGTCCCTGAACCAGCCCACTTCTCTGAACCGAACAACCTCACACGTCAGATCCGTAAGTAGCTGAAAGTCACCCATGGCTAAGACGAGGAATCTAGAGCTCCAATCCGAGTCCACAGCCTTGGCTCTCTCCAGGAGTGGCTGCAAGCGGTGAGAAACAAATTCCTCGAAAGCACGCACATCCTTCTGAGTTACTAGAAATAGAATCCGGCTGGCTCGGGCAAAGAGACAGGCGTAAACAGTAAAGGGCTCAGACCAAATACCAGCGTCTATGAAGTCTTCTGAGACCAGGTGATCGATGGAGAGCGATGGAATTTGGTTCATCACGTAGTTTGCCAGGTGCCTAGCCAGGTTCTCGGAGTTGAAGAGGTCATCACAGCGCGATCGCTTCGCATTGCCTCCTCCCTCTGTGGACGCGCAGCTGCCCAGGAAAGAGACAGGAATAATTAGGGCGTTGTGAAAGGCGCCACGAGACATCACATGCATGTAAGAACCTCCTTTTGACACGAGAGTCTCAGAACTGTGCTTTGGTTGCGCCTATGAGTGTGCTCATGCAGGATAGTGACGGAGAGAGACAGTAAAGTGCCTCGCATTCGTTACTCGGCTTGCCGAACTCTGATTGGCGTGAAAGTGCATGAGTAGTAGGTGTTTAGCATATGGTTTGGGGACGTGCAAGCAATAGCATTGGCTTAAAATCCAGTTCTCCTTTACAGCTCTGAAAATGGCAACTTGTTGGTTATGGGTTTGCAATAAGTGTGGATAATAGTTTAGTGTGTATTAGTCAAGGATTCTAGAGTTAAACGAGCTTATTGATAAAATATAACTGCAAAGAATGCTTCAAATTCCTAAACTAGTTAAATCATTCAATATCTCTTGTTAATTAAATTGGAAAATTATCCATCTCGGCTTCCGTACGTTCTGGGATATAGCTATCTATATTCATTCTTTAATCTTCAGCGCTACCTGAACCAGAACAATCTTTTGCTCCATGCAACTTGCAAGAATTGAGAAATCTGAGTGGTTTTCAGCTTCATTAGAAAAAAATGCCAGGTAATACTTCCTTGATTAATCTATTGTTAAAAGAACGTTGGACTATGGAGATAATGTCATGCTTCTCAAGGGAATCCATCTTGCCTATGCAATTCATTTGGGATTTTACCCTATAGTGACTCGGTCTCTTTGAGTTTTAGCATTGATTCCACTTTCTTACAACTCTTCTTTATAAGTCGTTTAAGCCTGCACTGGCCAAGTAAACTTTCGTAAGGACAATCTTATTAGACGAAGCTATAAAAAGTGTTTTGGACCCAATTCCACTGTAAGAACTACGAGAATTTTGCATACGAAATTCCACAGGTGCAAATTTGACGTCTTTTCATGAGAAATTAAGTAGTGAATGTGCTGATAAGAATGAACCTAAATCGACAAATGTATGTTCTTGTTTCTACAATTTTTTGAGAGTTTTTAATCAAGCATTGCAGTTTGTGGGCTGGTAACCCCTAAGAATACCAGTGTATTTCCACTTTAACTGAGTCACCGAACCAATAAGCACATAGCCAACTGCAGAAGTCCTGGTGGAGAATGCAATGGCCCGGAAGCAGGTGCACTGGGAGTTCCAAAAGCAATGACTCATTCTTCTCATGATCCTGCCGGTAATTGGGTGATGACGAGAGCGGTTGGTCGACCAGGCAGCAACACGTTGTGGCTGCAGATGGCCGGGCAGCCGTACCAATGCCCTGGGTATTTTTGGTTCCTCGCCGCGTGCGTATGCTTCCGCCCGGTAGCAACCTACCACATCATCACTTCTACTTACATGCCAACCCCACAAAAACCGACTACAGCTACTGCTGCTAGCCGACAGCGCACCCACATGGGCCGGTGATGTTGCTGATAATCACCTTTGTACATCAGCAAGGTGGGGTAAAAAAACAATACAACTTCAGTTAAAACGCTATTGTTCAATGGCCAATTTTTCTATCATTTTATGTCGAGTACATAAATAGCCCTTTTCAGGAAAAATTTAAGGCAAAAAGTCGTCCAAAGTCAATTTCTGTTTTTGTTTCCAAACCAAGGGCATCTGATATTTCAAGGTCAGATAGTAGTTGGGGTTCTGATGACTAAACTCACACAAAGCGACCAGTATTCCCTGGAGGCAATGTAAATTGTATTTGCAACTTAGATGTTACTGAAACGCCAAAATCTGCTGCCGACTCCATTACGCTTCCCAGTGCAAATGGTTTTGAATTAATGATTTCGAATATTTATTTAGCTGTAGCCAAGCAACTTAACATTTTATCGAAGACATTTGTAAAAACTACTCTCTCATGGCTATTCCCATTTTAATGCGTGAATTTTAAGTTTCCGCCTGTATTACCTTGTAATTAAGGAGGCAAAAAAGCATGAATGAACATGCCAAAAAGATTTGCAAAATTTCGAATAAAGTAAATGTTCCAACTATTAATTTCGGTGAAGCTAAAATACTATGCCATTTTGTTATACTAATCTATAGTGTCAATATTTCATAGGTATTATGTTAGTTAGGAAACCTGTTTACTTCGAATAATACTGGTTCCCCCACATCACATCATCGCTCTAAAGGAAAGCCGAAGTAGATCTTAGCGATAATTTCCACAAATATATTGAAAAAACTACAGGCTAGCAACACCTTTTGACATTACCGACGTCTAAGGCTGTATATTGCCTTCCTCAAAGGCGCGTAAGATAGCAAGCAAGTGATTAAGACTGTTCAGTTTCGATTTCTTTGCATGAGTCTATGTTTCTACCAATTAACCCTAATTTTTCGCAAATGGAGAAACTATTTTAAAGTTAGTTAGACCTTTGTCATGCAATGGAGCATTAGAAGTTTGTAATGAGAATGTTATTTAAACTCCATGGCATACCGGTATCTTCGTAACGGACTTATGATACCACTATTTAATGCACACTGCTCTCATTGGCTTCAATCACAAAGTCCAAGGAGTGGTATGAACGGTGGAAAATTTTCAAAATCCTTCACGTTCCTTTGCTGTCAATTAGCCTAACTCCAGCTTGAGGAGCATAAGCGATCCATTAGCTAATTGCAACTAGCCAATGAAATCGTCATCTTTGGATAAGAGGGTGGGATATAAACGCAGTGGGCATTCTCGCCTCGCCTCAGCCGCTTTGGGTACTGGGTTTGCTCATCCGCCCTTCCTAGCGCATTCGGTCACATGGGCAGGCCAAGGGCTAGACGAGAGGAAGCCTACGAGAGTCCAAACAGGTCCTTACGGATCCAAAAACCATGTCATTACCTCCTGGAGTTTTTCACTACCTACGAAATGCCAAAGTTCGTTTTAATCAAGTTTTCCTGTGTAGGTGTCCTCTACCGTCTCATACAGGTCTCCATCGTAACCTACTTCATAGCTTGGGTGTTTGTAAAGGAGAAAGGTTACCAGGCCTCGGAAAGACCGATTCATGGCGTTTCGGCGCAGGTTAGAGGAACCACTTTCAGCCATACAGAGCGCTGTATCGGTAACCTCGCTTCCGGACTCATGGTGTACACTGATGCCGATCTTGTTCAGCCTCCCATTCAAAATGCGGGATTCTTTCTCATTACCCGTGTGTACAGTATTGTAGATCAATTTCAAAATGAATGTGCCGAGGCTCCTGACCTATTGGATGCACGCTGTCGAAATGAAGAGCAGTGCCCTGTGGGCAATTTTGGAGGCGACAGAATCCCAGAAGTGTTCGCCCATTTGACCAACACGTCGTGGTTTGATGTGGAAATGTACGGGCATGGGCCATTCACAGGCCGATGTTTAGCAGAGACAATGACCTGCGAGGCGTTCGCCTGGTGCCCCATTGTGGAAAATACTGACCGCAGTGATTATGGCTGGTATCCATCTCCCCAGCATTTTGAGGAATTCTCATCGAGCACGAACAATTTATATGATTCAATTTCTGAGTACTTTCTCGACCGAAGTTTCATTGAAGAGAGGACCCTGCTGTTCAGTGAGGACATTTTAAATGAAGATAAGGTCACACCATTATACGAGGTATTAAATTTCACAGTTCTGATTCACAACAGCATCGAATTTCCGGTCTCTCGGGTGAAGATAGATAATATCCTCAGCTGGATGGATGCTAGCTACTTAGAGACGTGTTTTTTTAACAGCTCGGACACATTTGACCGCCACTGTCCTCGCTTTCGGATACAGGACATCATTAGCCTGTCTGGAGTAGACATGTGGTACATATTCCTGAATGGCGGCATTATTGACATAACCATTCACTGGGACTGCAACCTGGATATGGCACCAGATAAGTGTCTGCCAGCGTATTCAATCCGCTACCTGGATGCCATAAATAACACCGAGCAGGAGGAAGAGATGTACCTCACCCGAATGGAGGAGAAGTATTTCCTTGAGTATGCCAACTACTTCGGATCTAAACGCAGCAGACGCATGTTGCATAAGGTCAACGGCATTCAATTTCTCATATCCGTCACTGGAAAGGGAGGAAGGTTCAGTTTGCTTGAGTTCAGTATGAAAATCGGATCATGCATGGCGTTATTTGGTACGGCGACACTATTTTGCAACCTCGTTTTAGCACACTTCAGCTGCGACAGAGAGAGGTATCGAAAAACAATTTGTCGCTTAGGCAATCGTGTCAAGAACAAGAGTCTGCTTAGAAGACTCCACTCGAATCCCCCACCACCAAAACCAGCGCTTATTTTGTCTGAAAAACTAACAGAAATTCTCGACTCATATGCTGAGAGTAGTGGAACCACCAGAATGTCTGGGCTTAAGATAAACGTGCGAAAACAAGGTGAAAAGTGTGTAGCCATTGTAACCGAAGTGGACAGAGAAGGCCCATCAATAGTAATGAAAAAACGTACCCTTTTAAACGTCAATTTAAGCGCCCAGGACAAACGGGACGACTTTCCCGATGCATCAGCTCTCATAGAGCCATTTATGCGGCCTCAAAAAGTCTGATAAACACTAACAGATTTTGCCCAATAAATGAATGGAAGAAGTTGAAAGCTCGTCACTCTGCTTTTACTCTAAATAGACAACTTGAAAATGGGTGGATGTAATAATTTCGTTATACTGCACATTTTTGAGACATCTGACACAGTTGGAATATATTCCGATTTCAATCATACATTAGTGCGATGGACTGAGAGCGAAGTAGTGTAATTAGCACCATGCTTATTTAACTTGGATAGAATGTCGTTAGGACCCATAAATTATGCAGTGCCAATGCTAGTTATTAGAATTATTTCCAAGGAAGAATCGTAGCAGAATCAGGTATTAAATTGTAATCAAGAGTACCAAAAATATGTCAACTGAACTTGTTAATAGAAAGCCATCTTGACATATGTCTTATACCTTTGTCCCATGAATCATGGACCTGAACGTCAGATGCACTCAAGTTGTCCCAGTAGTTCACTGGAAGAAAGCAAGGAATCAAACTTGTGATCTTAACGTCTGTGCGAAGCGTGTCTTATGCAACACTTGAAAGCATTTTGTGAAAGCTGTATTAGTCCTTCATTTCGTCTTGTTGAATCGAATTAAAATCGATGGGGACACGTAGACAAATTGGGTAGACAGCAAACGTCCAGGCTACTACAAATAAAATCTAATATGGAAATTGTGCTATGAATATCATAATCTTTCATGATGAATGTTATGATGAAAACAGCAGCTAGAAATGTTACCATTGTTATTGTTCTACCAATTCAACAAAGCAATCCTGTAATGTTAAATACATTTATTATCGATATTTGACAAAGTAATTTAGATATTTTTGCATTACGACTGCCTGTCCAAGGGGTTACTTTGCTTTGGGTAGTTTAGGATTGTTCCCCATTAGAGTACTTTATAAACTACTTAAATGCAAGTTAAATAGATAAATACGATTCGCATTCCAATCGACCGCAGTAGTAGCGATAGTTCCGTTGTTGGCAAACATTTCCCAGTCTACCGAACACATATCAGATGCACTGGGCTTGCCAAGAGCCACGGTGTCATGTCTAGACTCTCTGGTCTACCTATGAAATGTCGCTATGGTAGCTAGTGTACCACGTTCCATGTTGTGATCCTACACACGCCTGCCTGCTTGACCCACTTAGCCGTAAATATGTCCTAGCTAAGTCAAATTTATGGGCATTTCCAACAAAGAAGAAGCCTAAATTTCAAGAGTACTTTTACGTTCTTTACAGCATTCAAACAAATATGAAGAATGAGTAATTTCCGTATGTACCCCAATAGGAACAATTGGTTAGAACATAATTTGGTGTTATAAATACAAATTCTGAACAGCATATAGTACTGTAATCATTCGATCTAGTGTTCAAGATGATGCATGCGATTTGCGGTGGGCAAATTCCCAAAATGCAAATTTTGCAAGCTAAACCATATCTGGAAGGTGTAACTACCAAATGGGAAGCTGGGTGAATAATCACAGAGTCATTTGCCGGTAAATTCGCACAGATGGAGGCGTCACACAAAAACACTTGTAATCAATTTCTGCCTTCCTCAATTACGCCATTGGCCGCCGTGGGGGCCAATGGGCAACGGCAAAAACGCAGGGAAAAAACCAACCTCGGCGCGTAATACACACGGGCGTAAACTTTGCACGTTTCTGTCGGCATGCCCATGAGTCAGCTGACGTAGGCCCCGAAGCTAACTTTTGCAGCCCTCCGAAATTACTCTTGTGTATCCAATGCAATGGTCTTTTTGGTTATGGTACTGACCACTTTCCTCCTTACCATGAGGGATGTTTGGCCGACGAACGCAGGCGTCTTCACTATGGACGAACTCGTGAATACCTTCACCGAATCCCTAATTTCCTGGAATAGTGGTACTTCTAATGGGGAGTTGGGACGAGGCAAACGCAGTGCTGATGCCCCTCATCGCCAGCGACAATTGGAATACGTCAATGTCGACTGCAAACTATCATGTGGCATTGAAACACAGGAGGGATCACATCGAAACGTGCTTACATGTATACCCAATTCTCTCGGTAAAGAAATGAAGGGCAAGTCTATTCGAACTTCATGTGTGGAGCACACCTCTGGTCGGCTTTTGCACCTTATACTAAGCATTCCCAATATCTCAGCTGATTACTTGGACAGTGGTTTTGCACGAGCTGTCAGCAGTGCATTGGTCGCCATGACACCAGAACCGGAAACCCTCTATTTGACCATTGAAATCCCCCTACTGGTACTGCGGCAACACGACTTTACCGAGCTCTCTCCAAAACTGCGACGCCTGTCAATATTTCTGGGCCAGAGCATCCACGTAGACCGGAACGTATTGATGGATTTATCGCTGGAGTCTTTCGCTCTAGAAGGCTGCTTGCACAAGGAGACCAGAGCTTTTCAGAACGAATCTCGGCTTTGTGACGTTAACCTCTTCTACTCCTGTCCTAAGATCGGTGAATTTGCTTTGGCTGCAGACAAAAACGGAAGAAAAAAACTCTGTCCTGAACGAGCAAACATGCACTACATAGAGGAACATATCGAGACGCAGCCTGTCTGCAGCTGTATGGATTACAGGACCCTCATAGAAACCATCCACCATTCTTCAAAGGCCAGCTTGGAGCATGAATGCGCACTGGGCCCGGATTACAAGCAACTCCTCATTCTTTCCTTGGTTACAAATCTTATTTTAAGCTGTATACTAATGAGCATTTCCCTATTCACAGTTTTCCTTTATGTACAAAACCATCAACGATCGCATAGGAATAAAGCTTAGTTTGAGAGCAAACTGCACTACTCTATACCCAGCAAGATAACTCGGTTTCACACTCCCTTACTTAAGGTGACCAATCTAGTCATTTTTCATTTGTGATTTGTTTTCCCTTATTTGTAAATCACTATTTAACCATTGGATCAAAGTACCGTTTCAAAACAGTAAATCACTTGGAATTTTGTTTTAATGACCCCGTATTTGCCAAAAACCGAGTTGCACAGGCTTGTAATTAAGTCCCAGTGTGTTTTACCTTTAATAGGTATCACAAAGTTCTTTATTCGGGGCAAGGATTATTTGTATAAGTTCATGCTTTAGGTCAACGCCGTTGTAATTACCTAAAATTAAGTTTAAATATTTCCAGTCATCAATATTGATACGATTTTCTATGCACTAATTTGCTCCTAGTTTAATTTTATAGGATTCTTGGATTGGCGTATCATGAAAATTAAAATTTATTTTTATTAGCACTACAATTTCTAATTTCATTTAGGGTAATTAATCTTATTCGGTCTCTTCTGATCAAGGATTTCGAAATTCTTAACAGATCTCTTCTGAGTTAAAATCGGTCATGTAGCTTAGCATTATGCAGCTACACATTACCCATGTTGAAATTTCGTTTATTAATTATCATTCTCGTAAAAAACATTGTTGTTATCATTCCTCCGGTGAAACGAGCCCATGATATTCACTTATTGCAAATATTAAAAGAGGAGTTTATATTGATCTACGTTATTAAATTATGAAATCTTGGATCATTCATATCTCATCACTACTGTATCAGCTATCCATTTTTGATCACGTAAACTTGACTCACTGATTGCCTCAGTGAAGCAGGACAAATGGTAGATTCAATAACTTGAAATACAACTTTCGAGATTTTGGAAGGAGTTACTTAAACTACGGGTGGTAATCAAGAAACGCTGAAAACGTCATCTACTGAAAGCAAATGTATGATTCAAATATAACTACAGAGATTTTAGACATTCGTAGCTTGCGGAAAAGAGATTTGACTTTGTTAGGTTTAGTTACTACTTTTAAATTCATATTAAATGATACTCCAGTTCCAAGACACCATATTAGTGAAGGCGATGTCTAATCCTTCTCTATAAGTACTTATTAGAAGTGCAAAACTTCAACTCTAGGTCAGAAAGTAAAGTAAATATATTTCGGTTGTGCTATTTCATTTCTTAGAGCCGGCATTATTCGTAGTGATGAGTTAGAGCGCGCACTATGATTCTAATAACGGAGACGCGAGGGACATTAGCGAGGCGATAAAACGAATTTTGTGTTGAAACTACCTCGACTGTGTTGACGTGGCATATTTGCTTGTCTAGTTAACGCGGCCGGCGTTAACGCGAAGGGAAGGGCTAGGAAAACGAGAAGGTCAAAACTGTAGCGAAAATGATAAACTACCTTCGCAGTTATTGCGTTCACCTGCCCTCTAATAGGCCCTTTGGCCCAAAGTGTAGATAATTAACTACCTGAATACCGCATACATTTGGACATCTATCTACCGAATGCCCCACTGGCGCTTGGAGAACACATACGGTCCACAGTGGGGAAATCTGCTCATAATCGGTCTGATGCAAAAGCATGCATGATGAAATAACTAGTGATTTTCCTGTTTGTGTACAGTGAATGTGTTAGGCTCATCTTCTCTCGAATCAAGTCATTTCTCCTCCATTCATGACGTTTTAAGTAGGGTTATTGAACCTATTGAACAAATTGAAGAGATAGACTTTTTTGATTTCAGGTATCTGGAGCGAAATCAAAACCTAGGTGTATACCGTTGTAACTGAAACCACGAAGACGAGCAAAGTATTTTGCACCTTGGAGATAAACTGAAGACTTCTAATTTAAGCAAGCGATATAGCAAACTCGAATTGTCATACCGGCAAAAAGATAATGGTTTGTTAAAAAATCATTGGCGGTGCCCGCGACTCTTAATTAATGTAGTAATGGTTAATATAAATGCATTTAAGATAAAGTAGGTTTATGAAGGCTAAAAAATTGTGGTAAGCTAGATAACTACTCCTTTAGAGCAAATGATTTAACCATTTCCATTGTGTGTAGCATAATAAAAATACTTTGGGAATAGTTTTCGAAAGGTTAGAATCCCATATTTCCATGCTTTTATTACTTGATAGCATGCTTTGCGGTCTATAACACTGTTTTAGTTTAATTTTATTGCCAAATAAAAAACGTTTCATTTGATTCCAATTGAAGACATTTATTTGCCGTAACGGTGCTTGCGTATGTGGCACTCCGATTTTGTAACAACTGGCGAATTTGGTTTTAAAGTCCAAATCGTTGGATAAATTATCAATTTGGAGTAAATAAGGACTTAGATTAGTATGCTTCACCAATTATGCATGCTACCAGGTCATAAATACAAATGAGAACCAGGATTTGCTTTACTATTCTTAAGCGGTCTTGCCAGAATTTTCGATGGTGCGTATGGAAGGAACGACACACTCAAACTAACTCGGCGCCCGTAGTATACACTTACAACTAATTTATAGTCACAGTATTTCTGTCGAAAAAAAATGCAATTAATGCAGCATAAAATAAGTTAAACTTAACTGAAATAAGGTAAAACATTTAACTGAACTCCGATATTTTGAGAACTTGAACAAAAACTAATTATTGTTATTGACTAGCGTCTTGTTTTTTCCAAGCTTCCGCCGCAGGAAAACCATTCCAATTGCTCTATATAGATCCTTGTGATTACCTGTAGTACGGCCAAATCGGATGAATTTATACGTACATATACTAACTTGTTTTTTTGCTTTAAATATTTCTACTATACGCTATGTCAGGAGACCTTTTTAGAAACTGCTTTTCTAGTGTTACTTTAATCAATAATTTTTTAACCCTCCTAAAACCACTGTTAAAAGTGGATTCTGTGGCCTTCTTGCTACATAGCACTATCGAGCTACTGTTAGAAACCGTCATATCAAGCCAGAGTTCGCAGACACACTTTATTGGATGCTAGCGGTTCACATCTGCAAATAGGTCTTCATTAAGATCGGAATCAACATTTTGGATGTAAATTTCACCTTTATTAATTTTGAGCCGACTTTACTAACATCCCACCAAACTTTTAGGAGTTTATTTTATTCAACATTCTACGGTAATATTAGGCAAAATGCACCATAGATACCAATGCTATTAAAGTTCCTAATGAAAATATATAATTACCTAGCAAATTTCAAAGGAGGTGAGGATCGCTTACAAGTGTGATTACAAGTTGCGATAATTAGTGAAGCCCTTTTGCCAGTGACCAGGTTAACTATCTTCTCGAATTTCGGAAGTCTCTATTATTATTCTTTTGTCTAGAAAACACCTTGGATTAACAAAAATGCAAAAAAATGTCAAATATTTTCACTCATTGGAGATATTTAGTAAGCGTCGGATCACATAGTTCTAACGAAATGACCATAAATAATTGGTTACCTCATTAATTAAATTAAAAATCAATGTGGAACTTCATTGTTAATGAGTAGAAAGTGTTAAATTGATTGCATTTCGGTAGCTGAAACTTGCTAATATACACTGTAACCTGAAATAAGCGGGTATTTCTCTAAAATACACTATTTACTTGCAGATTGTAAGTAGACATAAATCGTCTGAAAATTAAGGAAGGGGAATTTAAAATCAAGGACGTTCTGTTTCATGATCAATATGCCAACGGCATTTTCATCTGTTTCTTAGTTTCGATTATGTATCTAAATTTGCCAGCAGCTCTTTTTATTGTAAGTATTCACAAAACTGTGGGACTATCGGAATTAACCAAACGTCATACAGGTATACACTGCTTGAATGTTTCATTATCATATTGACATCATTGCTAACAAAAGTTATTTGTTTCAACACGTGTTTTCAGAAAGATCGTAATTAATGTGGTTATCAATTAGTCCACATGTATGCGACAAAAAACATGTAGAGTTTGAAGTTTTGCCTTATCCTCTTAATAAATGCTGATTTTTATCACTGTACACGCATAAATTTACTTTAAAAATTTTGGAGTTTTTAATTAACGTTTTAACGGGCCAAAACGAGCCCGGTTCTGTCTAGGATGTGGCGCTGGTTGGCGAACTTTTCGTCACATGTATTATGTCGTTCAAGATTTTAAAGTTATACTTTACTAAGTTTCTATCATATCTAAGTCACACAATACCTTAACTGTATGCTTCTACAATGTTTAATTTGTTTTAGAAATATGGAAACGAAAGCCTACACGATTGCAAATTTATCTGAAAAGGGTCACGGTCTGGTATCAACAAAGCCATTAAAAGAAAATGATATCCTCTTTTGTGAAAAACCCCTCTTGTGCTGCCAGTTCGCATGGAATCGATTTTACGGCTATAAATGCTGCGACTATTGTCTCCAACCGTTAGAAACACCAAAAAATAACGCCCGTAGACTGCTAAAGGACAGTAGCTTTGTCCTCCCACACGTTCCTGGTTTATCGATTCCCTCTGCTGATTTGCCGATTTTTGCATGCCCGTCCTGTGGCACTGAATATTGTAGTGAAGCCTGTCGTGCTGCTTCAGCTGATGAATATCACACTTTCACTTGCTGCAGTGGTGAAGACAATCCATTTTACAAACTTGAAGAACTCTGGCGCGAGTGCCATCCACCTCCCGAGACTGGGACCGTAATGCTCCTCGTTAGAATCGCCGCTGCTCATTTTAGTGCACATTTCAAGCACTGCGCGCGAGCTCAACATATAGTGCATTCTCTCCATCGCTTTGTTTCCTCGCCCATCGTCGAAATTCCAAACGGAGACGCAGAAGGGCCTGGAAGCTCGTCCCTTACGCTGACACATAGGATGCTACGTCCACAGTTCTCCGGTGATCTCGCCCGACTCCATGGGCTCTTTTTGGAAGTCTTGTCAAACATGGCTCAAAGGACGGGCGTTTCCTCACCGTCTGCCGTTTCAGATTTACTGCAAAGTGTTGGATTAGGTCAGCTGGTTCTGCAATATGGCTTTTGCTCAGCCTTGTGTTTAATTGGTCGCAATGGACAGGGAATTGGCACGAGTCCCCTTGGGGCCTGGGGCAAGGCTGCTCAGCAGATTGTGGAAGACCGGGGTGATCCGAATGAAATCCAAAAGTTTTCTGACTTCTTGGACGATCTCTACGATAGACTTGACCAATCTGCCGGAGAATTTCTCGATAATGAAGGCGTTGGACTCTACGAATTGCAAAGTAAGTCGGCAACTCACGCATTCATTTTAGCATTTTCACCTAACTTCAAGTCTCTTTTCGAGACTATTTACCTTCAGCACTTTATGTGATCAAATCCTACTGTTGTTTTAATTTGTAGGTTTGATGAACCATTCTTGTTTCCCCAACACCAGCGTTCACTTTCAATCGGGTACTAACGAATTGTCGATAGTCGTCGAACATGATGTAGACACTCCGGGCACTGAATTGACAATATCCTACCTGGACGAATGCATGCTGATGCGTAGTGGTCATTCGCGCAGGAAGTACCTGCGAGATCATTATCTATTCTTGTGCAAGTGCCAGCGGTGCCTGGGAGAAAAGGAGCGTGGTGAAGAAAGCGCAACTTCGGAGGAAGAAGAGGACTGCTGTGACGATTCGATGGATGCTGAATGAATGCGAGTGACTTTTTTGCAAATAAGAGACCCTGGCTATGCTCAGCAATGCTTTGTTTTCTGGTGATCGGTTGGATGTGCTTCTTATGGGGCAAGTGGCTCTCTAAGTGAATGTTCGATCTATTTGTGAGTTTTTCATTGTATAGCTGTAGGATGGGATGTTGCTTTTCAAACTCGCGTGAGACCGACTTGCATCAGCCCAGTCTCGATGAACGACGCCGCCTGCAAGCTGAAGCTGCTGAGCGCCGGCGACAGGAAGCAGCTGCTCGTGGAGTCGCCAACCCGGCCTCCGTGCAGCGGCGTCAAGAAAAGGCAGAGGTGGCTGAGAGGCTGGCTGCGTCTGGTCAAGGTCAGGGTGGTTTGCGGTGGACCGTCAATTGATAGAGTGCGCCAATCACCGCTCATTTGACATATTTTCCCAGCAACAAAAGTGCTCAGATTATCTGCTCTTGATCTACCCGTACATCTCGTTTATTTTGCGTCCCTTTACAGCCGCTATGCACGTGTTCGAATATACTTCAGATTCATCTCTGCTAATAAAGCCAAATTGTACTTTAATTGCTCTCTATTTTATGTGCAAGGGAATAAGTTAAAAGATAAAGCACATGAACCTGTAGGTGAGGAAAACTGAAATAAGGCAGAGGAGGAAGCGTACGGTGAATCCGACTGGGAAGGCGCAGGAAAATGCAAGGGATGCTGTCAGAGCGATGAAAGCCGTGGGAAGCATCGAGGTGCCGGATTCTTCGGCTGAACAGGCGCTTTCCACATCATCAGCCACTGTGCCTTGAAGATTCGCCTCTAGAACGTCCAGTGGACACCAAAGTGGCGCTTCTTCTCCACAAAAAGAGCTGTTGAGTTGCACCAGATCCTCAGCTGATGGTTGACTGGAATTGTGGTAGAAGAACCTGAGTGCCAATTTGTTGTTTGGAAGTCGGTGCAGTTCAACTATGACTGCACTTGCGTACGGTGGTAAGATGCTAGAAAGTGCGGGGATTATGGCATCAAAATATGCATTGAGGAAGCCAGGTCGTGGGTACTGAAAAATATATTGGGCTTAAGAGTACATTTAAAGGGAACAAATCCAATCACAATTACACCAAATGGGAAACACGTACCCATTGAACATGCCCAAATGACTGAGAAATGCAGTAAGGGTAGAGTCGTGAGCAAAGTAGGCGGTGATTCGCGTTTCCGATGCAATGGGAATGTCGAGGACGTCGACGTCGGCGGCGTCACCGTTGAAGCTGGAGTGCCCACTTGAGGAGGCTTGGCGACGCAGCAGATTCACGACGTGGCTCCACAGAGGACCGCCGTGGATGGCGGTCTGTTCCGATGTGCCGAAACGGAGCTTTTGGCGGAAACTGAGAGCTCGATGGCAAGCAGATGCTAGCTCGGGGGTGAAGGGCAAAGCTTCTTCCTTGCTCCCAGAGCTGCGCACCAATTCACTCCACACATAAATCGGTTCACAGTGCTTCCACATCTGGGGCAGAGATTCATGCAAACGCTTCGGATCAGATTGCAAACCTTGTCAACAGAACCCAATTAAATTCATCAAATAAATTTGCTTAAAATGGGGTTAGGTAGTAAATTGAGGCACTAGTGCACTTTCACTACCAAGAAAGCAACTGCTAGAAACGTCTTAGGTACCTAAATTAAAAATTTACCAGTGAAACTTCGAAGATCATCAAAGAGCTGATGTTCGCTTTCCGCAAATTCCTTTACAGCATTAGATTTGAGCGATTTTTCGTAGAGGTTCTTTGTAATTCGACAGGGATAGGACATTTTCAAGAGATAGTCAAATCTCTTCGGCGATGAGAAAACGGCAGGAAGGATATTCATACCAGTCGACAGATGTGAGTTAATGCCAAGACCAAAGTAGGAGGCAGAGAGTATGGTGCGCTCGGTCCCAGTACTCCGTATGTGTATTTCGTTCTATACAGATTAATACAATTTGAAGGAAGAGTTTAGTTTATGAAATAAAAATAAAATTGGCTTCAAAATAATCCACGTTTATGCAGATCACGTGTGCCTACTCCATGCAAACAACATAAAAACATATTCAGCAACGTGGATACCAAATATACCTGATGAAAGCTGTCAGACGTCATTAAATGAGAGTAACGATTCCGAATGAACTGTCCCAGAGCGAAATGTTGTCTGGCACCATTTTCGGTAAGTCTACAGCTTCGCTCCAAATATTCTTTTGGATAGTCAGGATGGCTAAAATTGTGGCAGGGGTACCTCTCTCCATGTCGGGCGACCAAAAATATGGATATTAATTCACTGGAAATATCGAGACCCGAGGTACTTGCAAAAATTATAAAAATTATGAATCCACCATATACCATAGTCTATATAAAACGAAAAATCGGAACAGATTTTAAGTACGGGCCGATGGATCCATATTTGCAAATCGCCCCCAACTAACCAGCTGAGATGAAATCACGAAGTACACGGAAACCCTTAGAGGTCAATATATGACATAATGATTAAGAAGAACATCAATAAATTTTAGAAAATATGTTGGCATTTAAATGTAAATAAATAGTTAAAAAGGCTGAATATAAACTTGAAATTTTTTTTACTGAACTACGGCTATTAACCGATAACTTAGTAATGCACGAAACATTTATCTTGCCAATTTCGATTTACTTATAAATACTTTTTTCGTTAGCTTTAGCTAGTAAGTAAATAAAACATAAATTGATAGCCTTAGCAAAATTCTTTAGTCTTAAATTTATAAATGTTTGCATGCTAAATTGATAAATTTTAAATTCTTGACTAAGTGTTAGTTTGTACTGTTATGGCAGTGAATACTTAAATCCCTTGAATACCCCGTTTGTAATAGCCTTTATGGTTTATGTTGTTGTAGTGCAGTACGAGAATGCTTAAGGGAATCAAAGTACTGGAAATGGCTGGCTTGGGACCAGTCACCATGTGCAGTCTAATCTTAAAGGACTATGGAGCAACCGTTCTTAGGATTCTCAATCCCAATGTAAACTCCGTTTATTTACTTACTTTGCAGGCTCCATTTGTCGATCACTTACTTTCACCGGGAAATCAATACATTGCATTGGATTTGGGAAGATCCGCTGATCGAGCAAAGTTGCTGGACCACTGTCGAAGCGCTGATGTGCTCCTAGATCCATTCCGACCGTATTTCCTTGACGAACTAGGTTTGACTGCGAAAGTTTTACACAAAACTAACAAAAGACTCATCCTCACTCGAATATCAGGCTATGGTCAACCCAGTACTGTCCCTTGGTACCATTGCATTTCCTAGAATCTAACGAAAACCGCGATTACTATCTACGACCTGGTTATGATATCAATTATCTAGCTGAATCTGGTCTCTTATGGACTTTTGTCCAAGGCCAGGCAAAATCAGCCCTTCCTATTAGTGCCATAGCTGATTTCGCTAGTGGTGCCTTCCCCGCTGCGACAGGCGTCTGCCTATCCTTATACGAACGAGAGAAAACTGGTGTTGGAAAGGTACAATTCTCCCTTTTGGAAGCCATCGCGTTAGCTGACTTTATAAAGGCTTAGGTCTCATTTTTCAATTATTTCAAGATTGTAGATGTAAGCATAACCGATGGCATCTCGTACATGTCGACGTACCACAGTGCCTCCTATCAAATGAATACTCAGCAGTCCTTGAATGCACCCTTGATTTTAATGCACTGGCAAAGTCTGGCGCGGCAGTTTGCGAGTCTGCTTGACAGTGGTGCTCCGTTCTATCGCATTTATGAGACCAAGGATAACAAACTTGTCGCTGTCGGTGCTTTAGAACCACATTTCTATGCGAATCTACTAAAAGTGAGTTCTTGTATTCATACATTACCAGTGAAATTTCTGTAGCCTTTTGTAGATGTACACTTTTGATCTTGTCTAATTTAAACCTCTTCTTGTTTTGTGAAGTAGCGTACTGTCCGCATAATCTTGGGTATCTCAAATTAGCTTAACTACATCTTTCTTGTTTAGTATTAATCTTTATCTAAAGCAGTACATCTAGTGTTCGTAGAGCGGTAATCGAGACTAGCCATGCGTTAAGCAATCGCAAGTAAGATTAAAGGCTTTTTGGCAGTAAAAAGCCTTCTTCATGCTCTATCATGTGATTTTCTTGTCAATTGTTTGATCCAAAACGAGGCTCAACATGGCTTAAGGATTTCTTGTGATGAGAATGTTATTTGCTTCTCTTATCTTTACTAGGCCAGTGGACATTTAGATCTTAAATCACATATGCATAAATGTCTCCATTGAACGTCTACACTTTAATCAGACCACTGTCTGATAGGCGCCATCAGACTGTTGTGGATTTCTCCGAACGAAGTGTACTTATCCATTTTCAAGCTTGTTGTAGAGAAATGGTCTTGGAAACTCTTACATTCGTCTGTGATGAGTTCGTCGGTATTTTGAGAGTGAGAAAATAGTTGATGCCCTACTCGTCAAACGCTGCATTTGTTCTGGAAACGGAATTTTAATAGTTCCTTTAGAACGGTGCACCACATGCGATAATGATTCACCATCAACACATTGGCAAATCATGTTTACTCATAAATTTAGCACAGTTTTATTGGACCTCCCCTTTCACCATTTCCCACGAAGTGCTTTCATATGAGTCTTTGAAACACTGCATTTATAGTCTTTGATTACGTCCAGACTCTTCCACTTTGTGGTTGCAAGAATGATGATACGAAAGTGAATTTCTTACACCGTATGTGGTATGGGTATTTGCGCAGGCCATGGGCCTGACAGAGAAGTACGCACCGCAGCTGGACCGCCACGCGTGGCCGCGCATCAGTGCGATCCTCGAGGGCATCTTCGGGAGCGAAACGCGGGACTACTGGTGCAACGCGACGGACCTGGTGCGGACGGCGTGCCTCTCACCGGTCTACAGCCCTGAGGAGGCCGCGCGCTTCCGGCCTAAGCACCTCTACCGCGACATCAACTACTCCTTCTCGCCCCTGCTCGGGGCCACTCGCCACGAGGGCGCCCTCTCCATCCGCATCCCGCAGCCCTGCCCCAAACTCTCCGACTTCCCCTCCAGTAACGACGTCGACGTCTAGCAGCTTCTCCCTAGTGATGCAACGATACCCCTTGCATCTAGACTTGTTTGTGGCCTAAGCTTGCATTAGCCTGCAGTACTTCAGTTAGTACTTCCTCCCGGCGCGCATATCCTCTCGAAAACCTCTTTTCATTGTTTTATTTTTCTCCGTAGTACCCCCGTTTGCACTCTTGCCTGTATTGTCAACTTTGGACACTTTTATGACATTGTTCTGACCCACTGCCATCTGCTTCTCTAACGCTAAGTACTGCACATCTCTTTTTCATCAGTCTACACCCTTGCCAGATTTTTTTACTGCCTTTTCCTCTTCTGGGAACCCTGGAAACCATAAAAGCCCCAATATGACTTCACAACCTTCAGATTTGGTATCTGTCCTTTTCGTTGTGTATCCCCTTCAGCAACGTGATTTCACTGATGCTATATAGGGCATCGTACCTGTTATCTACTACTTCCAGAGACCTACCATCTCTCACTTCGCCCAGTAACTCGTGGCCAAAACTCTTTCTAGACGTAGCGCTTGCCGCATGTTTTCCTTATCACGCCGTCAGCACATCTTCATAGCTTGTGTGCATTTAAACGCTTTCCCGTATATCCCACTCTGTGTTCGGCGGCAATCAATAAAGTCATTTTGCTTCAATTTCGGAGGTTGTGTCGGTACGTGTATGGATGCGGCATGGCTTGGTGATAGGCTTGTGTTTTGTTTATTTTAGACTGGATAACATGACAGCGTTTGGAGCCTTTGGATGTGGGCTGATAGCTTTTGGCCCCCTGGTGGTGTTGTTTCTTCTATTTGTCGCCAACGATGCCCTACGGACGATCCTCTTCACCCTGAGGTTGGTCGGTGTGTAACAACTACACGATGTTCTGAAGTGCACTCTTGTACATCGGCTTTAGCTCTTGCACTATCAGCGTAGCCTAGGGCTTATCTAAGTTGGATACTTCGCTATCGAAGATTGAAGCTGGATGACCTTCATGTTAATTAAAGGGTAATTTTAAGGAGGTTATAACCTAACTATTTTAGCACTTAGTCGTTGAGGCTTGCTGCTGGTTTTTAGTTAGCCGCTTAATGTCGTCTTGACCGTCTCAATGTCATCGCTAACAAGCAGCTATTCATTTACTCTCCTAGTTCCTTCTTTTGGCTACTGGGACTGCTTGCCGCAGCCGTAGTCTGGTTTGTGGTGGTTCCCCTCCGTGATGAAATGGCATTCTGTCTGGTCTTCGCCTGCCTCCTACAGGAACTCATGCGTTTCCTTTTCTATCTTCTCATCTCGTGAGATTTTTTCGGCTAATTGTTACTTTTATCTTAGTATGTGGGCGAGCTTTGATGCTTTTCGTGCTGTAAATTTATGAGAAACAAGCCTTTTAAATTGGAATGGGAAAGGTGAAAAACGTTGTTTAGGCTAATTTTCTCGGTCTGACTTACTAGACTTGTTGTGAAATTGCCATATAGCTAACTTCCTGTCTGGTGGGCTAATTTCATTACTCCTGTTCTCAGGAAAGCCGAATATGGTCTGCGAAAGCTAGTCCACTCAGCCACCCAGGAAGAAACCCAGTCTGGTCACAATGCCGACGGTGATGTGGCTGTTAGAAGCCCCAATTCCACTGTCACCCTCGTGCCGGTTTTTAACCTTCGCAAGTTGTCTCTCACTGCGGGGCTTGGGTTTGCTGTAATGGGTGGAATTGTGGAATTTGCTTACATCTTCCGTGATGTCTTTGGACCTGGAACCATCTTCAAGGGCCCGAATCCTGGATACTTTTTCATCGTTGCCGGTGGGTTTACCTTGACTGCTTTTACGAGCCGTTTTGTACAAGTCCCTGTCATCTTGTGCTCAACAAATTTACTACTTTTCGACTTTTAGTAGTAAATTATGCTGGTTCTGTAAAATCGTCCTTTGATTTAGGTTTGGACTCGTGCTTCATGAGTCTTCTTCAAATCAGCTGGTCTTTGATACTCTTCAGAGCTTATCGACTCCATGCATACGTGGAAATCCTCGCTGTTTGCATCGTTCACGTTATCGTCTCTGCAATGGTATGAATTCGTAGATTATGCTGAAATTTCAGTGTAAGGTTTTCTGGTCGCTTCTGTGATTTCATTCAATATGGTTTTATCCAGGGATATTAAAGTTTCCTTCGCGTTTGTTACTTATAATTTGTATAACTATATTATTACCTGTCCAATTTTGTGCTCATACCAAAATGAGTAAGCCAGTGGCCGTAAACCAGATTAGTTGATAAGGTTTGCAAGATTTTGCAAGCTGAGGTGTCATTGAAATTGAGTTTTGTCTATTGCAAATATATTGGGCTTCGAAGAATTACTGATAGAAGTTTACTGGCTGCGGGTTTGAATGTGTACCCCCTGTAGTTCAAATGGGGCCGGGAGTTTTGTCGCTATTTTTGGTCACGAAACCAGAATTTCGTAACGAGGCTCGCTCGACAGTGCTTAGCTGTGACACACCAGTGTTCCTTGTGAATTTGATCTCATGTGGGGGATCGTTAAGTGGTTCCGAATCTCGCCTCGTTTCGCAGACACTTCTCAACGAGTGGTCGTATCCGGCGCCGGAGCTGGTGTGTTTGGCGATGGCTCTGGCAGCAGTTGGCTGCTTCGTCTATGCATTCTTCGCTGCCGGCGGTCGTCTGCCTCGCCGCGGTGCGAGCTCCCACCCAAGCAACGCCGACAGCGGCGCCTCTGCCCCGGCTCTCGGCTAAGCCCCTCCCCCCTCCTCTGATTGCAGTCCAATCATGTAAATTTGGCATTGCTCCTTATAAATGGCTGAACAAATTGTGTGCGATATAGCGTGAACAATAGAATGTGACTGATTTACATTTCCAAAGATGTGGTGTATATGCCAGGACAGTCTAAACGGGCTAGAAGTGCTGTCAACAGTGCATCCACCGAACCATATAGTTACAATTTGGGCTTGAAAACGAATTGGAGGCTAAGTGTGTATCAGTGTACCTCAAAGCACAGAGAGCGCCTTTTATCCAAACACTCTTCTCCTAAATGGTCTTAGATAGTATAAATGTGTCAGCTATAATGGCCTTCGAAGGGCTCTGTTTGTGCAGCGAGTATAACTAAAATTCGCGTCTAACATGACATTCAGCCGATGGTGTTTTAGATCCCGTAGTTTCTTAGCCTTTTTCACCCTCATGCGGTTTATCAGAGTGGGTGAAAACCCAGTCTCTTCGCCACAGCACTAGCGAGTACTAAATAGGCAGGCTGGAAGATGAATACGTTCTGTGGTGGAGTTGTGATGAATTGGGAGCCATGCATGCAGTACTCACCCCTTGAGTTTGACGGGTAGTAGCCCCAAAGTGAGCAAACGCACTGATATTCTCCGCTGTGAGCTGAGCTCTTCGGATCGCAAAAGCAGCAACAACTTCCTACCGAGGAGGCAACTCATTCTATAACCGTTTCCACTCATTTTAATAATAGTCAACCTGGCGAAGCAGACAAAGCCTTGTGAAGAAGTCATAAATTCCATGGTAAATTCACTGACATATCTTGTTTAGCCATTAAGTTTTAGTGCGGTTACTCTACTACCCTATTGGTTAATGTGCACTGGTCTTCTGCCGTTTAGCTGGCGCACCCAGGTGCTTTTGACTTCTTAAAATGCTATTACGTCCCTTGGTCTACCGTTTCTTGTCTTCGGAGCCTAATTTAAGTGGTTAGTTCACTTAAAGTTCCAAATAAGCATGATTTAAGTCCGAAACCGTTTGGTTGTAACCACAATTCCAATGCGCAGTATAATACTAGTTATCGATAAATTTTACCACAACACTATCGCGTAATTATGTAATGCACATGGCCCACGGTTCTATTTCTTATACAGGTCTTTAATTAATCTAAACGGATTTTTCAGGCGTTCTCGGAGTGGCTGAGGAGAATCGCCCACTTCCCTTTTGAGTCAAACAAGTTAAATGAGTATTGGTCGTGTTTGTTAATAACCCTGCTTCCTCATTACACGCAATCGCTTTAACGATATGAGCATCGTTCAACTTCTGTCGTTTAATTTTAAGTGGCTTCTATCCTCTAAATTAAATTCTCTTCATTATCGCGATGCGAACAAGAAAAATTTATTTAGATGCCCTTTTGAAAGTTAGATAACAAATTGACATAGGCTGAAAGTTTTTATTATTAAAGCTGTCAAAATGTGGAGGCAACCAACATGGTGTTTACTTAGAGCTTAAAGATCATACTCCCAGTTACTTCATGTAGTTGACGGAAACCTTCAAGGCCAGCCACATCTGTTCACCTACGGGAGCAATGAAGGAGGGGGGCAGAAGGAAGTTGTGGCTCCCGATGTCAGGCAGCTCGATGGTGTAGGTGTAGGGAATGCTTAGGTTCCCGCAGGCGAAGTCGTCCGCACCTCCGGATGCAGGATCTAAAAGGCAGCAGTGGTTACGCTTAATCGAGACGTACTAGCGCCAAATGGTCGGAATTTGACAGGCCTGAGAAGATACGGTTGATCCGCCTAATCTTTGGTTTTGCTCTTATTTACAATTATGTCACTAAGTAGCCGATATCAGTCCACGGGAAAAAACTATTACTGAAGAACTTAGCATGATAAAAATTACTGAGCATCCAATTCACAGAATCAAACCCAGTTTGAATGATGAAGACGGGGATAATGTTAGGGTCCAAAGATTGAATGACTTTTTTGGATGCCATTAGAGCGACCTAGCTACCAGCCTTGATTGTCGCAAGAATCTCAGTACCTTATTCCTAATTAAGTTTAAGCAGTGTCAGGCTTAGCTTTCGTTAGATGTAACGAAGAAGCATAAAGGCAACTTGCATAAGATATCTGCGGCGGTTCCAGTGGAATATATATATCCCGACTCCCTCCAGATTGCGAAGATTATGGCTCTGGCTAAGTTGTGCTGCAGAAAAGAAAGAATTCAACCTTGAAAAGACGTACTTCAGTCGGTAGGAAGAAAGATAAATGTTCTCGCCAAATTTACTGAAACACGCATCTTGAAGATCATCCTATCTAGATGTGTGTGTTTTTTGTTTGAATACACTCAAGTTATTTATAAACATACACAGTGTGGTCATCTATGGACTCCCCGAGTCTTCTTTAGAATATAAATACCCTTTAATAAAAGTCAAGCTTTCAAATTGGCTTCAATCACGTCTTACCAATCGGTGGTATTGCGGTGGGTGAACGTTGCGTTGATAGCCATATGGCATCAAGATCAGCTGGCCGTATGCGTGAAGCGTGATAAAGAGTTTGGTTTGGTTGGCGATGGAAGTTAGTTTTTTGATGATACACTTTGTTTCCTCCTGGTCCCCTGGGTTGTGACCCCTGAAAATCTCGGTGCATGCGTTCGAGGAGGATCCATCGTGTCCTTGGCAATCGAGAATATGCAGTGGGTACCCATTTTCAAGCCTCATTCTGGACACCAATTTCACCTATGCGACTTCAATCCACCGTACCCTTGCGTCTGCCGGTACTGGCCCCAAACAACTGAGTCAAGCGAAGCATTTCTCTGCATTCTGATAGGACTCATTTATTTAGCAGCCGTCTTCAAGCATGGGTTGTCGAAACTGTTAACAGCTCACTGCATTCCCACTCATGTTCTAATTGACTTGGTTTGAGGCTTAACAGGGAAGCAGACTTGAGTAAGGAACTGGACTGACTTGAACTAACCCCCTTGTAAAGCATTAAGCGGATTTCTGTGTTACTGTTTAGTTAAAATAAATTCGCAGAAAGAATTTGATGAGAGATCTCGTAGAATTGCTTACCCCACTTAAATGGAAAATTCCTGTTAAGATCGACACCGAAGCATTTACTTTCGTTGAGTTTCTTTCTGTTCTTGCGCCAGTACCGATTCTGCAAAAGGTTCGACAAAATTGACCGAGCTCTTATTAAAGTATTTGAAAGTGGTGGTAAGACATACTCTTGTGTAACTGAAGACGTAACCATCAGGATTGATAACAGGTAGGATGTAAAACTGGTATTTTTCCAACAATGGGTGTGCTTCATTTGAAAGAAGCTGAAAAAGAATTGAGGCGAGTGAATGGGTCATCTCAGTGTTCTTCCTTTGATATAACCATGAGAGACACCCTATTTGCTCCTCACCTTGTCAATGACATAGAATGCTGCAGCTGGAGCGATCCATTCTCGAGCATGAATCCCAGCATCAATCCAAACGATCGGAAGGGACTTATCGACTGATATCTAGAAACAGTGACAACCGATTCTAAGTTAGAAAAAGATTCGGAAGTCTTGAAGAAGCATCTCCTCTAACTTCTTAAATGGTAACATGAATCTTGGTAACTATGGGCCATTGTTGTGGTATCCAAGTCCGAGAACTTAACTCTAAAAGAACTCTGACCCCAAATGCATTTCAGTTAAATAGGTACATGTCAAGCATTACTGGTTTAAAGCAATCTTTCTTATTTCGTAATGCTAGCATTCAGATCTATTTGTCATCCCAAATTATTAATTATCCAATGGTATCATTCCTATTGGTCTTATTAATTTGCATATTATTAATTCCATACAACCATATATGTATAGCCATTATTAAATACGGAGATAGGTGCCAAGCAATCTGAAAAAATTGACAATTAGCTGTCATTTCGTTACACTAGATGATTTCACCATGTACAAACAGTTAATACTACACATCCATTAGCATACTAGTGAGAAATCAACACACTGAGGTGCAATATAGACCTACTTTCAGAAGCCATATCGACCGATTTTCTGCTGTTCTACCGATTTCCTCAAGATCCGTCATTTCGTACATTTTAGCGATCGAGATCAAAGTCGTCTCCATCTGTTATGAGAAGAGCTTGGGTTGCATTAAAATGGATAAATAAAAGCTCTTCGTGAAATATCACTTAAATATTAGGCATATTTAGATTTGAATGACTTTATTCGTAATAAAGCCATATACTGATATAATGTACAAATTAAATTTACCACAAAACAGAACGAAATGGGATCGATATTGAGTCAACTTTAATTAAACGCTATCGAACATACACCGGTAGATGCATAGAAATCGATTTGTTGATGATTATTATTCGTGTGCTCTATGCCACTCACTTCTTGGAAAGAAAGGTAAATCCCGTGTGTCATGAGATTGGTGACAGATCTGCGGGACCTTCGTCTCGTTCTGGCTCTCAAATTTGCTCGTCTCGAGCGTCGGATTGATCTGACAGCGTGAAAAATGCGGTGCAAGGCTATTTATGACTTTATGTTGGAGATGACTAATAGGCACAAGGATTACCTTTCGACATCGAAATCCATGACTTCTGAGGAGATCCCATAATCGGCGATAAGTTTCTTGAACTCCTTGAGTGCGGATGGTCGCACCATGACGTCCGTAGACCTGCTGTAACCGTGGGGCGAGTGAAGAATGTCGTATTTTCCACTGGCCTCCCCGGTTAGCAGAGTATTTGAGAAAGAATCCATTACATCTGTGGGTACTTGCAGACGGTAGATACGGTGTCTGAGTATGCCGAAAGGAAAAATGCATTCTCTTGAATTCTCTTTATGACCCAAAATGATAATGATATCAAGTTTTTTATTGATAGATTTATCTCATAAAGCTTTTTTTAACTCTGATGATACCTCAATTTCTTATTCCATGTATAAATTAATCAGCTTGTCATCAACAACATCGCCACACTTTCCCCGCCGACGTGGTCATTTCCTATTAGGGTTCAATTCCTGCAGTACACTTCTGATCACTGTGTGCATGGTTACGGGCATCAAGCATAAATTGTTGGGTCTAAAGAGGCGGAAAACTTATGAAGGAACTCACCGCCTGTATTCGCCGTCATCGCCTTTGGTGGGACTCAGTAGGATCATCAGGAGCACAACAGTGTTGATCCAACTGGGCATTTCGTAAGTAAAGATTTTGCTACACTGAGCTAACCCCAGCTTTAAATACGCAAATCCAAGTAAACGTGTATGGCACAGGCATTGGACTGAACACTTATGTTTATTCGAACGCTCCGTGTGTGAATACGTGCAAACGCATGCACAAAACATGGCATGGTGGTAAAGAAATCGTGTGTGAAATTTCGGTCGCACCTAACCGAACAGAAGTTTAGCCTGAAGAGTACAATCTTTTTATAAATGCCTTTAGATCAGCTTTGTGTCACAGAAACTTCTGAAGCACTTTTGCATGCTGAGCACCTTAATCAACGAAAAATGGTGATTATTTCTGATCGACACCAAGTCTGAGTTCCACAGAGAGTTTATTTGGATCAGCGGTAGTGGAATTTGATGAGTATGACTGCTAGGATTAGGGCAAACGGTGCGCTGCCTTTCGGGAGATAAAGCCTGTCATTTTAAAATCACATTTAGTCATTATCCGATGCTCAAATAGGGACGAAGAGAAAAGGGCCTGGTTAGATTGCTGGGTTACAATAGGGTGAGTAGGTGCACACCGAATACCGATAATATGCTAAACTCGTGTCGAAACTCTGTAAATACAAATTGGCATGATTTCATGCTACATCAACGCGTTGCTTGTACTACTTTTATAGGTTTTGTGATTTCGGTCGACTACCAATATTCCCAGTTGGAATTTCAATGGAAAAGGAGAAGCGCCTGGAATCATTTCGCACTAAGAATCTAAGCAGGGAAGATAATGCAAAAAAAGTATCTGGTAGTTTGCGCAGCGCTGGCACAAAGAATGTAAGAAATTGGGTAGAGCATTACTATCATTTTTAGTGTGTGATGCGGAGTAGTGGACTGCCAAAGTGTTTTCCCAGATTATATCTTTAAGATACAAATTCAGTGTCTCCTGCATCAAACGGAATGCCGATCGTGAACAAGTCAGTTAAAAGCCCTTTCAATTGCATCAAATTAATTTTCCCACACTAATAAATTCACTCCAACGTAATTTTGCTTTCACAAAGGACGATTGCAATTGTTTCAAAGTGGAAAAATGGTCTTGGAATCACTAATGAAAGGGTCAATGTCCTGAAATATCTGAGTAAATGAGAGACAGGATCTCCAAAGGTTGGGATATTTCTACCATGGCTGATCTAACTTTGGCTGGGATTGAGACAGACTTTCTTAATCAAGTCTCATCTATACATTAAAAATTGATATTTTCCTTAAAGAGGATTTATCGTTCTACTTATGTATTCTTACGTCAGATATAGTCACACATCTCTATATTCCTGTTGCTGATTCAAAACATTATTTTTAATTGCGAAAGGGACGCTAACGGACATGCAACCGACTTCAACTTATCGGCTAATATGAAATGCACCTTAGTTAATATAACTTCAAGTCGAAATAAAAGATCAGCTCAGATGTTTATGCAACCACTATTTTGTTTATCAATAATATCGGCCCTCCTCCTCCTCCTCCTCCTTTGCTAATCTACTATTTATCATTAGTAATAATAAGCATCCATCCTATACTCTGGACGATGGTTATTCTGACTTTAATAACCTTGTTTTACCATGAAGATCTTTGAAGCGTTAATGCTAAATTAAAGACGTCATTCAGACTCACCGCTTCCCGTTTGACAATTGGACGTCGAACTCACGGGGTCTAACTTTTGTTCCCAGGTACAAAAACAACTGGATATTCTGACCGCAACGAGGCTGCATCCGTTAATTGTTTGCAGTCTTTAGTTGGATCATACAAACTTTTCTCAATAGTTCTCCCCTACTGAATCTGCAAATTCACCATATGACCGGCTGGACTATTCAGTACCAAAATACAACTCTGTGGGGAAACTGAATGGACACAACTAACCCACAGTTGTCCAGTCGTGTTCCCTCGCTTAGCTCGTGGGAGTGCCACTTGTGCAATGAGAAACATCAGTAGTAGTAAATAAATAGGAGGGAAATCTGGCCGCATACGTAGTAATGTTTTCTTGTAATAGCTGCAAAAGTTCACTGATTTCAACGTATATTCGGTGTCGACATATTTCTTTGGTCACACCAATCGCCAACCATACATTGGGATGAATTTGTCATTTGGGGCTATACATTGACGTCAAGAGGCAAAAATTTGGCTTTGAGACTCACTGGAGAGATTGCGACTCAATGCGCGGTGTGGCTGTGCGTCAGTGAGGGGCCCAAAACGTGCACTTACGGGTACGGCTTGACGCCCCGTGCACGCCTAGCACCTCCTGTCACCGCACACAGAGCCGCTCACTTTCAGGCTCTGAGGCGTGGTCACCACACATGGCGACATCATCCTTCTTCAGCTGCGTGAGTGTCTTCGCCTCTCTTTGTCTCACATTCCTGGGTCTCGTTCTATTTACATTATTTCGACTTTCGCTTTGATCATATTTTGGTACCGCATGGAGACAAGTTAATTGAGATTTTGTTAGATTCACATTTGGTGGTAAAGTTAAACTCACGCAATTTCTGAACTTTGTTAATTAGCAAGCTTCTCCGATTTACATCAAAACTCGTATGTTTGATCTCGAAAAAGGAGCTGCTCACACTCAGCTCTTAAGTGCTGGTCAACATCGTCAGCAGCTTAACCAGGAAAAATCCCATAATTTACCATTGCGGACTATTCTGTGCATTCATGGTTGTTGAATCGACTATTTGACAATGCTCTACCAGTTTTGTTGTCGATCTCAGTGTGGTGAATTGACCCCGCTTAGGAAGATCTTATCCAACACAAACAGTAGTGCCATATATAGCAAGCGGCTTACAGGGGATGGGTGATAGTACTAAAAGGGTGTTACGAAATTCTAGATCCTTAATAGATAAAATAATCAAATACTTCTTCTTCTCTTTCTTCTTCTTCGTCGAGAGAGAGGGTAGGTTTTTCCGAAATGTTTCAAAATCATATTTTTCTGTCTAGTTAAGCCTTAGAATAATAGTATTGACAACATTTCAATGGAGAACTTTCAAGTCCTTGTAGATAAAAACTGAACTCATCATTACTGATATTAGTTTACTTGTTTTATGTTCCTCATTTTCCAAATAAAATGTCAACATCTACGAGATAAGTAAATAAGTAACTCAATCAATATTGACATTGCAGACCAATCTAGCATATGTGGACTTATCTTGGGAGTCGAACAAGTGGTTTGTCCTTGCTCCAGTCGGAACATACATTGCTTACCATTTACTTCGCAAATGCTACAGGGAAACTCAGTTGCCTCCGGGACCAAGTGGTTGGCCGTGGCTTGGCTACACAGACTGCCTCGGTGAGCGACGCATTTCGATGGGATCTTTTCCTTAATCAGCTTGAGCTACCTTAGAGCAATGGGATACAAGAATGGTCTCTTGAATTTCCACTCGAAAAGACATACCGATAAGTCCTTCATATCCTACGATCTTCACAGTCGAAATCTAACAAAGTGGATATCAAGTGTACTTTTTACTGCCATATTAACTCCTAACGTATACCATTTGCACTGTTGAGATGGTATTAAGGACAAACTAGCCTAAAATATATGCACTTTACCAATTTTATCAGCGCTATCTATAAGTTCAAATGATTAAACTTGTGTTTGCTATCTTGTATTACATTAAGGAGAATTATGTAGTTACATAGTGGTTGAATGTTTAAGCTTGACACATCTTATACGCTGCTTAATACTTCTACTGAAGTGCCATTATTTGCTTTGTTTTAATCAAACAGGAGGAAATGCGTTTCAGAAGGTCCAGAACTTGTGCAAAATTTATGGCCCTATAGTCAGTTTTCGGCTCTGTGGCAAGCTGGTGATTATAATTAGCGATGAGAACTATATTAAAGAGGCAGCACTGAAGGATTGGAAACTCATCGGTCGATATCCAATGCTAACCAACCATATCCTGGCCAAAGGATGTGGTGAGCTCCTAAGCTTTGATGCTGGATGATATTCATTGAAAAGGTTATTATAAGAAAGGAAAAAAACAGAAATAACTGTGAACAGTTGATAGGCATTTCCAACTACGATGGGGAGAGCGCTCTATCAATGCGACGGCTTTTCGTCCGGGTGATTCATCGTCTACTACCAAGAAAGTATGAATGTTCCACAATCTCCCCGGGAATACCGTTGGAGGAGTCATCCAGTGTCAGGCCATTGGAGTGCCCTGAAAGGTCATCCGTGGATGCAAAATTGGACGAAGAATGCCATAGGCTGATCGAAGTCTTGCGACGGGCAAATGGAAAGCCAATAAAGATCACGTGAGTGGTACTTTCTATATACGAGTGTGCGTGTAAATGCCTGTTGGGGAGAGAGCTTGGCCAATCTAAGGCTTAGGGTTGTATATACGATTGGTGGGGTTTTGATTAGATCTCTTAGCGAAAGACTTCCATAATTTTGATCCACAATAGATCTTAGAACATTCATGTGACCAAAAGAACTTTTAAACATGTTGGTATCGTTTCATATGGAAATAAATACGAATAAGCTATGCTAGCAGATCGGGCTGCAAATCTACATTTTCCTTGTTCTAAGTAGTTGATGAAGCAGTAAATGAGCCATCTTTGCAAATTGGGAATGTATTTAGGTTAAATATGCTTCATAATAAGCTGCTTTGGCAAAAAGCACTAGAGCAGTAGTTGAACACTACAAATCGCAAACAAATCATGGGTTGACTTAAATGTCCTGATGTAATTCAGCAGCAGTTTTAATCTATAGATGAAAAGTGTTTTTTGTATTTGTATTGACAGTCCGCTGGTTCGGAACCTGGTATGGCAAGTGGTCTGGAAAGCAGCGTTCGGCAAGGATTGTTCGCTTGATACCAGAACTGTCTCTGAGTTGCTCGAGTGTGTAGCCCTTAATAATTCCGAAAATGGTCCTTTCCAGTTTAAGCAGATGATGCCAAATATCTGGTAAGTGCACATTAGAAATGGCATTGTGTTCATTCACCCTGTCCATTCTTACATTGTACCGTGAATCTCTTTTACCTGTTTTCTACCGAACGTCTTGGGCTGGAACCTTAGACGACGCCTGGATTGAAAAGCCATTCTAGAGATCTGTAAATAGCACCAGATATAATTGACATACCCCTGTAGATATTCGCAAATTCGGGCTTAATTCCTACTTCTAACTTTTGAGTTTTCAATGTGCTTGAAGCAAGATTACATAATTTACGGAAGATATGCTCTTTGAGTGTAAGTAACTGGTGTCACCATTCTCATTTTTAATAAGGAAAACACACTGCTGATAGAAACCTGTAATATTCACATATGAAACAGATACAATTCAATGAGGCTCAAAATGTGAACAGCTTTGATCTTTCTCTAACCGATTGATCCCTTGAGTTCCACTTATAAACTCATACTCAGCTTAACAAAATACACCATTTTAAGTGAGATTTAACCGTTTTCAGTGAATTATCAAATATAGAGATGCTTTTTGACACTTCGGTGAAGGTTAGGTACGTCGTCTTGGTAAGTGACATCAATTTTGGGATGGTAATTCGGACACGCTATCAAAAATACAAGGGAGAAAGTAGCCCCTTTTTCTATTTTAAATATTGAGACTAGACCTGAACAATAGCTCTTCTCTATGTTCATTGTGCATTTTAAGCTCTGGTTCATGATATTTAATGATTTTGAAAATAGTGGAAAATATTGTGCATTTTAAAGTGGAAACTCATCTAAACATTAAGTCTGGTTACGCTCTAAAGTTTTGTAATGTAAAGTGCGGAGGTGCTATGCTATCTAAAGTGGTCTGATTAATATGCGTTACGTTCCATAACGTCCACAAGAGACGGAACGCGTCGTAACTCCAAAGTTCATTCAACAAAGTTCAAGGCGTCATAGTAATGACTCCAAACAACTGTACATATTGTACAGACATTAACGAAAAGCACATAAATTGCAGTTCAAGATAATCAGAAGATCATTAATGTAATTTTCTAGAGATACAACAGTTTGGATCCTTGCTGGCTGTTACGTGACACCTAAATACTTATTCTAGACTTTTGGCCCTTACAATGGCTTCTATCCTTTTAGGTCTCCCATATTAAAGCGCTCGAAAGTGGTACGAAAGATTTTTAAAGTGGATAAGATTTGGGACCGATACGAGAAAATGACGTCTGTCTTAAATGAAGCTGTAGCCGATCTCCGTTCGTTGCCAGATTATGCTAAAGATTCTCTGTTGGCTGCATTAATTAACTCCAAAGATTTAACTATCTCAGGTGAGAACTTTATTAATCCTTTTATTTCTTCCGATAACCAATGCGAAATGCCCTGAAAATTGGTCCATCAATAGAGCTATAGACTTAGTGTGTAAAAGACACACATTATCCCATTTATGCTTAATAACAGTTCAGCTTCTTTATTAAACGTTAGCTAGGGACCATCAATATTTCAGGTAAGGATGCAGACCGACTGGCCTTTGAGATTATGGCCGCAGGTGTGGACACAACAACCCTCACACTTGTATGGAGTTGTTACGCCCTCGCTAGCGGCAGAGTGGTGGTCCATCAGGGTGAAGCCTTCTCTGAGAAGCATCTGGATATGGTGCATCGAATGGCTAGTGCTGTGCCCATGGCGCTCCCACACTACGCCCGCTTCGATGGAAGAGTTGGAAGTTACCTCATTCCCAAAGGCAGTATCGTCTTCTACAACATTTATGCAGTTCATCAGGCTCAGTTAAGTAGATTAGCTCTGGAGAGTGGAGTAAGCGAGTGCCCATTCGCAAAGGCAAACCAATCGAATCCTGTTGGTACTCCTTTGCCATTTTCGATCGGTAAGATTATGTTGAACATTGTTTTCGATGTAATATGGACACTTGTACTCTCACGATTCCTATATTTATCGTCTTACAGGTTCTCGTGCATGTCCTGGTTCTATTTTCGCAACTCGTGTCCTCATTCGAGTGATTAATGACATTATTAGCAATTTCAGTATTGAAGAAGACAAGGATCAGCTGAACGGTGCTGCTGATCAGCTGAATGGGTTGACGAGAAAACCAGCTGCTGAAAAGTACAGATTCGTGGCAATCAAAAAGGAAGAGCACATTGACAAATGAAACATTAATCTAATGACTAGCTCATTGAGAACAGAGCCAGAAACAAGCATAATGCTACTCTTCAATTTATTTCACTATTTTCAACTGCTCTTCTTGGATAGTTGGTAGAATAAAATAAATAAATATATATATTTGCAGTTGCTTGTAAAAGTATAGTCAACAGTTCAAAAATAATGTACTGTTGTATCTGCAGAAAATTACATTAATATTTTTTCTGATTACCTTGAACTGCAATTTATGTACTTTTCGTTAATGTCTGTACAATATGTACAGTTGTTTGGCGTCGTTACTACGATGCTTTGCACTTTGTTGAATGAACTTTGGAGTTACGACGCGTCCAGTCTCTTGTGGCCGTTACCGAACGTAACGCATACTAATCTAACTATTTTAGGCAGCATAGTACCTCCGTACTTTACGTTATGTACACCAGTCCTTATTTATTCGTTGCAACAATTGTATACAGAACTGCTAGTTACATAAAATTTATCCATTTTATCCACCCTATGGTGGCGATCCACCTAGTCTGTGATTTAAGTAAAATTTTGATGGACCAACTTCTACTGTCAAAAAAATGATAGGTTTATGTCCTACTTAAATTGGTGGACAATCCTAACATTGTCATGTAGAAGCGCTCGGAAACCGATAGACCATTGCCAAATAAAACCTTTTCTATTCTTAAGGGAAGATAAAATGAAAATTTGTTTTGCTTCCCAAACAGCGTCAAGTTCTCTCGACTTGTGTGAGACTAATCAATGTATTGTACACTTTGTAGTTTCATGTAGTCGAGGGCTTGAAGAAAACCGAAAAATAGCTATTCATCTTAAATCAACTGTCGAATGTAAAACTTTATCAAGGTATTAGGTAGCTATCTGTCCAATGATTTCTGCTAGATACCCCTGGAGAGGACTAATAAGGCCGTTTAAATTGTTCTAAGACACACATACCGTCCCATCGATATCCATAAATTGTCTACAGAAATGAAGAAGTCGAGAAATAACTTTTGAATAACAAGTACGAGCATCACAATTGAAGCAATTGACATTATATCAATACGTTCAAGGAACAATGAAAAAACATGTGAAAGAACTTTGCGTGATTAATCCAAAATGATCATGAATGAATAAAGAATTCAGAAATAAATTTTTGGCAACCTCAAAGAATATAAAATAAAGTAAAAAATAAAAATATTTAATAAAACTGGAGGCTAATTTTTCAGAAATGGCAACCATATTACTGACCTCGATTTAATTTTTTTGTTTAAGCTGACTGGGAATTTTGTCAAGGACAATCCAAAATTTGCGGCCATTGGCGGTGTTTCTCGGTTATCTCTATCGAGTAGGTTAGAATCAGGACTTTTCTCGAATACTTGTTCTTTTATTGCTCTATACTATGAGTAAGCAGCCACAAGTGCCCAAAATTTTTCCCGTTTTATGAGTATTTCCGAAGGTCACATCTTAAGGTCGCTCTGTAGGACATTGCAACGCTAGGCGCGTTTCGACCGCTGACCTTGGTTGAAATGCGCTAATAAGCTACTTCATTTTTTTAACGAGTTATTAGCTGCCAGTTTACAAAATGTTTCTAATTTGAGGGTGCCATGGTTGTCACTTCAATGTCTTGTTGTATGCAGTTAAACAAATAGTCTAAAGTCACTTTTTACTGTCGTGTTACTTAATTATTTAGATCTTTATTACACATCGTTTATGTTAGAGCATATATACTACACTACTTGCCTGCTGTTTCAGGTAGTGCTATGTCGGATTCTTTTCGCGAAGAGCCTATTGAGACTAACGTTACGGAGACCAGTATGACTGCTGGTGACAAAAGCGTTGATGCTGCTTTCACCCCAGAAGGTGAAACGAAACCACCGCAAGTCACTATACAGTTGCCAAGTAATATACAAGGAAGTACTCCCAGCCATCAAAAAATGCAGGAATTGATCGCACACTTGTCACAGTCTGGTCAATTAAAGGATGATGGCAAAATAGTCATCGGAGTAAATTGATTTTTGATTATTTATTTTTTAGGTTAAGAGAAGTGAGGGGGAGAGTGGGGAAAAGCGGCCGGAAAAAACCACAGCTGAAAAAGTTGCACTGTCGCCGGCGACGACTGTGAAAAATATACATCATGGCCATTCAGTTAAATATGTAACACTTCAGCAGATCCCTGTTAATGCCTCTTCAGTAACAGCCCATAAGACTGCTGTGAGTCTTTTAAGTTTTGTAATGTGTAGCTTGGTTATTTGCACTTTTCTCAGAACTGGGTTTTCCTGACCGTCTCTATTACGTTCATTTTGCATTCGTTCTTTCAGTTTGTCTCAACTGGTAACAGCTCCCAGCTCAAGGTGGACCCGAATCAATCGGTTTCTATGCATGGCCAATCAGAAAGCAAAGTTCCAGGGTCCTCTAGCACCTACCATATCCTCACAACGGGCAATGGACAACAACTTCAGCAGTCTGGTCAAACCCATCAACCGGCATACATTATCGTGCCAGGATCTCAACAGTCACCACAGATTAATGTTTCTCATCTGAATACTGTTGCTCCCTGTTCTAGCACTCCTATTCGTGTTGTTAACCCCAATGGTCAACGTAAGCACTGGTAGTGTTTACTTAAAATATATCCAGTAGTGCTTAATAATAGATTCACTCGTGTCACCTGAGTAATTTATTATTTTTAGACATACAACACATCGTTAACTGGACTTTTGTTAATTTCAGACATCATACTGCAGCAAGCAAACATCTCGACGGCCAACTCAACGCCAATAAGTAGTTTCTCCTTGAAGACGGCAAGCATGCTTAAGGACGGTGAGCGCAGCGTTGTTGTGTTGCAGCAGCAGCACCAGAACCCTGCACCCATTGTCCCGGTGCGCTCGTTCGTGCAGCAGCACAACAACCGCCTGCCGCCAGCTCCTCCCGCCATCGCGGCCGCCGCCACTTCGGCAACTTTCTCACCCAACACCACCGCCTCCTCCTCCTCTGTTCGTGTCTCTCGTGGTAGCCTCAACTCCACTGGTGTAAGTTTTTCAAGCCTCTTTACTGGCAAGTTTTTACTCGTTATCACTAACTACGTGGCTAACGCGGCGTCTGAAAATGTGAATTCAGTGCGGCCTAAGTTGAACTTGTTGCTGAATTATTTGCGGCATCACTCACCTGGTGTGTCAGAATCGGCTTCGTATTTTCTAGTCAATCTTCCTGCTTGACTCTTAACTGTTTAAAATGGCAATCACGTGACACCCACCATATTTTTTTTCATTCTTTTAAAGAAATGTAATTTTTAAACACTGAACATTAGTCACCTGGACGCTTTTAACATGGTGTTCTTTGACATATCGCTAGTATTCCTTCACAAGTTCCGAACTCTGTTAAGTCTAAATCTTCCTGGTTTTGTCTTGCACCAGCTGAAAATTTTGAATGCTTTATTAGCGTTTCTGGGGTCAGTTTGTGCATATTACAAACGAGGTTGGCACTGACTCCTAGAGGCCCTAATTATCCGGTCTAGCTTAGTTCCCAGTAAGTTCGCATTAACTGCCTCTTATGTTATTTGGAGCCTGCGTACAGCGTCATCCGTTGTCTTTATTGCAGAAGGAGTCGTCGTGGCAGCAGTACGTGAAGCAGTTCGAAAAACTTGGCCCCTGTCCCATCTGTGGTGACAAGATATCCGGCTATCATTATGGCATCTTCTGTTGTGAGTCCTGCAAGGGTTTCTTCAAGCGCACCGTCCAAAATTCGAAGCGATATGCTTGCCACATGGCTACGCCCTCGTCCCTTTGTGATATAACGGCAACCTCGCGTAAGAAGTGTCCTGCCTGTCGCTTTGTGAAATGCCTCGAGAAGGGCATGCGCATGGAAGGTATAGTGACTCGCGTCGGTTCCACTGCCCTACTACTCCCTTTTTAGTGTGAATGTGTGACTTTTCTTTAGCTATTCGCTCGGACCGAACCCGTGGTGGTCGCAGTATGTATCCAGGATCGCGCTACCTGCGTCAGCTAGCTCAACGTGCCTCAGGCAGCACAGAACTGAAGGTTGAACTGAAGGACACAAGTACCAGTGGTATCTCCAATCTGCCAACCATTGCTCCACTTCCAAACTCAACGGTTGCAAGCTCTGTGGGCCACTTGCAGAACAATTCATACTGCAAACTCGAAGGCGTGCATGTCATGTCATTGGGCGTTGACGGCAACAATGTCACCTACGGAATTCCCGCCTCGGATGTCGGTGGTGGTGTCTATCTAGATCCGGCAGTGCTAGACGATCCAAATGGCAGTGGCCCCAATTCTGGAGTCTTCCAAGAGGAGTCATTCTATAGGACACCTGCCCGTAACCAAGAAACTATTGACATGCCTAAGGTAGGCTTGAGTTCTTGCTTTGGAAGTTTAGTCTTCTGGCGTGTTTCACCGACTTCTGTTTTATCTGTAGCTTCTTCGTGAAATAATCAAGGTTGAGGAATCCGTCGAATCTGAGCCAGAAGAACGACTTGATTTTGACAGTAGCGATGCTTCGCAGGCGGGGACTGGAGTGTTGCCGTCCAATGTCACGGAGGAGGAGGCTGCAGTCTACCGCGCCCTGCTAAACTTGGCCGATCAGCGCCTGTATCGCATTGTCAGGTGGTCACGCGCTCTCCCAGTATTCAGTAATCTCGATACCGACGATCAAATTTTACTCCTCCAAAATTGCTGGGCGGATCTTCTCTGCCTCGATTGTTGCTGGAAGTCTCTTCCAACTCCGACGGTTAGTTTCTAACTATTTACCTAGGAACGAGTACTGGTCATGGGAAATCACATTAGTCTTTGGCTTGCAGGAAATTCGTCTGACTTCGACTAAATGCATAAATCTGGACGCAGCACGTGAAATGGGTGCCGAGAATCTGGTGGACAGTTTGCTTCGCCTGACTCAAGATCTTAAGCAGCTTCGATTCAGCCTGGTTGACTTTGCTTGCCTCAAGGTCTTCCTGTTAATGCAGTCCGACCTTGTCAACCTGAAAGCTGAGCGCCAAGTCAGGCAATTCCAGTCCTGCGTGAGCCAGCTCCTAGCTAACCACTGTGCAACTTCGTGCCCTGACGTTGCAGACAAGTATTCCCAGCTGCTTATGCGCATCCCCGAGTTGCAGCGAACTAGCGCTATGGCGCGCGAGCTCTTGGTGGATAAGGACCTCTCACCCTACCTGTCCGCCAACTCGCTTCTCATGGAATTGCTCCGCAGCGGCTTCCACAAACAGCCGGGTCAGGCTGCTATGGACACCAGCGGGGAAGCCACGAGCTCTTTCCTGGGAGGTCAGCAGGCGCAGCAGCAGCACGAGAACGAGGGGGGTCCAGAGGGACGCCAGAACTCGACAACTGAAGGCGTTTACCAGACCGGTGACGCCATGGAAACGGGCTCTTCCTACCCTACTGGTGGTCCTCTGTAATTTCTGACCACGACTACTGCCACTAACAACCCCTGTCCGTTCTCGCCGTTTCTATTTTTGTACTCTTTAATACAGCACATCTCCTCTTACCACCACCGCCTCCATGGAAGCCACATTCATGCCCCTTGCATTCTCGGATAATGATACTTTCGGTATACTAAGTCAACCTTTGCACAGAACATTCATGTAAGGCCCGTTGAATTCAGTGAGCACCTATGTTATTTAATATTGCTTAAACAATTGCAAGCTGAAATGTGCACTACTGCTTCAGTGCCGAACGTGAAAATGACGTTCTTAGGCTCGGGGTTCTTGGGAAAATCTCTTGAAGAACGTCGACAGTGGTGGTTTATTTTCCTCAATTACTTCAACTTTGAACAGGTGATTTGCGGTTATTTCACTCTTAAAAACACACCTTTGGTTCGGACGGTAGTAGTACGGCGGCGCGTTAGAGCTTTCGTTCTGTAGCGCAAGTTATTAGAGTGTCTGAATTTACCTGAGTGGGTTTTAATACTCGAAAGCATATGCACTGAATGCAGAACGTGTCAACAATTCGCTTCAGAACATCAAAGAACAAAAGTTGGGTGCGTGATATCTCTCTCCTTGGATAACTAACGAACTGAGATGATATGGAATCAATGATGAGGAGATAAGTTCTGGGGAGCTTGATCCGTTCACTAAGTGAAGCTAAACTCAGAATGCACTCAGTCGCAGTTCTAGCGTTTACAATATGAAGACGATCGAGGACCTATGATCAACTTTAGTGAAAAAATGTGCCAACTTGTTCGGTAAGTGAGTTCGAGGCCTCTGGACAACGTTTAGAAATGAATTTTTCAACAAATATTACAAAGTTGATCAGTGAGAAGGATGACTCCGTGTCTATGAGAACACATTCGCTTTCCAAACCGCTAGCATTGATTCCATTAAATGAAGTAGGAAATATCTGAACCAGAATGGTATCGTAAAGAATCTTTTGCTTCAGTGGAATATCTTTATTCAAAACAGCGAAATCCGCAATATCAGGCCCGAACTTAGAACCGACAGGGTCTGAGAAAATAGCTGAGAAAATGCTTCGCTTTTTTCGAGCGCAAATTCGAGCAGCGATCTAATCTCTGAGGATTAACACATATTCAACATTTACCTTAAGTCCGGATTCAGAGCTGAGACCCATCTGCAAGACTACACAATAAGACTTTTAAAATCAGTTCAATTAAACAAAATGGCTGAACATATATGTGAAAAACAGAGAAAGCTGGAGCCTTATCAGGGCAGTAACCCTAACTTCACAAGTTGCGGTAACTTTGTTTGAGTTGACCTTCAATATTCAAAAAGTTGCAGGTCGAGGTACACACGTGTTATATAAATATGCCAATTGGCATTGACGTTGCATTTTAGTTTATGGCATTTTTTGTCGGAGTAATTTTACCATTTATAGGAAGTAAAAAAGTAATATTTGAAATTTATTTCCTATAGTTTATAAGGTGCAAATGTGCATGACAAACTTTAATGCTTGAGAATTATGATTACCATTTTACGCTGTGAAATCCATTACGGGAACGCATTTCCAGTATTTACTATCGCGCTTTATTCAGTGATTCTATCGCCCCGTACATATTGTGTGGTTTTCAATTTTACAGGCCCATTACATGGATTGGACATGAAAAGAAGTTAAAAAGATGAGGGTGATTGTGCTGAACTTAATATCGCACAGCACCCGCTTAAATTACCACTTCACTCACAGAACAAAACATTGGCCTGGAAATTGGTCCCGGCTGAATTAGCCTATCCCATCCAGGCTCCGATTTATCAATCATTTAGGGCCGACCATAGTAAAAACTGATCAGAACACTTGGTTACATCATTTTCAGACCTTCAAGTCCCTTCTTAAAAAAATAAACAATCAAAATTACTTTCGGGTGGCATTAAGTTAAAGTTCAAGTAGTTCGATTCATATTCCGTGATAGATGCATAAACATTTTCGAGGTAAATTTTGCCGTTGAGGCAGCAGGATGTAATAGGAATTTGAGCTAAATGCGATTTGAAACTTGGTTGTGAAATGTAATTATAAATTCCGAACAATGTTGGGCATCCTTCGACTCAAAGGATATTTAGTATGATTCAAATACCAACCTTCCGCTTGCTATTCGCTATATATATTTATTGATTCAAGGGTTCGATAACTTCGGTAAATTCTGATGATTGCCTTTGACATGCAGCATTTAAATTGGAAATATCATGATTGTGTTCCAGATAATCTCATTAATCATGATGTCTTATAAAAATTAATTTGCCGTCATTTTTAATTTGTACAATGATACTGGGGATTCCAGTTAAGAGGCATTTGATATCGAGTATATAATTTATCGACTCCACATGGAAAAGTTGTGCATAATTTGGAAAAATTAACAAGTAGCATGCTCATTGATAATAAAAAGCTTTAATGTTCTATAACCTGGCGAATTCAGCTACACTTGGTAAGTGCGGTTCCATTTGAAGTGATGGCTTTTTTGGATCCCTTGAAATCACTGTAATGGTTGAACTACTGGCCACATCATCGTATACGGGATTTGGGTTCACGGGGATTCTGGTGAATCGCTTTAATCCCTGTTTGTCTTTTGCTTCTGGATTTAAAATTCTAGATAGCGATGGAGGAGTTTGGGTGGGTATTTCGTCAAGTTGAGAAGCCATGCGTGCCAGGGACCCAACGTCACTCCTGAGGGGATCAGTGGAGCCCCTGTCAGTGGCGAAAGCACCTGGCGAGAAAGTTGCTCCATTGTTTTGAGTTCTCCAAACGTGATTCGGTTGCACAGTGTTAAAGTACTGAGGAAATCTCGTAGTGGAAAAATCGTCTCCGAAGTGAGTTTGGGGCTGAACAAAACTAAAGTTATTAGGTCCGAAAGTGCCAAAATGATGGATCTTGCCAGAGCTCTCTTTATAGCCATAGGGTTCCTGGAAGTCGTCTACCAGGGAAGTTGGGTAGATGTCGTTCTCCCAGAGGCCTGATCTCGGTCTGCCCATCTCAGTTGGCAAACACACCATATCGCCAAGGGTCTTTTGATCTTCATTGTACTTCCTACGACGTGCTATGACAAAATTTAGCTGTTTGTTACTGGATCAATTAAATAGAATATCCTTGTTTAGCCATGTGCAAGTGGTTGATTTAAATTTGATTATTCACAATGAATAAAGAAAAAACTCTGGAAAGCAATGTTCAAATCTGATGCTTTCCTCTTTTTCACTATTATAAATAGATATAGATTTCAATAAATTTACTTTGATGTGCATTACAAATGCATGACGCGGCATTACCTGTAAAGATGCACACGAGGCACCATCGGCACCAGAAGATAATATTGACCGTAACGGAGATAATAAAAACTGCAGTCAGACAAAATATCCATGGAGACTGCGAGAGAACTGCTAAAATGGATATGAGGAGCTATTAGGCCTTACACAGAGCAAATTTTTATTTACGCATCAAAAATTCCAACTGCAGTGGCTTTAGTAGCGATTAAATTGTTGGCTCTGGGAATAAAGTAGAAAAGGAAATAAGTCGTAAGGATTTGTGCCTTGTGCAGGGCACACAGGCTTCATGAGTAGCAGACTACGAAATTTCATCAATGAAGACTTCATTAAAACTGGTGAGGTACATCCAATGATAGACATCCTCTTGGAAAAAACTGTCAAAGACCTTGATAATATGTATAGATGCAAGAAAATAATACTTAATCCCTTGGTAATGTACCTGCGGATAAGGCTGAATAATTCAACATTTTTCAGGTAAATTAAAATTTAATTGTTTTCACAGAGCTGCTGCCACCCAAAAGAGTAGTTAAATAACGACTGTGCATTTACAAGAAAACATATTTGCAAAACGTCCTTAATGCCACTGATAACTAAAGCAGACTCAATTTAAACTTACACGTGATGGCAGAGAGAGGAGGGGCCCCGGTGGATTCCTCTTGAACACTGGCACTTGTTATATGGATGACCTTAGTTTCATCAGTTATAACAGGAGGGTTTTCCGCTAGGTTCTCATCTAAGTCTATGGGATTATGGGTTTCTTCTGATTCCGGCAAAACCTGCATAGTAACAAATATTGGCCAAATAAAGTGATTCAGTTTCTGTAAATCTTCAAAAAATAGCATTTTTTAATGGTTAAAATGAATAGTTGTCCTCTTTGGAAGAAATAGGAATTTTAAAGTATTAAGTCGAATACTACACCTAAATAACCTACATTAACAACACTGCTTTTCTGTCCTTGGTTAGTGCAGACCCAGGACCCATAGAGTCGGGAGTTCCGTTTGTCAATCCACAGACTGGTCACCTTTCTGCCGTCCGGTTGGACCTCCTCGGTGCAGTTGGCGGCAGTCATGTCTGGGAGACACTCTACACTGGAGTCCTCGTCGCCCTTACAGGGCTGTGTGGGGATGCAGTTTTCATAGCAAGGAGAAGCGAGTGCTGGACAGAAGACAAAGACACGGAAGTCGATGGTACTTTGGGGAACAGAGCACTGAATGTTGAGCCAGTGGGGGAAGAGAGTGCGCATACTGATCTCGGGGGCCTCGGAATGCCTTGCGTAGCGCCGGAGCACTTCTGGTGCCTTGCTTAGCTGCAAGGATCCCTGACACTGCGCACCGAGTAGGGCGAGGATGAATATTCCTGCCGTTTGTACATGAAACATTTCACTCGGGATTATGAAGTGGGGCTCATTCTATGCACTGCCACTCCTGTTGCTTTAATCTAGAGACGAAAATCCTCCCACAAATGTTTATATGCCCTCCAGGCCCAAGTTTCCTGTAAAACTAGGTTCCATAGTCCATTCTGCGCACTCATGCATGTGTGTATGAGGGTGTTATTCGTCAGTTTAATCCAATCAAGTTTTAAATTTTCTTTTCAAATAAGCTATTTTTGCACAACACTAAATTTGTTTTAACAAATTGTCACATATTTTAATGACTTCTTTTTAATAAGGATAAGAGAGAAGTATTTAGTTTTCTGCGATAAATGTGGCTGCGTGCATTTAAATGAAAAGCATCTTTGTAACTGGACTGAAATTCTTTTAAACTACTTTTCATACAACAATTTTATTTGAGGAAAATCACGAATCCAGATTTAACAAATGGTGGATTTATTACCAAATAGTTTACTGATGGTTTTTGACTATTTTGTAAACTTATGAAATCACATTCTGGGGAAGTGTGAAATTCTTGCACATTTGTGCAAAGATGCAGAAACACAAGTGACGGTTGCTGAGTCATCAATATTTATGAGGCACTATGCCAGAAATTAGGTGCACCAGACGAATATTCTCCAAACAGCTGTAAGTATTAGCACGATATGCTCAACACAAACCGTTGTGCCTACTAATAGAGGTCCAATTACCCTTGTAACTATGGTATCATATTTCGTAGTTATTCGCTCCGTATTCAAGTGAGGCAAATTAATGGTATTGGATGTATTTCTCTGCAAAAAATCTAAAAATCCTCCCACCGTACATATTTGACATAAGTGAGTAAATATCAATTTTACCATAAGTTGCAACCTGACACTTTCTATGAACAAATGATGATTGTGCACCAGAAGTAGGGTGTTTTATCTCGAAACAGTGATCGATACTAAACTCCGAGCAAACGATGCACTTTACCTGCAGGGTTTATAGAACCATATACCTTTAAGTTTATTCCAAAATTCAAATTGCACTTTTCGAAATACTCGTTCTTACTGCCATTTCTTATTTTGCGGAAGTTCGAATTCGGATCTGGGGTTCCTGAAATGAAGCAATGTCTCCACTAATACTATACTGCAATTTATGTTTGCTTGATAGAATTCACATAAAATATCCTCTGTAACACATCTCTGCTTGCAGCCCAAAATGAATTTACATCCAGCTCTAGCTAGGCAGACCCATTCGGTGTTAATAGCAAATATATGTTTTAATCAAGTATTATCTATTTCAGGAGAAATTTAAGATTGCGTGCCTCCGATCTACTGTTGGATCAAAGGAGCTGGTAGATGTATCCGAGGTAGTAAAACTAATGTTCGTTTTAAAAAAGCTGTTTGATGTTTATGCTTATAGGATGAAAAAGCCTAAAACTAATTACTTTTAACATCTCACGAATAAATATCGGAACCATTAAAATGGAAAAAACTTCAAAACTTACTTAGGTACAATATTTCGAACGACATTGATATGACGAGAAAATAAAGTATCAAAAAGGATGAGACAAGGTGCAAAGACAGTGGTACTGGTGTTTCGGACCAGACAATCAAAGTCCTTTATTCCAGTCGCAGATGCTGCCACAGTGTGCTGGTTAGAGCGAGTGAGCCCTCGGTGAGTGGCGAATGGGTCAATACCGTGGGGCTTCAAGGTTGCAAGGATCGAATGAACGTGCATCAACGCTCATTGGATAATTCATTATGCACACATGAATGAAAGGAGAAGAAAAACACGGGAGGACAAAAAAGTAAATAAAGAAACGCAGAGAATAAAATATACGAAAATCGACACTAAATACAAAATTAAAAAAATTAGGATGAAAAATATTAAAAAGAGTAGAGCAATAACAAATCGAAAAATATAAAAAGGGAGTAACAGAAAAAAAATACCAAAAACCACGAACTAGTAGATTAAGATAGCAACAATTCCAACACATGATAGTCAACTGACGTCTACCACGCCCCTCACTGCGGCAACCCAGGCTCAAACGCCTTGGTCTCCAGCGGCGGAGTCGTGCGCAGCAAAACCACCACTGCGCCCCCGGGTGGGCTTGAACCACCAACCTTTCGGTTAACAGCCGAACGCGCTAACCGATTGCGCCACGGAGGCAACGCGCCTGCCTTTCCCCCTCCACCCCTATAGCCATCCTTCCATTCATCCATCCATCCATCCATCCATCCATCCGCCCGCCCGCCCATCCGTCCTACCAGCAAACCTCCACTACCCTCTCTCATCCTACCACTCCTCAACCTCATGCTCCTCCTTCTCCTCCTCCTGCTCGTGCTCCTGCTCGTGCTCCTGCTCGTGCTCCTGGGCGCGCCTCGCGCGCTTCGCGCCCACCACGATGACAACGACGAGGGCGCAGTAGCGAGGCCAAGAAAGCCTGTGAGGCGTTGGAGACAAGGCCACTGCCAATTTCGCCCCGTGGGGGATGGCGCAGCTGCTTCCCAAGCAAGCAAGCAAGCAAGCAAGCAAGCAGGCGCATGCTGGTAGTAAGGTGGGTTTCTGCGTTCTTCTCTACTAGGTGTAGGTGTGGGTGCAAAAGCCTGCTAGGCAACGGCTGGAGTGGAAAAGGCCCTCTGGCAGCGGTGGGATTCGAACCCACGCCCTTTCGGACCGGTGCCTTAAACCGGCGCCTTAGACCGCTCGGCCACGCTACCAACGCCGCCAGGCCCTACTGCCGTCCACCCTCCCACCCGCCCTCGCCTGACCCCAACCATCTCCCACCGCCCCGCCTCCACTCCACCGTCCGCCATTGTGTGTGCACCACCACGGGACTGTGCAGGCCTGCATTACTCCTCTAATGCCTCCACTCTTCTCGCCATCGCACTCCTTGCCCACACGGTGGTTGCAGCGGCATGGCGCCTGGTTCGCGCGCTGCCACCCTGTCCACCGCCAACGCCAACGCCAACGCCAACGCCACCGGCAGCGGCAGCGGCAGCGGCAGTGGCACCGCCACAACGCCATGGTGAAACGCGCTGCCTACCACCTCACTGCGGCAACCCAGGCTCAAACGCCTTGGTCTCCAGCGGCGGAGTCGTGCGCAGCAAAACCACCACTGCGCCCCCGGGTGGGCTTGAACCACCAACCTTTCGGTTAACAGCCGAACGCGCTAACCGATTGCGCCACGGAGGCAACGCGCCTGCCTTTCCCCCTCCACCCCTATAGCCATCCTTCCATTCATCCATCCATCCATCCATCCATCCATCCATCCGCCCGCCCGCCCATCCGTCCTACCAGCAAACCTCCACTACCCTCTCTCATCCTACCACTCCTCAACCTCATGCTCCTCCTTCTCCTCCTCCTGCTCGTGCTCCTGCTCGTGCTCCTGCTCGTGCTCCTGGGCGCGCCTCGCGCGCTTCGCGCCCACCACGATGACAACGACGAGGGCGCAGTAGCGAGGCCAAGAAAGCCTGTGAGGCGTTGGAGACAAGGCCACTGCCAATTTCGCCCCGTGGGGGATGGCGCAGCTGCTTCCCAAGCAAGCAAGCAAGCAAGCAAGCAAGCAAGCAAGCAAGCAGGCGCATGCTGGTAGTAAGGTGGGTTTCTGCGTTCTTCTCTACTAGGTGTAGGTGTGGGTGCAAAAGCCTGCTAGGCAACGGCTGGAGTGGAAAAGGCCCTCTGGCAGCGGTGGGATTCGAACCCACGCCCTTTCGGACCGGTGCCTTAAACCGGCGCCTTAGACCGCTCGGCCACGCTACCAACGCCGCCAGGCCCTACTGCCGTCCACCCTCCCACCCGCCCTCGCCTGACCCCAACCATCTCCCACCGCCCCGCCTCCACTCCACCGTCCGCCATTGTGTGTGCACCACCACGGGACTGTGCAGGCCTGCATTACTCCTCTAATGCCTCCACTCTTCTCGCCATCGCACTCCTTGCCCACACGGTGGTTGCAGCGGCATGGCGCCTGGTTCGCGCGCTGCCACCCTGTCCACCGCCAACGCCAACGCCAACGCCAACGCCAACGCCAACGCCACCGGCAGCGGCAGCGGCAGCGGCAGTGGCACCGCCACAACGCCATGGTGAAACGCGCTGCCTACCACCTCACTGCGGCAACCCAGGCTCAAACGCCTTGGTCTCCAGCGGCGGAGTCGTGCGCAGCAAAACCACCACTGCGCCCCCGGGTGGGCTTGAACCACCAACCTTTCGGTTAACAGCCGAACGCGCTAACCGATTGCGCCACGGAGGCAACGCGCCTGCCTTTCCCCCTCCACCCCTATAGCCATCCTTCCATTCATCCATCCATCCATCCATCCATCCATCCATCCGCCCGCCCGCCCATCCGTCCTACCAGCAAACCTCCACTACCCTCTCTCATCCTACCACTCCTCAACCTCATGCTCCTCCTTCTCCTCCTCCTGCTCGTGCTCCTGCTCGTGCTCCTGCTCGTGCTCCTGGGCGCGCCTCGCGCGCTTCGCGCCCACCACGATGACAACGACGAGGGCGCAGTAGCGAGGCCAAGAAAGCCTGTGAGGCGTTGGAGACAAGGCCACTGCCAATTTCGCCCCGTGGGGGATGGCGCAGCTGCTTCCCAAGCAAGCAAGCAAGCAAGCAAGCAAGCAAGCAAGCAGGCGCATGCTGGTAGTAAGGTGGGTTTCTGCGTTCTTCTCTACTAGGTGTAGGTGTGGGTGCAAAAGCCTGCTAGGCAACGGCTGGAGTGGAAAAGGCCCTCTGGCAGCGGTGGGATTCGAACCCACGCCCTTTCGGACCGGTGCCTTAAACCGGCGCCTTAGACCGCTCGGCCACGCTACCAACGCCGCCAGGCCCTACTGCCGTCCACCCTCCCACCCGCCCTCGCCTGACCCCAACCATCTCCCACCGCCCCGCCTCCACTCCACCGTCCGCCATTGTGTGTGCACCACCACGGGACTGTGCAGGCCTGCATTACTCCTCTAATGCCTCCACTCTTCTCGCCATCGCACTCCTTGCCCACACGGTGGTTGCAGCGGCATGGCGCCTGGTTCGCGCGCTGCCACCCTGTCCACCGCCAACGCCAACGCCAACGCCAACGCCAACGCCACCGGCAGCGGCAGCGGCAGCGGCAGTGGCACCGCCACAACGCCATGGTGAAACGCGCTGCCTACCACCTCACTGCGGCAACCCAGGCTCAAACGCCTTGGTCTCCAGCGGCGGAGTCGTGCGCAGCAAAACCACCACTGCGCCCCCGGGTGGGCTTGAACCACCAACCTTTCGGTTAACAGCCGAACGCGCTAACCGATTGCGCCACGGAGGCAACGCGCCTGCCTTTCCCCCTCCACCCCTATAGCCATCCTTCCATTCATCCATCCATCCATCCATCCATCCATCCATCCGCCCGCCCGCCCATCCGTCCTACCAGCAAACCTCCACTACCCTCTCTCATCCTACCACTCCTCAACCTCATGCTCCTCCTTCTCCTCCTCCTGCTCGTGCTCCTGCTCGTGCTCCTGCTCGTGCTCCTGGGCGCGCCTCGCGCGCTTCGCGCCCACCACGATGACAACGACGAGGGCGCAGTAGCGAGGCCAAGAAAGCCTGTGAGGCGTTGGAGACAAGGCCACTGCCAATTTCGCCCCGTGGGGGATGGCGCAGCTGCTTCCCAAGCCAAGCAAGCAAGCAAGCAAGCAAGCAAGCAGGCGCATGCTGGTAGTAAGGTGGGTTTCTGCGTTCTTCTCTACTAGGTGTAGGTGTGGGTGCAAAAGCCTGCTAGGCAACGGCTGGAGTGGAAAAGGCCCTCTGGCAGCGGTGGGATTCGAACCCACGCCCTTTCGGACCGGTGCCTTAAACCGGCGCCTTAGACCGCTCGGCCACGCTACCAACGCCGCCAGGCCCTACTGCCGTCCACCCTCCCACCCGCCCTCGCCTGACCCCAACCATCTCCCACCGCCCCGCCTCCACTCCACCGTCCGCCATTGTGTGTGCACCACCACGGGACTGTGCAGGCCTGCATTACTCCTCTAATGCCTCCACTCTTCTCGCCATCGCACTCCTTGCCCACACGGTGGTTGCAGCGGCATGGCGCCTGGTTCGCGCGCTGCCACCCTGTCCACCGCCAACGCCAACGCCAACGCCAACGCCAACGCCACCGGCAGCGGCAGCGGCAGCGGCAGTGGCACCGCCACAACGCCATGGTGAAACGCGCTGCCTACCACCTCACTGCGGCAACCCAGGCTCAAACGCCTTGGTCTCCAGCGGCGGAGTCGTGCGCAGCAAAACCACCACTGCGCCCCCGGGTGGGCTTGAACCACCAACCTTTCGGTTAACAGCCGAACGCGCTAACCGATTGCGCCACGGAGGCAACGCGCCTGCCTTTCCCCCTCCACCCCTATAGCCATCCTTCCATTCATCCATCCATCCATCCATCCATCCATCCGCCCGCCCGCCCATCCGTCCTACCAGCAAACCTCCACTACCCTCTCTCATCCTACCACTCCTCAACCTCATGCTCCTCCTTCTCCTCCTCCTGCTCGTGCTCCTGCTCGTGCTCCTGCTCGTGCTCCTGGGCGCGCCTCGCGCGCTTCGCGCCCACCACGATGACAACGACGAGGGCGCAGTAGCGAGGCCAAGAAAGCCTGTGAGGCGTTGGAGACAAGGCCACTGCCAATTTCGCCCCGTGGGGGATGGCGCAGCTGCTTCCCAAGCAAGCAAGCAAGCAAGCAAGCAAGCAAGCAAGCAGGCGCATGCTGGTAGTAAGGTGGGTTTCTGCGTTCTTCTCTACTAGGTGTAGGTGTGGGTGCAAAAGCCTGCTAGGCAACGGCTGGAGTGGAAAAGGCCCTCTGGCAGCGGTGGGATTCGAACCCACGCCCTTTCGGACCGGTGCCTTAAACCGGCGCCTTAGACCGCTCGGCCACGCTACCAACGCCGCCAGGCCCTACTGCCGTCCACCCTCCCACCCGCCCTCGCCTGACCCCAACCATCTCCCACCGCCCCGCCTCCACTCCACCGTCCGCCATTGTGTGTGCACCACCACGGGACTGTGCAGGCCTGCATTACTCCTCTAATGCCTCCACTCTTCTCGCCATCGCACTCCTTGCCCACACGGTGGTTGCAGCGGCATGGCGCCTGGTTCGCGCGCTGCCACCCTGTCCACCGCCAACGCCAACGCCAACGCCAACGCCAACGCCACCGGCAGCGGCAGCGGCAGCGGCAGTGGCACCGCCACAACGCCATGGTGAAACGCGCTGCCTACCACCTCACTGCGGCAACCCAGGCTCAAACGCCTTGGTCTCCAGCGGCGGAGTCGTGCGCAGCAAAACCACCACTGCGCCCCCGGGTGGGCTTGAACCACCAACCTTTCGGTTAACAGCCGAACGCGCTAACCGATTGCGCCACGGAGGCAACGCGCCTGCCTTTCCCCCTCCACCCCTATAGCCATCCTTCCATTCATCCATCCATCCATCCATCCATCCATCCGCCCGCCCGCCCATCCGTCCTACCAGCAAACCTCCACTACCCTCTCTCATCCTACCACTCCTCAACCTCATGCTCCTCCTTCTCCTCCTCCTGCTCGTGCTCCTGCTCGTGCTCCTGCTCGTGCTCCTGGGCGCGCCTCGCGCGCTTCGCGCCCACCACGATGACAACGACGAGGGCGCAGTAGCGAGGCCAAGAAAGCCTGTGAGGCGTTGGAGACAAGGCCACTGCCAATTTCGCCCCGTGGGGGATGGCGCAGCTGCTTCCCAAGCAAGCAAGCAAGCAAGCAAGCAAGCAAGCAGGCGCATGCTGGTAGTAAGGTGGGTTTCTGCGTTCTTCTCTACTAGGTGTAGGTGTGGGTGCAAAAGCCTGCTAGGCAACGGCTGGAGTGGAAAAGGCCCTCTGGCAGCGGTGGGATTCGAACCCACGCCCTTTCGGACCGGTGCCTTAAACCGGCGCCTTAGACCGCTCGGCCACGCTACCAACGCCGCCAGGCCCTACTGCCGTCCACCCTCCCACCCGCCCTCGCCTGACCCCAACCATCTCCCACCGCCCCGCCTCCACTCCACCGTCCGCCATTGTGTGTGCACCACCACGGGACTGTGCAGGCCTGCATTACTCCTCTAATGCCTCCACTCTTCTCGCCATCGCACTCCTTGCCCACACGGTGGTTGCAGCGGCATGGCGCCTGGTTCGCGCGCTGCCACCCTGTCCACCGCCAACGCCAACGCCAACGCCAACGCCACCGGCAGCGGCAGCGGCAGCGGCAGTGGCACCGCCACAACGCCATGGTGAAACGCGCTGCCTACCACCTCACTGCGGCAACCCAGGCTCAAACGCCTTGGTCTCCAGCGGCGGAGTCGTGCGCAGCAAAACCACCACTGCGCCCCCGGGTGGGCTTGAACCACCAACCTTTCGGTTAACAGCCGAACGCGCTAACCGATTGCGCCACGGAGGCAACGCGCCTGCCTTTCCCCCTCCACCCCTATAGCCATCCTTCCATTCATCCATCCATCCATCCATCCATCCATCCATCCGCCCGCCCGCCCATCCGTCCTACCAGCAAACCTCCACTACCCTCTCTCATCCTACCACTCCTCAACCTCATGCTCCTCCTTCTCCTCCTCCTGCTCGTGCTCCTGCTCGTGCTCCTGCTCGTGCTCCTGGGCGCGCCTCGCGCGCTTCGCGCCCACCACGATGACAACGACGAGGGCGCAGTAGCGAGGCCAAGAAAGCCTGTGAGGCGTTGGAGACAAGGCCACTGCCAATTTCGCCCCGTGGGGGATGGCGCAGCTGCTTCCCAAGCAAGCAAGCAAGCAAGCAAGCAAGCAGGCGCATGCTGGTAGTAAGGTGGGTTTCTGCGTTCTTCTCTACTAGGTGTAGGTGTGGGTGCAAAAGCCTGCTAGGCAACGGCTGGAGTGGAAAAGGCCCTCTGGCAGCGGTGGGATTCGAACCCACGCCCTTTCGGACCGGTGCCTTAAACCGGCGCCTTAGACCGCTCGGCCACGCTACCAACGCCGCCAGGCCCTACTGCCGTCCACCCTCCCACCCGCCCTCGCCTGACCCCAACCATCTCCCACCGCCCCGCCTCCACTCCACCGTCCGCCATTGTGTGTGCACCACCACGGGACTGTGCAGGCCTGCATTACTCCTCTAATGCCTCCACTCTTCTCGCCATCGCACTCCTTGCCCACACGGTGGTTGCAGCGGCATGGCGCCTGGTTCGCGCGCTGCCACCCTGTCCACCGCCAACGCCAACGCCAACGCCAACGCCAACGCCAACGCCACCGGCAGCGGCAGCGGCAGCGGCAGTGGCACCGCCACAACGCCATGGTGAAACGCGCTGCCTACCACCTCACTGCGGCAACCCAGGCTCAAACGCCTTGGTCTCCAGCGGCGGAGTCGTGCGCAGCAAAACCACCACTGCGCCCCCGGGTGGGCTTGAACCACCAACCTTTCGGTTAACAGCCGAACGCGCTAACCGATTGCGCCACGGAGGCAACGCGCCTGCCTTTCCCCCTCCACCCCTATAGCCATCCTTCCATTCATCCATCCATCCATCCATCCATCCATCCATCCGCCCGCCCGCCCATCCGTCCTACCAGCAAACCTCCACTACCCTCTCTCATCCTACCACTCCTCAACCTCATGCTCCTCCTTCTCCTCCTCCTGCTCGTGCTCCTGCTCGTGCTCCTGCTCGTGCTCCTGGGCGCGCCTCGCGCGCTTCGCGCCCACCACGATGACAACGACGAGGGCGCAGTAGCGAGGCCAAGAAAGCCTGTGAGGCGTTGGAGACAA
>JAUOZQ010000005.1:2143584-2296986 GCA_030710315.1 Anomotaenia brevis
TTCCATTGAATACTGAGTAATTGAGATATACTTTTGCCATACGTGGGCAAAGAAGAACGTGACATATGAAACCCGGAGCACTTTATAAGAATCTTTGTTTAATAAAGATGAGTTTGGTCTATTAGTACCCAAATTGCGTTGTACAATAACTGGTTACATTGCTAGCACAGGCATTTAGTTTCAGGCTTGCTGTGGGAAGCCATAAAGAGGGAGAAGGGCTACTCCGTGGTTCTGTAGAGGATGTAGAGGTTCGGGCCGTACTGGAAGTGCACGAAATAGTTTTCCTCGTGTCCGACAGCACAGCCGAAGGTCGAAGGACTCACGATGACTTGCCAGTAGCGACCCCACTTCTGCTCCACAGTCTCCTTCAAGTAGCGCGCCAGCTTCGACTCTTTCTCAAAGTTGTCCAGGTTCAAAGTCCTGAGTTCCTCCACTATGGACTCCAGCAGACCGGGCTCCGAATGACTGGTATACAGGATCTTTACACCGTCCATCACCCCCGGCTTCGGTGCTTCATAGTTCACGTGAGGGTCGTGAGAAGCGGTTATTTTCACCTGCCTTTCCACCTCACGCTTTTGCTCCACATTTTGTCTGCAAAATAGGATGCATATTTATAAGCAAGAAATTGCACCAGCTCATATGCCTGAACCCTTCCAACACAATGGAAATAAGCAAGTTTTAAAAATCGAAAACTAGTGGTGTTTGCCCATTAAACCATGTTTCTTTAAAATGGGAAAAAAACTTATATAATAAACAATAAATAGGCTAAATTGAATTTCTTACTTTAACCATAAGATCGTGGTCTGAGATTGACGTCTACTCACAGGAAGAAACACGATAATTGCCTACACTTAAGTGACCTTTTCGACACTCCATCTCCATAATAGACCGTTTTCGTGAATCGGGCACTTAAAGGTCCCAAGTCTGATCCGTTAATTAAATTAACGCTCACACAAAATAATTTGTAACTATACGTCAAATTACTTTAAGTCATAATTTGTCTTTTCCAGATAAAAACTGGCTTCCTTGACGTTTAAGAAACTAGATCTGACTTACATTTTTTAATAAATGGTCCAGTGCTACAAAATTTGCATAAAATACACGAATACTCTGCTTTGTGAGAGAGATAAAAACATCTTTAACCTGCACAACAATTAGAGAAATGGGTAAAGTATTCTCAGATAGCCAAAATCTGCCAATCGAAAGTGCAACAACAATTTGAGTATCAGGCATAAGTGAATAAAGGATGGGCTTACGTATATTGCTTGGTCATTGCAATAGCTAGGGTTTCGCACAGATCCTCATAGGTAATTTTTCCAGTATTGCCAAAGTCGAACCACCTGAACCAATCCTACAAATTGAAAGTAAACAGACCATACATTCACCCACATCTGCCATACTCTCCGACTGACCCGTTCGTCGAGCGTATTCTTCAAGCTCCTTCCTTGTGATATAACCATTGTAATCAGCATCAATTTCCTCGAAAGTCTTAGCCAACTCCTGACTCAAAGGCGTAGACATCTTAATAGTTATGGATTATGCTTCACAATGCAAGGAGCAAAGGAGACTGAATCAGGCACCGCACAACCTCACGCCAAACGCACTCACAGGATTCTCAGGCTTATACACACCTCATTTTCTGCTCAACGACTAGCTCGATTCGCTTGCGCCTATGAGCGCCACAAGCAGGCACAGGTAATCAATAGTTTGTGGCGCTGTAGGACTCATTTGGAGCGCGTGCTTTCGAGTGATCAGAAACTGTGCTTGACATCAAAGACAGGAGCAACGAAGTGCAAAGTAGTGAAACGCATGACTCACGAATGCGCCCGTTAGTTTAGAGCTGTCTAGTTTGTAAAAGAAAGCTAACGAAGTGAAAGATAATCTACATTGAGTTTCGATAAATTATTTGCAGTTCCTCGAGAAAATTTGATAGAATATTGAAGATGCTTAAGTGTACGAATCTTCAAGAATCCTTCTTGAAGGAACACATTGAAGTTTTTCCTTCGAATTGATGCCCGTATATGAGGTTTATCATTGATTTTACTACGGCTTAAATAGAGATTTGATGTGCAGGTAAACCAAATGTCATTATGACTATTAAGTAACTTATAAGTCTCTTTAAAGACGGGATCAAAATAGTTTTTAGTAACAGATTGGGCCTACTTTGTGATTAATTCACAAAGTCAAATATTACATGGAACACAATAATTATTAGATAACTGATGCAGTTGATTCATTTTTTAATTCCTGATGTTTCATTAATTGATGAAACCTACATTATTAGCCTTGATAAAAGATACATTATTAGTAAATATCTAACAGTTTCACTTCATAACGGACTGAGTGAAACGAAGCTGATACTTGAATAGGGTTTCACTTGCAGAAAAATCAATGTTCTCCAGGGTCATAAGGCCTTCCGGCTTAAGAGATTTTACATTTCAGATCGGTGACTTGAAGAATCATAATCGTGTTCTGGATTTAAATCTGCATAACTCCACTCTTTAAAAAACATTAAATTTACAAGTTTTAACTTTTGTAAACTATGTAGTATTTGTAGTTACACAGTATATATTTAACTGCTCAGGATAGATAATCGTGGCTTATGTAGAAGAAATCAGAATTATTTATCATTAATACTTTTAGAGAGACGAATCAAGTTTTAGCTTTCAAATTTCATGTTAAGCATATCGTTATATTTGTCGAGAATCAATCAAACAGAGATCAAGAATCACATTCATAGGAATATCATGGAGACCTTAAGACGTTTGAAAATGCTCAACTCGTTGACTCATTCTAATTAGCTTTGTTCGTTAAGAACACGAAAATCTTGCAATCACAGTAGACCTGAGACGGAGTCTGTAGATCTGGTCCCCGTGTCCCCCCCCCCCCGGCCTAATTGTGCCTTTGGCTGCGCTTTTCAACTGACAAGACCATTCACAGTCAACACAATCAGTTGCCCCATCACTTCCTTACCCAGGCTCTTAATGAAGAGACTTAATTCAAAATTATCACTAAATTTTTGCTATTAGTGATTGACTATGTTAGTTCGGAAACAGCATGAGCAACGTATATAGGAAATATAACTGATAGAAAATTATTTTTAGTGTACCGAGCATCACGATAAAATGAAGGCGGGTGTATAAATTTAGTGATTACTGCTTGTCCCTCAAATTAACAAATGTTGAAAAGAACTCAGAAAACTAGTCTCTCAGTTATCGAGGAATATAGTTATTTAAATGCTATGAAACCCCGGACTGTCAATTCATAACAAGAATCAGAATTTCCACTTACAAATTAGTCTTTTGTAATAAATTTTACAGAATATCATTTGATGATTTTCTCAGATGGGCTAAAATGACCTAGGCACACTACGCTACCTTTAACACTTTTAATCTTTTTCATTCATGTATGCGGCGACGAGGGGAATGGACGATTACTGGAGTTCTCCGCCTTAATCATCATCGAAGAGTACAAACTGTATCATTGTGAATCGCGTCAGTCATCAAAATAAGGCGATCATGGTCGCTGCTCCTCAATCACATCCCCTCTAAACACTGTGAAAATAACAATCCGGTGGCATGAATAGCATTGGAGACTATTAGTAGGCTGTTGTTGTTTAACAATAGCAACATAACGGACGATCTCATTGTGCTCTCACAGCAAATTTCCTACTCTAAAATATAAAGAAAAGTGAGGACCCTGGCTTTGGGATTCAACCTTCGTCATCGCTTAAAAGGAGTGTTTTCAGTATCCCTGTTACGTAAAAAGCTTGTGATAATCGTCTGAAAAAGGTGAATAAAAATCAGAGTAAAGTGAAACACTTGCTGGAGCACCAATAATCTGGTCCCTTTTCGGTGAAGAACAATTTTGCTAAAATCAGAATCACAACACACCGAATGACAGGCAGCTCGCACACAGTCCTTAGGACACTACTTGACTCGTGAGGCTAAACTTTTCCAAACTGCCACGTCCTCCAAAACTGATGTGATTCCTTGCATTTTTAGTGAGTGGCTTAGGGTGCATTTAGCTACCTTCTAAGGGGAACTGCTGACCACTGCATTTAAGCCCTATATGTTAATGACAACAGGAATCGCCCCTTACCCCTCTTCGACCACACCTCAGGAATGTTTGACAGAATTTAAGCTTATTCGAAATCCTTTAACTAAAATCAGATAGCTCCACCTCATTCTGGAGAGAGGGAAGGATTGAGGCCATAAAGGTCAATAATGGTGGTCATTATGGTTAAAGCCCTTTAATGACAGGAATTTAATTATCTGGTCTATTGAGTTTCTTTTAAATCTATTAATTTTTGCATTTACAAATCACTTTTCCTCTTTATGATGAGCTTAGAATGCCACTGATGATTAATAAAATGTAACCTTATTTATATGGGGTTGATTTTTTTCACTAGGTTGGGAGCCATGTAATATTTAGCAAAGCCAATTTTATAAGGTGTTTTCTAGATCATAGCAACACATTACTCGAAAAGAGAAGTAGCATGTTATAAATACTTCAAGGTAACGGCGAATAGAATTCGTGGTGATTTCTAGATTCCTTGCCTGTGTTTATGCAAGTGAATTGTACATACTCAGAGTTATAAAGAAATTATGAATAAATAGTACCTTGAGAGAATATCAGCATCATCACTGAATATTTGATATTAACGAAGTTAAAATCAGTCATTAGTAGTAATATGGAAAGGGTTATGGTTTATCTTCAACAATTTAATACTTATCATGGGAGTTTGAATGCTTATGAAGTCCAAGCAGTGTGTTTCTAAGTTATTGCATGCACTGTAAAGAGTTTCTTAATAGTCATTTTTATGAGTGACAAAACCAAAGTTAAACAAATTACATCACGACCAAGGTAAACTTTTATCAAATTTGTCAGCTTGTTATTAAATGTATTATCTGGTATCCAGCACACACTCCTTCCTTGGTAGCATGAAACAGTCACAAAAACCGTTTACTTGTGCAAGAAAAGCTTCTATGGAAATGCTCTTCTTATAGATATGCATTTATAACCAATAGCAGGAACTAATCTTGCATCCCACTAACATCGCACCTCAGAGGTGGCCTAGAATTATCGAGTTTATTCTTTTAATATATGAAATACTGTCGTTCATATTTTAGCTTTTCGGTTTTCAATTTAGTGTCATACACATTCATACCTCGAATCACAAAGACTGTCCTATAAAAGTCTACTTCGTCACTTAAATTGCAGCTGCATTGTCTTTCAACATCGAATCCTTTATCCTCACGTTTATAATCTGAGTACTATTCCCTCCTTTTCTGAGATGCCTTCATGCTTATCGAATAGTCAAGACTTTCAGCATAAATTCACAAACTATTGTTAAATATAAGTATAGCTTTTAAAAGTGTGGAAATAGTCAAAACAAATCACTGATTAGTGTATTTTCGTTGTGATCGACCTTAGTCCACATGCACGTTAAAACGGACTGGACGGATAATTATCTCTTCTGAAGCACTCACACAGAAAAGTAAAACCGTTTTTCTCATACTCAATATTGAAATACCTATTCTGGGGTAGTTCCTATGTCATAGAAGTGTGATTCTCCACAAGTAACTGAAAAATTGTAATGCAATGCACGTGGAAAAAAATCTTTTATTACACTCTAGTATTTTCAGTTTCATCAACTATTGCTTAAAATACTGCTTCTAGGTATGGAGGCACTTTAGTGAACCCCTTTACTAAAAATGCAGTCTCATTTTACCTTTCATCGACTTATAATTCATTTAGTAGGTACATACACTCAGTCAGTTTTTTTCTTTAGACCCCAAGAACGTCCTCTAAGCACTTTTTAATTTAAAATTTATTTATTCGTTGATATTCCGATTTGGGAACTTCTATATAATGCACATATAAACTGGTTTATTGCCTTCTTAACTCTCCCCCTATAATTTTTCTTTTTTGTGGGCATACCACCAATCCCATTTCCATTGAAATTTACATTTTCACAAAGACCAATTACAATTTGATCTCGAAACAGCGAAGAAAACACTGGAATTCAGCTCCTCTTCAAAAATTTTACAAATTAACGAAATTTTAAATTAATACTGATATTTCACTTCTTTTCTGGAAAAGTCAACATTCTTGCGCATATTTTTATCGCTCCCTCCATTTAAGAGAATGTATACCTAATGAGGGTGTGTACAGTTGGTTGATTAGCCGGACATTCGTTAAGAAAATTTTAGGAGTGCATGTTTCCGGGTTCTTAAGGTTGTTTTTGGCAGACGGATCAATAAACTTCTGGGCCCTAATATCATCACAGGCTAGGCGTCATGCGAGCTATGCAATTGCGACAGCCCAGTACAGTGACCCTACGGTGACCTGAGAGTATCATCGCTTCTAATTGTTAACGTGGACTATTCCGAACAATCCCTTGAACTGAGTGGACTCAACCAAATCTAATTGGCCCATTTGTTTACCGATAAATCAGGTCACCCAAAAACCTAACACACCATCACTCACTTATTTCTCAACGTCCCTAAACACCCTGGGATGGACGTCTTCTCTTCCTTCTCTGGTACTAGGACTCTTCTTATATGGTGCAGTGGACCCGTCTAGGAAGAGAATCTAAGAATAGCTCTCTGCTAAACCACTTTCAGAACCTAGAACTACATACGTTCAAAGTTTTTTTGACTGAATGTTGGAAATTGTTGGAAACTGTGCATATAACAAAGGAGAAAACCACTGACGTGGTGATTGTTCACAGGCTATTTAAAAGGGTTAGAGATAAATTAAAATGAAAACTAAAAGAATGGTTCATAACATTTTCGAGGAAAGTCCCACGGAAATAAATTCTTCCATGTGATATTTAGGAGAGCCATTTTAAACATACAACCTTTCAGTTTTGTTATCTCCTATAAAAAAGCATTAATCAGTAATAAATGAATTACGAAACGTGGTTTTGAAAGTACTGAACAAGTCAGCTGGTATTTATTACCTTCTTAATTCGTACAATAGATTGTATATCGAAATACATGAAAGTACTGTTTTTCTTTCACTGCCGATTTAGTTTAAAACTGCATGAACGGTTAAATATGTTTTTAAGTTATTTTTATGTATTTTCGAAAGTAAAGAAATAATTACCCAATAAAACTGAAAAAAACGAAAGACCATAACCTATTTCTGGTAAGACTTGGTAAGTAGGATTGATTAGGAATAACAGTACTATTCACACGCCAGTGCTAATCACAGAGCGGTGGGGTCGGGTGTGCGGTATAGGATGTAGATGCGATTGCTGTGCTTGAAGTGAATAAACATTTTGGCCTCGTGGGCGACCACACAACCAATGGTGGAGCTGGCAATAATGACCTGCCAGTAGCGCCTGTAGTACCGTTCCATGTGTTCCTTTAGGTAGCTCGCCATTTCCTGCTCCTCCCTGAAGGTACTCGGGTAGTCCTTGACTAGCCGGATGCAGTGCTTGAGCATGTCATCAGGCACTGCGTTGGTATGCAGTACCTCCACTCCATCTATTATATTACTGCTACCGTTAGGAGGAGGAGGAGGAGGAGATGGGTTGACTGGTGGGACCGCAAACATTTTTGGTGCCTCCTCCGGCATCGGAATCAGGCCTTGAGATATCATGCTCCTCTTCCTATCAACCTTTTGTCTAAAGTAAAATTTAAAGCATCTTTGGAGCCTCGATCGGGAGCAGAGTTAATGGAATAACTTCTGTTAATCATTGGAGGGGCTTGGGGGTTAGCTAAGACGTCAATAGCACCTTCCCTTTTAATGTAACTCAAAGTAAGGGGAACATTTTTAGACAAATTTCAACACTGTTGGATACTGCTACATTTGATATAAATACAAGTGTTATAGTGATTTTTCGTAACCGAATCTCTTGTTTTCATATTTTGACCCAGGAGTACTAGGTATTTTTGTTTAAAGGGACTTTATGCCTGTTCAATTCGAGTTAGACACTACTTACATATATTCGTGTCTCATGGGAATGCCAAGTGTGGTGCAAATATCTTCCATCGTTATAATGCCCTCATTTTCACTCTCAAACCACTCGAACCATTTCTGAAAGGAAAAATAGCGTTATGTGGGCATTAATTTTAATTGAATGAGCACTTATTACCGTTCGACAAAGTTGGAAATCAGATAAATGCTTTATCTTTTTTATTAACGAGCACTTACAAATCCATTTAAATTGAAAATTGATAATAAACAATATTTTTCAGCGTATCAAAATGAAATTTTAGATGCGTTTGTACATTGTTTCCAGACTGGAGGAAAAACATGGTATTTTGGTCAAGATTATGACTGTCTCACTCTGTAAATTAAAAGATAATTATAAATGCTACCAGATCTAGATTATCTGGGGGTACTCACACCAACGAAGTCGTCCTCTTGATGTGTTCTTTGAGCATAGGCCTCCAGAGACTTTCGTGTGATAAAACCATAGTGGTCAGTGTCAATTTCCTCAAACTCTTGTTGCACGCGCTCGAGACTCATACTTATTTCAAATAAGCAGGCTTGAAGGCGATCACTACATCACCTTTCCATGTACCATCTGTGCACTCAGTTGGCGAATGAAATACCTTCTAGGCTAATTTTGTGTGGTGAGGGTGAGAAATCAAACGATCAAATACCAATCGTATCGATATATGAGTGCTGCCGTGTACTTCGCTTTTACTCCACGGTCCCATAGCTTCAGTTGAGCTATTGCAAAACACAGCACCCCTGTGAGGTGTCCCCGCTGAGAATTATGTGATATTGCAGATTTCGAAAAGTAAACATTTGTGATGATTCTCATGAAACTCATAATAGAAACTATCTTTCTCACGATGTGGCAAATCAAAATATGAAATTATTAGTCAACGATGTTTTGAAAATGGCTTTGTCACTAATCAGGGTTTAAGAAGGCACCAATTAATTATCACTGCTAAAATTCAATAAGGTTCAGCTATTGAGACAATCTGGAAATGATCCAAATTGTTAAAGGTCTCATAATTTATGAAGAATTGCCCTAATGGAAGCCATGATTGTATTTTAAATGGTTTAACAGTTAGAAATTTCAAATTTACAGAAATTTTGTGGTAAAACTCCCATGGATACAATCAAAGAAATGTATTTAAAAATGCAATTGTTGTATCACAAATTTCTCGAACTTCTAGATACTGAAAATTTATAACAGCAAGAACCACTGTGATAACTTGTGAAATTTGGTCTGAAGTTCGGTCTCTATTTAAGTGGACATAACTTCTAAAACTCAGTGAAATGTGTCTGCCTGACTCGTAATTCAATAAGCCTGACTCATCCATCGATCACATGCACTCTAAGTGTAGATCTGTGGCGTTTGTGTATGCAACAAGATGCTGTTATCCGTAAAATTAGCCGTCATCTTTTTTTCAAAGATTTGGTGAAAATACGTCTTTAAAAGGGCTTTGAGGCTCACAGCAAAGGATCTTGTTTGAAATTAATGATACTGATAGAGAACTAGATAAGGAGTTCTTCATTTACGTGTCAATTTTCAGATAGACAAGTCCATTTTAGCAAAATCCTACTATAATGACTATCTGTGACTTCGATTAATAACTATTTTTCTAGCAATATTTTCAATTTTAACTATTTAGTTTTCTAAAGAATAAAAATATTGCATATTTTGATACTATGGAAGTCCGAAGCTGAACACGTGCACATACTGATTATAAATGGGATGGCCCATTATGGCCATTTTTGAAATTCTGAATATTTTCAAAATGACTGAGTGTCATCGATTTTAATGTTCACTATTTAATTACTTCTTACATCGGTGTTGTATTCCGGTATTCTATTGTTCCTGAAGTACTGGACCAACTGATTCCGACTTATGTATCCCCTTCGTTCGCTGTCGATCTCCATGAAGATGTCGATTATGTCCTCCCAATCCTTAAAGAAATCGAATCACAAGTATGTATTAAAAATTCATAAATTAGGTGGGTTTTTATAAGTGTTATGAACCAACCTGATCTGTCATATCTGGTGGCAGATATTTGATCTAAAAATCGAATTCAGTATATTTGGCTTCAAATCAAACCTATCAATATCTTTCACTTATTTGACAAATGTTTACTTACGATTCTGCGTTCATAGGTGACATCCGGAATGTCGGAATCTGATCTTTTCAGTGAAGGTTTGTACTGCAAATAGAAGAAATTTTGAGGTTTCGCTTGAAAAAATGTTGATATCATTTCGTCCCTACTGTTAAATATAGTTTTACTCATGCACGGGAATAGGATGAATCCAAAGTGGGCACAAATGTTTGCTCTCTTATATAGGACTGCTAGCGATTCCACTTTATGTTGGAATCATTTTTACTTTGTTAAGAATCGAGTTTACCAACCATTGGGCCGCCGGAAAACACGTTGCAGTGTGGGTTCTTGTGAGAAATAAACGCTAAAGGATGTACCACCCGCATCTTATATGTTTGATGGGGTACTGGTACTCAAGGACCATGAAAATAGCTAATCACAAAACTCTGCCTACCTCGAGCCTCTACCTTCTCTCAGCAGAGTACTGTTGTCAGTTGAGTGCTGTCGCAACCTCCCAAAAGCTCACAGAACAACCAACGGCACTTCGACTTTGACATTGATGACGAAGGTTACCAAAATAATCAACTCCTTATGCTCATATTTCCGCAATATACTATCATAGTCCCAGCCGCGATTTTAATTTTTCCTGAAATAACTTGAAAAAGCAATAACCAGACAAAGTAGCAGATTATTTGTTTAATCGGTAGAATGTATTTTTTGTTAATTTCAATAAATTGTTGAAAGTCAGGAGGCCCTGCGTTCCTTACGCTTTTGTCAAAAGCGATTTACTCAAACTTGTCACCTGATTAGGCTCTAATTAAAGATAATTGTAATTAATACCACTATGAACCAATTTCTTTGTGACTAACAGTGCAAATTCAAGTAGAAATCAAAAACTTAGGAAATTCACCAACAAAATAGTCATTAATTGGAAAGCCGTTAGTAGCCAGTGGCAAAGAGCAGGGTATTTTATAAAAAGTATAACTGCAATGCTGTTTTCATGGACTACTTGATTCGTATTTTAAAGTTTTTATGGACATCCTACTTGGAATCGCATTGTACAATAGTCGTTGCCTGCTCAAAGCCATTTCATGTGGTCCTTTATCGATCATTTTCTGATGTCGTAATATTTCCTAAGTGGGACATGATCACTTGAAAAGTCATAAATGTTGTCAAACAATCACCCTAAGAAAGAAAATATGCTTCGTTAAACCATACAAACTGTTGCAGCAATTTTCTTCTACAACAGCTCATTTAGTCACGACCTGTGCTTTTATTGAATTACTGAGAAACACTAACAATATCTCTATATTCTTAGTTCATTGCCAAATGAATGTACTAATTTGGACATAGGATTCCTATTGAGAAATATTAAACAAATAAGCTAGTTAAGAGACTATGCTATGGTGTATTTTAATTACACAGCGTCTTCCACTACAAGAATTTTGACTAGCTGTGTTTACCTACCACAAAAATCACTCATTATATATTTTCGTTTTTCAGATTTTGATTTAAATAAATAGCGATTTCGAACGAACTTTTTAGTCCCAGTTTTGAAACCACCAACATCGGACTGTTAGAATAAAGTTTACCAAGTTAATATCTTCTCTTTGGTTTTCTTTTATTTGTGTTGAGCCAGTTCAGCATGTAAATTGACTGGTTATTTTGGGTCAATAATCTGCTCGAAAATAGAGTTAAAAATAGGGGTTTGAACGATTTACTACCAGGAATTCCACTTTATAAAATTTTCTGAGGTGTATTGTAAAATTAAAACTGCTTGGTATTTTACGAGCTCGTCTCATTTCCAACGAACGAATATAGTTCTATAGTCGAAAGCCAATGCTTCGTTAAGTTAAGCTTAGACAAATCCTTATCAAGGTTAACTCTTTCTCATGCTCTGAATTTACTATTCGAGCCTTATTATATTCACTGAAGCTCGTTTTATTTAGCCAATTTATAGCTTGGAAGAACTTAGTGTTTTCAATTTACTACCAATGCATGAATGAATTTGCCCTTTAATTTAATTAGCGGAATGAGGACACGGATATGCTTTCGTTCACTGTGATGCAGCCGATGACTGAGGCTCTCAATGTAACCGTTTTCATAAGCTACGAATGAAATTGGGCTTGAAAGAACTGTATTATGGCATTTAGAAGTACCTTAGAACCATTTGTATTTAGCGAATATCCTAAGTAGATCCATTCGTTCAACATCACCCTGCGCACTTACGATAAGATTGTTAAATTGACAACCTTAATAGTGTAGATGATCATGAAATGTTTGCAGATGCTAAAGGAGGTAGACTAGATGAATGTATCCTCTTAATTAGCTAAATTAAAACAGCCTTTTAGAGATACAAATCTCAATTTTTGAAATATTTTGACCATTGTAATTACGATTGGTATTATGACAGTGCCATAATTGTTTTGAAGTCCCTCGTAATTTTTTTCATTTCTGATTGTTTTTTGAAGGGGTTAGATAACCTTCTCCCTTTATAACTACTTTCTTTGAACCCAACAGGACCAATTGATCAACAGGGAGATAGAGAGAATGCAGATGTGTTTACCAAGACCCTCTACCTGCGTGTGTGGAGCTTGCTTTAGGGGCATGAGTATCTATACTGTCAAATCATCATGTTCGATCTTCATACGAATTCGATGACGGTTTGGCACATCTCCGGGTTGCTCTGTCAGCCAGAGATGAGGGGTGGGCCTTTCGTGAACAGCTCCAGTAATCCCATTAAACATCCTTGTAGCACCTCACTAGATCCCTTGTCCAGTCTTAGCATTTGAAGCAATAATTTTTTTGCCAGGTAATTTAACATATTTTCATTGGTTGTTGGACAATGAGCGGGGCCACATTTTGGAGTTGAAGTGGTCTTTTCTCGGGGACCAAAGAAAGTGGTGAATCTTTTGAAGGACTCCCATTGCGGCCTTGACAAAGGTGAACCATCTGTCCCCTACATTCAAAACTAAAATCGGCGATAAGTATGGGCATTTTCTCCTCGAAAGATTGATTCTATGCATTTGGTCTAGATATAAAACAAATTTTTAGTCCCTTTCACTTTTTCGATGTTACTATTATCACACCCCCATGTTCATTTGCAAGACGGTTGGAACATGCTAAAAAATCGCTCTTCTGCCTAGTCGATACTTCAAGTAGCATCATCACTACGACCTATTTTACCTTGTAATTAGTCGCTAGACAGTGGGTAAACTTCGACGTGATTGTTAGAGGGTCCCTGAAAAAATTAATCTATTAGTTCTTGAATTTATCCTTTAAATTGCTTAAAATAATGCAAAATAACTTGATGTCTAACATTACTGATCATGAGAATCAGGTAACTCACATTCTTGTACAAGCAATAATTTCCAATCAATCCAAGGCCTTAAATTTAGGAATCAATTATGCAATTTAATAAGATAGCGGCAAAGTTGGATCCTTTGTAAATGGGGATTCTTGGTACCTTGTTCTTTACAGTGGCCAATAAATAAGTCTATACTGACGACTATTCCCAAAGTATAGAAATTTTTCTCCTAAGCTATACAGAGGGTACGCTTATCACTAAATAGTTCTCCAAGATAAATATATTGTACAAGTAATGCGAGAATAAACCATTTTTGTTCATCATCGTTGCTAATGGTTTATTTAAGTCATTGGTTAATGTAAGGGCCTGCTTTATATGCATTTAAAAGTGTGTTCTGAGGATTTGTGTATCCAGCCCAGTAAAATGTCTATTTCTCAAAACAATGAGAGGTGACATGATTAATGTAGGAAAGATTTCCTTTAGTTGGTAACGGGAATCCACAAGGAGTGCACAGAGTTGAGGGGAAGCCGAGTGAAGCCACTTTAAGTCCGATGAGTACATTCTAATCAAAAATGTACATGGAATTCTCAAAGTGATTTAGCGACTTCAAAACTAGTAGCAAGTGAATAAGTTACTTTTCAATAAGAATGAATCATAAGAACTTACATTTTGCATTTACTGGAGTGTTCCAATTTATGAGGCACATTTGAAAGTGAAACACGTTCATTGCTTTTCAGTATCATCAAGCGAGCCTACAATGTTTCTTCACCAAATTCTTTCACCACTTTTTGGTCATTTTGTTATCTGACGACCCCTTTATGAGCCAAAAGATATGTCTAATAGGTGCTGTAGAATGTCATAGCTCATGGCTAAGTGGTTTAAGTTTAGTCTACTTAAAATGCACGTGTCTTCTTAGGAAGAGACATATATCCATACTTTTGGTTTTCTTTCAAAGATCGTTATCGATTCTCGATTACCGCAATAAGCGCTGAAGTTCACAATCTAAACGTATCACAGAAACCGAGGCGTCCAATTTTTTCGATAGTTTTGCACCGTTCAATCGTTAATAAAAGATTTCTATGTTTGTAGTTAAATTTAAATAACTCTTTAGTTAATGGCAGTAGTAAAAAAGATAAAATTCTACATATTGCGGTTTTACACTAGAATTATACTAAATGAGCAAAATAAGAATTGCAATATGCTGATATCGATTGAAAACTGTCTCCTATAGTTTCAGTTACTGTCTGGAGTATGTAGTTAATTACAGCAAACTATGATCTGCATGCTTGTACACAATAGCTAAATGCTTGTAGTCTACTGTAGTAGTACAAAATACTTTCAGAAGTTAGGATTATAAGATCCGGCATCGGCTCTAACTTTGCCCTCAAAAGGAACGTCAGGTTCTTAACTTTCAGTGAAAGGATCTTTGAGAAGAAGCCTGCCTAGTTGGGGAAAGTGAATTTTGTATCCATAGAAAATTGAAAATCAACATACTCATGCTCAAGGTGTTTGGACTCATTTTGTTCAGTTTAAAAACTCAGAGTTAAAGTCCCTTATATTCCCCTTTCTGAGGTGGCAGTTGATAGCCTGTTTGAGTGAGGTGACAAATGTGACTTGATTCAGCACTGGGTAATTGGTGAGAACAATTGCCGATTTCGGGAACTCATCATGTCGTTGACGCAAGCTGCGTAGAGCCTCCACTCTCTGCAACACTAAGTTGCAGCATATTGGGACCTGCGGATTCTTGCTATTTTCAAACGCAGGCTCCCGTAAAAGCAGCGAACATGGCTACCAAGAAAAAAATAAAGATTTTATTTATTTGAGGTGCTTTCGAGTATCTCACAGCATAATACCCTGACAGCACCCTTATAACTGCATTAATGAACATTACGAAGTCTTCGCTTTCCTACTCCTCAGTTTGTTTCGGTTAGGTACAACAATTTCATTTAATCCTATATTTACCTCGGAGCCCTTTCAGAGCTTCCAATCCTTTCATAAAAACAACAACTATACTATAATCAGTAGTTTAAAATACTAAAGTGGTTGTAAAAGTTGGCTAATGTTTGATTAACAAGTTTGCTTAGTGTTGTCAAATTAACGCTTACAAAATGCTCTTCGCTTTAAAATCAAATCTAGATGAACATCATTAGTGCCGCTGATTAAAACGACACAAGTTCAGTACCTACCTCTTATGGAATACCGTGCTAGTTTCCCCTTCTCTGAAGGTTGTAGCAACGCCACAAAGGCCACTCCTCCAGTATGGATTTCATGCCCTTTTCAATACTCCCAATTTAGGCCCAGGCAAATCCTCTGCTTACGATGGGGTGCAATCAGGTACTCTCCCTGTGTACAGAACACGAAGCCTTTGACGAATAAGCCAGCAGGCCTCTTCACCTCCATTCTTAAGAATCCCTTTTTAAAAGTGGCCTTGTACTTTTCTAAGAAATACTAAATGTTGTTTCCTAGGGTTTGCTTCCCTGGTGAAACAGCACCCACCCTCTTCCCTTAATTCATTCGGTAACATCGTCGGAAATGTACCTTAATGGGGGATGTAAGAGAAGGAATTCATAAATAGTTACTGTATTCTTCTCTGTCTTACCAACAAACCAAGTTAATTAGTGGGAGAGTTCAGTTTTGTTGTCTGTTTGTGAAATAAGGAATGTGTAAAGTAGACGTAGTAGTATCTCAGAATTAGTGCGTTTATTGGCATTTAATGATATTAGTTTTGTGAATATCTCGGGACTCAACTATAAAACCATATATTTATTTTCTTCTTTTTCAAGTTAATGCAAACATCCAACATATCATGTACCATTGCATAAAAATTTATCAGGCTTGAAAAAATCAGAATTTTATCTTATGTTGAAATTTGAACAGAGAGGAATAAATTTATTGCCTTTTTAGCATATGGATCTCTAATTTCATTATACTTTTGACTAAATTCCCAATGATGATTGAGTATGAACCATAAATGCAATTTTAGCTTTTAAAGATTTCTGTGTCGAGGCAGTTAGTTGAACATATAACACCAAACTAAATATCAGTGATAACAGTGACTAAAGTATTATACGGCAAGCGAAAAACGTCAAGGCTCTGTACTTCAATGCTATTCAAATTTTCCATGAATGTTTCAGCGCAACACGCAGCCATGATTTCAAAACAAAATTAAAATTTGTTTTGCCATGCAATAGTCAAGTGAGTTTCCCAGCCCAAATTGATTTGTCTGAAATTATGGGAAGCTCAAGCCGATCTAAATTTAAGGGCATAAATTCCGGAATCCAGAACATTTGCTTTCCAGAATCTAGTGCTAACAATCGTCCTGCCTCATGGAAACACCTCGGAAAAATAGATGCCAATAAGAATCTTCCAAGTTTTAGTGAATTTTTAGTACTCGTAATCTTACCAGCAATATATATTTTCCACATTTATTGACCTAATTAATATTAGAAAATCATAAAGTCGTTAATTGAATACAATTACAAAACAAGAAAACACAACTGGAAAATGGTTATCTATGTAACTTAATTGTAACATGCATTTAATATATGTTTCATCAAATATTTATCATGTTTACTTCCCAAACTTCGCTAGGAATCACCTCAAATTTTCGTAAAAACTAACTTCTAGTATAAACCCAACCAAATGGTGTAGGAAACCAGTTTTATTAAAATGTGCTGCTCTTGATTTTGTGTGAAAAGTTGAAGATGGCATATAACTTTTTCAAAAACTCTGAGGTGAACCGAATCGTGGAATAATTAGGAAGTGTCAATAAGGCTTTACCGGAGATCCCAAGGTGAAAATTAATTTCTCACTTTTGTGGTAAAGAGAAGTACCCTAAGGTATATATATTGCTTAAGTAGGATAAAATATTTTCACCTAAAACTAATACTATGCAACATGTTATACTAGTCAATCAAATTAACCTAGCCATTTCGTATTATTAAGAATTTTGAAAACGAATTTTCGTCTACGTGAAACTCTGTAAGATTTTTTGCAAATTAAGTTATAACTGAAGTTTTAACTAAAATGTGAAATAACATATCAGTAATCATGAAGAACTGTGAATCCTGGATACACCTCAATACACCCAGATAAGTTGTTTCGATTTCGTTTGGATAATTAAGAATGATGGGTATAGATTATACAGGGACTGTTGAGCTACTGTGACATTGACACCGAATATCTGGTAAATAAAATCTCAAGATGGTAAGATAGATTAGCCTGGTATTCGGACAGTAGCCGTATTTCTACTAAATTTTATCTAGTAGAATAGTTGACTTAAAATATCCTTCCCGCGAAATTATGTTGGTGACGAAAATGGAAAATCCTAGTAAATAAAGTTAAAAATAAATATTGATACTTTGTTAATTCTGACATCTCTCGAGGAGAAAAATGGGTAATAATGGTCCCATTTGGGCTCTGGGCATAAAATAAATCAAACGATCTTCTAAAGTGGATAGTCATTGAAGAAATTGAGAAATGATTGGAGGGTAACCATGTTCAACTACGGTATCAATATACTACATGCGTCTTTTCGACAAATTTATTTAGAATCTACTAGTTAATTCGATAAACACTGTGAAGCTTATGAAAAAACTTCTTTTCATACCAGCGCGATATTTCTACTATCTCGTCTCCAGGAGCCCTAAATATTAATAATTTCGCTATATAAAAGAGGCCTTTGGAAGATGTTTTTGTGATTTCGACGTCCACTAAAACATATTTTCATTAAAACACGTTAAGCAGTGTATTTGTAATCTGCTTTTCTGTGTGGGAGAAAATATGATAAACAACTTGATCTAAAATATTACTGCTGGCAATGGGTCTAGTCTGAAGCAGACTCGCGATTCGAAACGTCATAATACATAGTTTATTATTCGCAAATGGAACAACGGATCATAGCTATGGTTGAAAACTTGATTACTACTTCGACTGCTTGGACTTGGAAGACTTTGGGTACTCAAGATTTGTTTCTAGAGTTGTTTTACTAATTCCTCAAAAGTGGGCATTGGTAGGTCTGAGAGCTTAACTCGAGTTAGAAATTAGTTTAGTTGTCACCTTGACCCATACTTTTTTTGTAAAGGGACTACTGAAATAGAACAATTCGGCAATTTTCCATCCCGCGTATGAAAAGGCTAGGGGTGCTTTCACTGTTTGTCAAAACTAACGGAACGATTTGTGCGATGTTGTCTTTGAAACTCTGTACAACTTGCATATACTGTTTAACTTCTTTCCTGTCTTTGGTTTTCTAGCAGTGTCAATGTAATTGCTGAAAATCTATTGCCTAGGTTTAGGTAAGCCAGTATTTTTGCTGTATGGAGTTTTATAAATTAGGAACAGACGACTTTCAATCAGTCATATGTTTAAGGATTCATTTCAATCAATTTTCATCTACAGTTTCGCGTTTGTCGATTTGTGGAGATTCTATGACTAATTTCGGTAACACAAATTGGACGTTTGGAAAAAGTTTGCAGAATAATATTTGGTAACCTGTTCTGAATGTGTTAAAGGATTCAAGTACACTACCTATCCCTTAATAGTTAGGGTCTTTTTTCATTAATTATATTCTGATTCGCTCCTCGAAATCTGCAAAAACAAGCATTTGAGGGGTTTAGTTTGATTTCCGATGTCTACGTAACATTGCTGACCACCATAGGTAGAAGGATCTGGCCCCTTGTCTCATATTAGAGAAGAGCCAGCAAAGGTTACCTGCCAACTTTTACGACTTCACCATTTCCCACTTCCACTTCCCCACCAAACCTTAACTCGCCGATGGACTTGATTTATAGCTAGGCGCTGTCGACAGGAAAGACAAGAATTGTCACTGCTCCAGTTAATCGACAATCGAATAAAAACAGATCTTGAGGAGGCCTTTCCTCCGGAGAAAGTACATGATCAGTTTACTCCGGATTGAGGCTAATAATAGACACTAATAGCAATTGCATTGATTAAAGCACCCTTGTCTATTAACTTTCTCCGGCATTTATTGCATTTTGTAATAACCACTGGGTAAACAAGAAAATATCTCCCAAACTACTTTTATAAAGTGATTAATTTCGGTTTAGACGAGCTTAACTAGATGATACCTACACATGAATTTCACCTACTAGTGATGAAAGACAATCATTAAATCTATGTATGAAGAAGCTAATTTTAATGGCATATCTTGAGATTAAGTATCTGCTTCTAATGAGTACTTGAAAAAGCTATCACACTACTGTTGTCTAAAAGGAGTATCCACCAGCAATTTTTCACTCTCAAGACATATTCACTGTTGATTGCGGTAGGCAGTGAAAATAAGCACTCTTTTAAGATAGGTATGATTATCTTGTGATTTTTCTCTTTTTAATGTGCAATCCAACACTCTGACTGTTGCTTTAATACTTCAAAAAGGTTTAGGGGCGTTTTCGTTGGAAGCCGTATTTTTGACGATATATCACTGATATATTTGTCTTATCATTTCCTGATTTTGGCCGACAAGGAGATCTCTCTGTTTCTACACAGCAGAATTATTCCCTTGATCACACAAACAAGTCTACTTACCTAGGTACACGTTTTCTGTAATTACTGTGTAAAATCGTCTTACTCAAGCTCTGGATTACAAGCTCTTAATAACTCACCCTTAATCTAATCTTTGCCGTCATCGGATTTGAAAACGACTTTGTTGCAGCTCCTGTGCGGCACTGGTCCGGAGATATCTCAATAATCATTAAGGATTGAAACAAGCCACTTTTACCACCTGCGGTTATCATCCGAAAAACGCTTCCTTGCTTCATGTGGATATAATCCGAAATTTAGCAGCTTCACAAACACTTCAGCTTTTCAAAGTAGAAAAAGTTACTTGATTTTTATCGGACAAGTGGCTGTCACCACAACATTTGCAGCATGAATGGAGGCTGTACCTTCGGTCTTTCTGCACCCCTATCCCCTTTCTTCTCCACGTGCGTGATGCTTTCGTACCCTTATGCATATTTCATGCGGCAACCGCGGTAGAAACAGCACTAGTAGCAGAAAAAGCACACGCCCCATAGGGCTAAGAGACCTCCACCCCTCGTTTGCCTGATGGGTTGTGAGAGGAGCACTTTTCATGCCTCCTCCCCAGAGAGGTTGTGCAGGGGACGGGGTAGTGAAGGTGGCAGAAGAGCAGTGGGCAAAATAATTATTACCTAATGAATCTTTGATCAGGCAGTGTGCGTGCTTGGGCAGGTGGAATAGTTGAGGGGTGGAGAGGAGGAACAGGCATTATCTGTTTGGCTCTCCTTTAGGAGGACACCTCACATACCAGAGATTGTGAAAGGGTGGAAGGGAAGGAAGAGTAAATTCATGTTATGAAAGCAATATGCTCGCTGTATTGAATCAAGCCGAGTGAGTATCCATTTAAAGTTTTCAGTATTTCTTCGAAATTGGGTTCCATTTGCATTCCAAGAGCTAGAAGCTTAAACACTAATGATATCGATATGATTTACATTTTTTTATATTATTTCTCATTTCATATTGTCATATTCATTGAAAATTATTTTGATGCAACAAGCTAAGAATGGACTAACTTGTAATCGAGCCATTTTTACAATTTTAAAGAGTCAGCTAGATTTCAGCAAAAATTCGCATCAGTTTCGTGTTCAAGACATAAACATTCAACATGAACAATATGCTTGACTTTATTTCATAATTATTTAATGAATTTGCACCATATTGATAATATTTGGAATCCCGTACCTAATAAAGTAGGAATTCGCTCAGTAAATAACCGGAATTAGGTAGTACCATGGGGTTAAAATTAGTATTAAACTCCCAAACGTTTTTATTATAGGAACCTAGCAATGGATCAAAGACTGAATACCACTGCAGCTTCCATAATTTAAAATTTGTTTACGGAAATTTATAAGTAATTTGGCTTTGAAAGTGGGAAAAATATTATAGAGCCAAACGATAATACAGTCTAGTTGAAGCTTATAGCATAAAATCTGCATAAAAATACAAACCAATTTTATGCTCAAATTCCGAAATTTTTAACCAAAGACTGGCGAATAACGTCACTTAGAGAGCCCGCTCACATTTTCTATCCATATTCAGTCACATCGATTTTGCCTCTCACCTCCCATTGGCTAAGGGAGGCTTTTTGTTGCCCGCAGCGCGGCAAGCCAATGAGGAGGCTAGACCACTCCTCACTACCAGGTGCGCTGTCTGAGGTGATTGGTGGAGGTGGACGTTGCGTTTCAGTGCTCACTGCTTGCGTGAGCGTATCCAATATTTATCGCTCCACTCTCACACGGAATTGTTAATAAAGGCTCTATAAGTCTTGTACATTATTAAAATCCACCTCTCCATCAGGCCGGCTCATTGTATTTTCTTGACTCAAAGAAGGCGAGTGAAGTAAACATATTTTCGGCGCTGTTGCTGCGTTCCTTCTTACGATCTAAATCATGATTTTCTTTAACTCTATTTCCTTAATTAATACAGCACTTACTCATGCATTTTTTTGCCGTTTATCAATAGTCTATTCAGTTTACAGCGAATAATATCAAATAGTTTTCCAAAGCCAGTTCCTTGACCTTCGGACTGCGTTTATCAATGCTAATCTATTCATCAACTCTATCTAATAATTTGTTGCACATTGCAGGTTAAAAAGGAGAATAACCCTAAGGGATGACGACAGAGGGCCTTATACAGTTTCCAGAAAACGTGAACTTCACAAAGAACTGTCTCCAATCATCCCAGCACATATCGACTTATCCAGCGAAGCTCGAAGGCTTCCCGAACCCTCCTCTCAGTGAGCAACAGCACTCACAGGCACCACCGCAATCCCAAGGAACCCCATCGACCCACCAAACGCATCAACCACAGCAACCCGGGGACCTCATGCGAAGTTACTCCTTCCTAGCTGACCACATCTACCGCTCGGTGTCGAATCCGCTATACAAATTGGTTCGAACTGTCGAGGACAACGTCGGTGGGGAAGCGCCGTGTAAGCAGACCGAGGAGACACTTCAAAACATGTACCAAAGCCACCATGCTCCTGGCGCCAACCTCAAGTTCGAGTCGACTGGAAGTTTCGAGAGTAAGAATATGAGCAAAATGGCTGAGCAACTTCAGCAACAGAGCCAAGAGACTTCGCCGCACCCCTTGCAAGACCAGCAGAATTTCAGTGCTTGGGAGACAAGCACGACAGCGGCGGCTCATCAATGGTATCCCAGAAATATGGGTGACATCCAGCAGTCATCAAGTGAAACGTATAGATTGCAAGGAAATAATTGGCCTCCGAGTCAACGTTTGCAAAGCAGGAAAGCTAAACCCGAGACAATGCCAACACAGTCACAACCACGAGCAAACTCATCCTCAAAAACTCCTCTAGAGTTTCAGCAGCAGCAGGTGCAGCAACAGAATCGGTACCATCAGCAGTATTTTCAGGAATGGTCAGAAGCTAATCACTCGTCCGCTTCGACGAATGCCGCTTCGTACTACTCACGACAGCACTTTGATCCGAGCGCGGCTGCCGGAGCATCAGAATCACCGTTAGTCAGAGACGACTTGACGTTTCCATCTCAGACAGGGAATGTGATTTCCACTGAAGCCTCTGCTTGTCCTGGCTGTTTCCTACCCACAGCCAATGCCCCTCACCAGAGCACTGCTTGTCCGGAAGCAGGAAGTGAGCTCCACAATGGGCTCAGTCTGGTAGACCCCATGAGAACTCTACCGCGTTACTTAACAACGGGGCTCTGGCCCTCGGTTATAAATCCCTCAAAAACCGAGTGGAATCTCAACCCAGGGGTGAGCGAGGATGAGGCTCAGCTACTTGAGGCGAATCGGTTTTATGAAGATGGAAACTGTCGCATCAGTGGGGGTACAGCTGTATCGAACATGTACCAAGGTTACTCAGGCGGAATTCAGGACACTAAGGACTTCTTCTTCACTCCCGGCTGCTACTCTGCTGCTGGTGATGCCGTTTTCCGGCACAAGGCCGACGTCCACCGGCTGTCGGTCAGCACTGCTGTTTCCGCGATGGAATGTGACCCCCAGGAGCTGGAAGCATTCGCGGAGAGGTTCAAGCAGCGTCGCATTAAACTGGGAGTTACACAAGCTGATGTTGGTAAAGCTCTAGGTCGTTTGAACCTTGCTGGAGTTGGGTCATTTTCTCAGTCAACAATCTGTCGCTTTGAGTCACTCACACTGAGTCACAACAACATGCTGGCATTGAAGCCGATACTGCAGGCCTGGCTAGACGAGGCGGAACAGGAAGCGATGGCCAGGCAGAAGAACCCCGGTGCCTATGATGTGGAGGAGGATGACAAGAAACGCAAGAGGACCTCCATCACTGACCCCGAGAAACGCTCACTGGAGGCCTTCTTCGGCATTCAGCCGCGGCCCTCAAGCGAAAAGATCGCACAGATTGCGGAGAAGTTGAACCTAAAGAAGAATGTTGTGCGGGTATGGTTCTGCAATCAGCGCCAAAAGCAGAAACGCATGAAGTTCTCCACTGTGGGGCTTCTGCATCAGGTTAACGGAATGTGAGAAAGCATCCATCATAAAACCCTCTTCCGACTATTCCATTAAGACCCTTCCTGCCTTCTGTACTACTCACCAAACGCAATGTAAACGCAGTTATTCTCTTCACCAAGCGTTTCCTTGTTTTCTGTAAACATTATTAACAATTGGAGCCACTGTATACTTGTACATGCATCGAGTTGATAAGCGATCAGACTGCATGAGCATGTTCAGATATGTTGATGCAGTATTTCGATTTAAAGTGTTTGTTTTGAAATTTCCTTTTAAATGCTATGAGTGCCGAGGATTCAACAAATGAGAGCTCTTACGGATCAAGAAGTAAACTCCCACACAAATATATCACCATTATTAGAAGGATGTAAACACTTATTAAGCTGAAAGTACTGAATAGCTGTTTTATGTGTTAGTAACATCTAACCATTTTAAGTCACAAGGACCAAATCTTCCCAACTAAAGTACAAGAATTTTATCCAACGGAATAAATTTAATGATTGATAACGAATAATTTATGTCAAGATTTTAAAAATCTTAATAAGCAACAGCCTTCTAGATAAAAATAGACGATTATTTATAATTTTATGCCCAAATAGATGACAATTTAACAAATCTTTCAAAAAAGTAGAAAATTGTGAATGCCTAAATCAAACTCTATATGTATATTTCATCTACACTATAGCTCTAGCAGAGATATTGTTCCATGTTCTAGATTTGGGGCAAATAAATGGGAAGCCTACCATATTATTCGATAAAAATTGCTTGACTTTTCAATTCTGAGTGGGAAACTTCGTATCAGGTGAAAATGTTAATATTTTGTTTAAGAAACTAGGCAAGTGTGTTCTGTATTTGCGTATCTTGTATACACTCCACACATAAGTAAAACAAAAAACAGCCTGGGCTTGCAACTATCGCTGTCTCAAAGCTCGAGAAATTTTCAAGCAACCACGCAATTTTGCGGAGCAAAGGCAGAACAGAATTTGTGCTCAAGTCTACTCGTTTAAGGCATTTTCTGTTGATTAAACACTGCTCACTCGACTTGCAGGGGCAGGATGGAGGCGATGACTTGTACTACCCTTTGCCTCTCGCAGTTTGATCATACATTATGCATGATGACTTTACCGTTCTGCAGCACGTGGCCAGCACTGCTGCTGCTGCTGTTCCTCCCCCTCCTCCTTCTTTGCCCAAGGGGGAGGGAGTGGGAGATGGTGACTCGACGTCCAATTGGTAGAAATGCCTTTGACGCGGCAGTAGCTGACCCTTGTGTAGAAATGGATAGTGTTGACGCTTGAATTTCTTATTAGCAGGAGAAAGAAGTAGGCAGGGAAGATGTGGAAGGCTAGAACATGGGAATAGGTAATGAGGAGTAGGATGTCTGCATGAGATTATCTAATCTTAAAATGATGCTCTTAATGGTTTTAAGGACGTTCGCCAAGCATTCCAGCTTTATATGCGGTTTCGGAATCCTAACCAAAAAATTAAGTTAGTTTATGTTTTAAAACACTTGAAAAATCTATTAATTTCATTTATTTGTCTCGTACATGAAAATTATAATTTACCCTAAATTATGGCCTCTTAAATACATCCTCGGAAAGGAAGCTATTGGATAGAAGTTTAAAAATTGTTTTAATTTGATCGGAGGTTATAAATGTCGGATCCAAAAAAACTATTCCCCTCTAAAAAATAGAAGCTAAAAGACGCACATCAAAAAACCCAGCTGTTCACAATTCCAAGGAATAAAAGTCATTGAAGTGAGCAAGCGCGACTAGACCGTGACTTTCTGTGATGTCTTAATTCGGCACTTGATGAAACGTATGCTTGAATCCCTTCATAATCACGGTGATGCATAGCCACACAAGGGCATAGTCTGCAACCCATTGAATAGGTCTGCATAAGTGGTTCTTAGAAAATATCTACCGAAAAGTTCTCTCTACTTGATTTACGCTAAATATAAAGACTTGTTACTTATATATTTCAATAGAGCATTTTATAGCAAGTGAAAACAGAGAAAGTAGATGGGCAAGTCGTTATATTCCTATTTATAAACAAGAGCAGTAAATAGTGAGTGAAGAATAGATGAGATCTTAGAGAGAGTAGTAAGTTTAAAGCTGGTTTTTAAAGCGGAAGCGAAGGGAAGCTCTTCTTGTGCAGTTGCTTCAATTCCTCGCGGAGAGAGTTCAGCTCGTTGGACTGACTGAGTGACAGTTTCTCCAGGTTAGATTTCCTCAGCAGCGACTTGTAGCAGGACTCAGCACGGAGGAAGTCGCTCGTTCGATGAGCTGCGGTAAAATGAAAGAAGTCATTCAACAAGGTATTTTTCCTATCATGCACAACAATGACAATTGCGTTTGGCATAAGTCATTGATAATCGCTCTCTCACTGCTCTAAATGACTACAATAATCTATGCGCTCGTGATTTCTAGAGAAATGATAGCTCACGCGTGTGCTCGTAGATGTGACGAGCTTGGAGTACTTGGATGTTCATCTCCTCGAGATTCCGGAGCAGCTCCTCGTTCTGCTTCTTCAGTTTTCTAACCTGCTTCTCCTTGTAGTACTCAATCCTCTGCTCCATTTTCAGCATGTGCTTCTGGTGATTCTGTCAAAAAGAAGTCAGTTTCGACTCTTATTTCTAGGTGGCTTACAGAGTTGCCTCGAGAGAGGAGTATCCATCAGAGCTTACGGTTTTCAGTTCAGCGTAGGTACGTCCTGAATCGTTGAGTTCCGTCGACACCATGCTCTCGTAGTCCGGGTTTTGTAGGTACTAACATTGAAACCATATATAATTAACAAATATTAGGAAATATCCCTTTTCAATTTCGATAAATCATTTCAACGCACCCTCTGTATTTCACGAGTGATTGTAAAGTTAGTGATTTGCTTTTGTCTATCCATGAGATCCTCATAGCGCATCAGCATTTCTCGCAGGTCCCTTAATGGCAAATTAAACATGTACATGAGGTGAAAAGACATTTATATGGCCTGCTCTCATGTCTTCTACGCAGGAAAATTTTCACCGTTCATTTCCCTCCCCTTGTTGTGCACCCGGAAAAGTCTACAACTGCACCCACCCTTAGAAACATTATGGAAATAACTGAAGAAGTTAGTGCACGATTATCTCGAGAAATCACTATTGTCGCCCACAGAGGAATGAGATTAAAACATGCAATTTAGAATAGATTTTGAAAGAACACATTGGGAATGGCTTAGTTGGATTTGGGTGATTGTAACACCTACCACTCGAGCATTTTGAAGCGTCTCTTGTAGGACTTGATGAGGTCCATGTGGTTGATTTTCTCGTTGCTGAGCTGGGTGACCTGGGTGTTGAGGTCCTCCACCTGCCGGCGGTTAATGAGGATGCAGGTGCTGAAGTCCTCTACCAGACGGCCCCGCGGCACCCCGGCCTCCACTTGGCCCTGGGGCATCACGATGTTCACCTCCAGGTTCGTCATGTGTCGGTAGAGTCGCGTCTTTAGCTCGCTCCGCGCCGCTTCCACCCGCTCTAGCTCCTGCGTCGCCTCACCCAGTTCTCCTTCCCGACGCTTTATAAAAGTTACAGCAGATATATGACCTCACTAAGTGCACTTTCACTGACGCTACTAATTAAAGAGGAAACAGTGTGGTAGTTCTATTAGAAGTAGGCTTTTATCTTACACAAACCAGTCCACATTCCTTTGTTTTCAAACGAGTTTTTGATAGAATCTTTCTAACCTGAAATTCCTACGAGGTGATATGAGCTCACTCATGTTTTAGAGCCAGGCCCGAGTAGACAATCATAGTTCCCAAAAGGGCCTTTAGAACTAAATATTCAAAGGTAGTTGGAGATGTATTCGTCCTCGAAGAGACAGTTTGATCGTTTCGCTTATTCATTTGTTCTGACCCGACCTAAGCACACTGCGTGATCAACGATTCACAACAACCCAAAACACATAAAAGGCACATAGATCTCGGTGAAGATTTCATACCGAGATCTATGAAGGTATTTGAGGAACTTGGGCATAAACTTTGTACACCATCACCTGCAGAAAGGCCGTGGCGTCTTTTAGCCGATGCGTGGCCATCTTTAGTTCCATCTCTTTCCAGGCCTTCTTCAGTCTCGCCTTGTAGAGGCGCTCCCAGATGGCCGAATCGATGTTGTATTCGTTCATCTTGCTCATCTCGTCGTAGTCATTCAGCACCTGCCGTATGGCCAGCCACTCGGCCTCCAAAGGCAGACACCGCATCAAGGCGTCTGTGTAAGGGTTCGAGGCCTCTAACGTCCCTCCTTGGGTCTCTTCCTCACCATCGCTCTGTTGATTTTCGTCATAGCGCATGCGGTACTCCAGAACCAGTTTCCTATAGAGGAAAAAATCAAGTCCATATTTGACTCGTAACCACGGGTTAGACAACTCTCTGAGAGCCTGGAGACTTAAACGTGTTCACAACACCTCAACTTACTTTGGTCTTCGCTTATAAGCCTTGTGAAGGATGTCATACGCGGGACCATGAACATCGTGAAACTCTTTGCGGAAGCCGCGTTCTATCATTTTATCCTCAACCCCAATTAATTCCATGTCTTCCTGGTACTTCTCGGTTAGTTCCTTGGTCTGCTGGATGATGTTTCCAAGCTGAAACACAATAAATGCAATCTCCTATAACTTTACACTTCGTAGCTTTGAAGTTGGTAAGAAGATCAAAAATCAGCATACCTTTTCAATCCTGGCTTCAATGAGAGTCTTCAGTTGTCCGTATAACCTTGATTCCTCACTGAGCTCTCTGGCCTGCTGAATAGAAGCGCGTAGCTTCCAGATCTTCAGGTCTTCGATATTTAGGCCGATCTCGTACCTGAGGTAGGTTTGAAAAAGGTCCCTTATATCCGTGTCTATCTGCTTCCGTGTTTCCTCAATAGCTGTCTCGTTCTTCTTCAGTTCACCCTCTAAGTACTAAGGAAAAAGAGGGAAAATAAAGACTAGGCTGATTTAAATAGCCGACAATTATGCTCATTGCTTACCTTGCGATACTTTTCCCTCTCCTCGCTAAGCTCTTTGCAAGCCTGCAGGTACTGTCTATAAATCTTCTTCTCTTCCGAACTCATGTCCACTTCCGATTTTCCTGCTTTGACGAAATACGGCACAGGGATATCCTTCTTCAGCTCGTCCTCTCTGCGTACCTCGAGCACACCGCCCATCATGTACTCCAGCCCCCTCTCTCGCCAGTTGTCTAGCTTCTCCAGTCTCAACCGCTCCGAAGTCTCTCGAGTCGCTGCCTCTTCGGCCGCGACCTCCTCAGGAGAGCGATAGCGCTGCACGTCAACCTCCTCGTCAGTGCACTCGAGGACAGACTCGATCGCCTCGACCGGCTGCAGCCGATACTTCTCCGCAGAGAGCAGCCTCGCACCGAGGTCCAATTTTGGTAGAATCTCGTTCACTTTGGCCATCTTTTGCTGAATTAGGTCCAGACTGTGACGCTTACGATCCAGTTGGCGAGTGAACTCTTCATTGAAATCGGCCTTCATTTCAAGCATTAGGTCCTGATTTCACATTAACAACACTGGTAATACCGTTTGCATCTCTGCTTAAATTTAATAACATTAAATTTTAGATGCTCTAAGATGGCAAAGAGGAACGTATGCTATTTGTATCGGGAATAAGCACATCGACGAATAATCCTGACCACGCATCAATCCGTAACTCAAAAGCATAAAAACGTATGTCGTAGGGAGCCGATTAATATTTAAAATTTTGTTGTTAATGTTAACAAACCTGTATGAGAACAATCTGAGTAAGTTTCTGATCATTTGTGAAGAGCTCCATTTGTCTGTATAGTAGCTTTGAAGCTATGCCAAATTCACTAGCTAAAATAAATTGAATAGATCATCATTTTGAATTACTCATGCTAAACTCTTCGATTGATTCTTAAAAATACTCATTTTGTTTTAAACCAACCGGGTGTTTATTGAGCTATACAACCCTATTATTTAGTATATAGACCAATAATTTAGCGATACATTAACCTATACTAGATTATCCTATAGCCCTTGGATTCAAGCGAGTTCAGTTAGATGATTCTGCATTGGAACTCTAACTAAGCTCACCAACGGAGCCAAGGTGGTCCGTAGTGCCAGAGTGTGTGGCTTCTTCCTCGGCCAATTCCTCGTAGCTTCCCTTCTCGCTTTCCTGCACAATAAACGGATAATAAAAAACCAGCTAGTTATGACTTGATCGGATCATCATAAGGACCTTACCGACGTGGATATTTTCTTGAAAACTCGGTCACACTCCTGTTTGTGGAAATACGACATCGAAATTTCGATGCGTCGACGTATCTTAGCCTGGTTCAAAACGCGATTTGATTCTGGCGATCTTTGATAGATGGGATAGTTTGGCACCTCCAGGGGAAGGTCGCAGCCCAAAACATTACGACCTTTGGCCTCCAGGGCGTCCCAGCAGAGGGACTTAATAACGCCGTGTGTGAATTCCTTGATTATGTCGTCTCTCTCGGACTTCGCTCGTTTCTGTATTGAATTGAGAGTGATAAAACATGCACTACTGAACAGGCTTGTTTGTGAGGTTATTTAGGTGACTTAACAGTACCCATTAACCCTTGCATCCTAAACAGCGCCTTTCACCCTTTCAGGAGATTTGTATCAAGTTTATCAAAGCGTTTCTGGTTTATTTCACTAGTTAAACACAGAGGTAAAATAAAATATTTGCGAGAATCCAGGTCTTGGAACATTAAGTAAAAGAAATTGAAACAACTCATTTGAAGACTAAGATCACTCTAAGTTCCGGGTGTAAAGAAATTACTCTCGAATTGTACATACTTCTTGCAGTATATTTTGGGTTTCTTCGAGGATACTGTTTCTCTCCTCATAGTCCAGCTCAAATTCTGAAATCGCTACTTTCTGCAAATCGGTCAGCTGGTAGTTCGTGAGGGCCATTTTCTCCAGCTAAAATGGAAATACACTTGAGCGCAGTCAATCCATACCTCTCTCTTGATCTGACCGAATTCTTCAGCAATCCTCTTACGCGTCCCATTGAGGTTTTGCCTGTCTATCTCCTGCTGCTTCTCAAACTGCTGTTCAATCCAGGTCCTTGAAGAGGCGGTGAGACCAATTTTGATAGTCTGGAACCCGTTGTCCTCCGTAACCATTTCTTGATGTGACTCATCTGCCATGGAATCGTTGCTATATTTAACTTCACGCAAGTTGCGCGCAATTAATGCCATACGCTTAGGTTCAGCCTCAATCTCTGCATTCCGTAATGCATCCTTACTGACTCCCGTTAGTTGGCCTCTATAAGACAGGATGTAGGGCTAAGAACATAGTTACGACTATTTGATTGGGAAATTTCGATGAATAACTGAAGCCACAGGAGAAACATTTTTTACAGAACTAAATTTCAGTCTCTGGCTTGGATCAGAGCTACCATAAGACAATTTAAAAGTCTTGCATATGGATACTAGAGTATTCTACTTGATAATTAGAGCGCTATCAGGTCCTCAGAATCTTTTAAGTAGACGATTGCTGAAGTTACCTCATGTCGATTGCACAACAGGTCCCCTGTCGTTTGGCAATTGCAAAGGTTTCAAAATTCATGGTCACCGCAACCTCCATAGGATCGTCTGCGTTTTCCGTCAAGTGGAAAACTCCAAGCACCGATGCTGTCTGCAAAAGTAAGATTTTAAATGATCCAATAGGATCATTATATCTTCACAATACTTCGTAATTAAATATGTAAGCCTTAAATAAATAATAAAAACCAAAGCTTACTATTGCAGTCATTGAGGGAATAGCAGTAGTACCTTTTCATCAAGTTTGAGAAAGTAGAAAACCCCTGCTTGTGTTTTAGCAATTACAATTCCTGAAATGTGCGTTGAACAGAGAGTAATGGAAGTGCAGAAGAAGCTGACATCCATCACTTGGAAGGATTCCAAGCCAGTCACGGCAGGTTTGATCTGAAAAACAAAATCACAGTAGTGAATGTGGTTGAAAGCGACATTTTTAAGGTGGCAACAGAAGAGGAAGCCCAAACACAGAAAATGTCAGTTTGAAAAGCTAGTTTATGAAACTGGGGACCTCTTTTTTGGGCCGCTTGTCCTTTCTGTCCTCCTTTCGCATGCGGACGAGGTGGTGCAGATTGACGCTAGCGCGTGAGGCGCGATAACTCAGCACGTCGTTGGAGACCGCGCCGAGTAGGGAGCGTCGCGCGTTCGAGCTCGCCTGTAGGAGGGGCTGCAGGTGGCTGGTGAAGTCTCGGTTCTGTGAATTACTGCGTCGTAAGAGGCCCCCTCGGGCGTACTGACGGTACGTTGAGGTCTTATGGGGTCACAGGAAAGCTTTTAACTTATGAATCCTCACAAACCCCAGCATTTTATTTCCAATGACTACTGATTATGATACCTAGAGTGCGAAACAAACGCCCTTACAGGCTCCTAGCCTGATTTACTATTATAAGTAAGTGAAATCCCGGACACATTCCATTCTTGACTTAAGCACCTCATCAACCACCTTTTCCTTCTACGATCAATTTAGAATTTCTTCGTCTTCGACGCACTCTCCAAAATCACTCAAGCCTCTTTTTTAGGTATCTCCAGTAGCTAATTGTGCCAACAGAGTTTAAGCTCATAGCCCAAAAGTGGTCTTTTTCTCGACCAGCCTGTGGGAAAGACTCACCTGATCGGCGATCTCCTTGGTGAGATCAACCATGACTAAGACAGCCCTGTCACCGCTACCACTTGTGATTGAGTAGAGGATGGTCCTCGGCACAGACGAGCCATTCTCCTCCTCGTCCTCCTTTTCTGCCGCCCCAGTCCCCTCTTCCTCCACCAGTGTGCCCTTATCCTCATTGGTTATGTCATCTGCCTCCATGTCCAAGCTCGAGTTCACCTCTCCTGTGGTCAAGGACCCATCCGTCGAGTCTTTCCTCCGGCGTTTCGATCGCTTTTTCGCCTGCGGGTCGGTCACAATTAGATAGGCGCCAGAGAGCTCTAGCAGAATCTTGAAGGCCACTAGCGAAATTGACTCGTCCCGCAGTTGGAATGTGCTGGGATAAAGGTACGTTGTTGGATCTAGAAGGACAAGGTAAAGGCACTTCCCCAAATGTCATTTTGACCACATCCTCATTAGTGGATTAGCGTAGTCGGCGCTAGAATTCCGATGTTGAAAGGTGGGTTGGGGATTGAGAGAATAATTTCTTATGAATAAGAGCCATTATTAGTATTTTTTCATTTGTTAATCTGAGAAATGTCCGGTTAGTGCTCTTTAGTATATCCGTTGCACTTCCAAATTAAGGATGAGTTTCGTTGAGAAGGTTTTAATTGGAACTCACCGTCTAGTATTTCCTCTGTCAGCGTAAAGTAGGTCACACCAGTGAAGCGTTCGCCTTTCTTCCGGCTATCCAAGATAAGGCAATGGATCCAGTTCTTTGGACCTCTTGCGAATGTCACAGAGTCTATCCTGTTATCATGCACTTTCAATTAAATAAAAAACCATCTCAATTATACTTTTATACACCTCGGCGACCTCGGGGATAAAGTGGTGTATGAATATCAGAGGTTGAACCAAGCTTCTATTTTACTTACCAATGTAGCCCAGGGGTTGAAAATCATTTCGAGGTTCGCAGGACACTAAAAAAATATTCGGGTCCGACCCTGCTACAAGCATGACGTCTCCTTTATTATCAGTACTGAAATTTGCAAGAGAAAAAGGCTGAATAAGTCTTTTGACAGTTCTTCTGTGGTCTTATTTTCTTCCAAATTTCAGTTCTTCTTACATTTGATTTGATTAAAAACAAATAAATGTATATCTAATAATATGATTTCTTGCTTCAGCTCACAAGATACGGTGGATTTGTGACCGAAAAATCTGCAGTGAGGAGACCAGTTTGGGCTTGCTTGAGTCAGTCCAGCGGACTACGCGCAGCGAACCATCTTGAAACCCGATGGCAGTCAAAGGTAGCCCTGGAATCGCTTCAATGCATGTGGCCTACAATCCAATAAGTACGATTTATATTTCTAGAATAATTACATCGAACTTGGGGTGGTTAATATGAACCCCCTATCATTAGAAAACATTACTCCTATCCTGCAGGTTTATACTGACTTTCCCACAACTTATCCCACTTGTACACCCACCAAAATGGAAAAAAAAACGAACTACATTAGACAAAGCGATTACTAGAAGGATTTCTTCCATTAACAACACTGAGCGAAAGCTGAATTTGGTAAGGCATATTGAACCGAAAGCTAACTAGTTCTTGTCTTCGGGATAGTGTGTCAGTAGACAATCTCTAACAGTGTTAGTGGATGATGGACGAATTACTTACCGAACTGGTAAATTCCAGACAGAAAACTTGTTCACCTGTAGCTGCAATCCAGAGTACGACTTGACCACTAATATTACTAGTCTAAAATTGAAGTAAACAATCAATATGCTGGCAGCGGAATGAGCTAGTTAATTTAGACATTTATAACTGAGCAGCTTCAAAGGGACCACATTCTCCAAAAGACTTTCATACCCTCTTATCAATCCCTGTCTTGAAAGGAATGCAAAAAAACATATCAAGCGCATAATTTGAAAATTGGAATTAATCGTTCTTGGTGGGCACAATGTTTTTGTAAGTTTGGCTGATACATAAACCTACCACATAGTAGGCTTCATTCCCAATGTTGACGCTACAGAGGCCAGTGAAAAAAGAGACATTTGACCGAAGAAAGTCGATGCAGCGTAAATTGCAGCAAGATATCTTTGGAATTTCAGCATCCCATTGTAGGACCTGGATCAGGCCAGAACTGCGAAGGACCCCGAAATAGTGGAAGTTTGCCGATGCGGTGAGGTTGAGAATCTCATTCTGATCACTTTGAAGTGTAGGAAATATCTTTTCATCCGCGAGCACGACTTTTGACCGTGCGAAACTATGAACGACATTGAGGAAATTCGATGTGAGATTCTGGATTGTTAGTGAGGCTGGAGCCACAAGACCGATCGATGAAACATTCTCCTGACCACCCTCCTCTGAGTCTTGGACCTTCAGAAGTCTTAGACGGCCATCAGCGCCACCACAAAGAATTCCATCTGGCGTGTAAACCAAACTACGGAAATTTGCCTTCTTCAAACCACCAGGGTCATTGCGGATGACTCCAATTGCCATGGAAGCCAGATCGACCTATTCCAAGTGAAATTATGAGACTATGGTAATGCAACTTAACCATAAACATGTGACCATCTCGACAACCCAATACCGCAAAGCCCTCTCTAGTCCAAGTGAGGCTTTGGCATTTCATGCGTCTACTAGTATCCCCATAATTCCGATACTCTTCAGCGCCATCTCTGAGCATTCCTGAATGAAGTAAAATAACTTGTGGATTTTAAGCTGCGTACCCGATACAATTTCCTTCATAGGTGAACAATCACTTGGGTTTTCTTCAGGTTCGATCAGTTCAAAATAGGGATCATCTTGTGGTTCGTCGTAAAATCCGAGTGGAGCCCCTTGATGAGGGGACGCAGTTTCCCTGTACATATTGATTTACTTTCCCCGTGAGACATACCTGCAAGTTAAATGGAAGCCCCCACCATACGGTTCTAGATTCCAGGAGTAGATGAAACGTTCAGTGGCGCCGACTAGAAGATTATCGTTTACTGGACAAAACCCGAAGAGTTCAGGGCAAATAAAGTTCAATGAAGCCTCTATTAGTTGAGTTGATTTCATGAAGTCCCATATCGTCAGGGTATTATCCTTGATAGATGATATGCACGCGAGAAGACTTTTATACGAAAAGGCTAAATGAAGAACCTGGATATTTCGAACCTCTGTAGAGAGCCAAAGTATAAACACCAAATAGAAGCTTACTGCCAATCGTTTTACATTTGAAACTAGGGTAATTGACAAGAACTACTTTTCCAAAATCCGTGTTTGTTTCAGCGACAGCAAAAGTGGGATGAATCGGGTGCACTGCTAATACAGTCTCACAGGGACTGCTGTAGTGATAATTCAAAGTTTTGCCATTAACTTGGCGAAACTGAAAATAGTTATCACACTTTAAGCAAATTGTGTCGCCATTTATAAAGTAGGTTGATTGATTCGAAACGCCTTGAACCCACCTTAAAAACAATGATGGATATTACGAAAATGATTGACAATAAATTGCCGAAGCGCAATTGACTCCACCACATAATAAGTGTGTTATGTGGTTATGAAATATGTTAGCTCGTTTTTAACCCTCGCATTAGAGCATAAAGTTAAGTGGAAAATAAAGTAAATACTATAAATCCCATGAATGAAATAACATTACGCCTAATTCAACAAAGAATTGGATATCAGTTTATGAGGTCAACAACAACCACAGCTATAATAACAAAATAATTAAATTACGTAGTTGGAACATTTATGTCAAATGAATCAAATACAGCTAATCGTAAAAAATAGTTTATAAAACACTAAAATTTCGCAAACATTTAGGTAAAACTAAGTGTCTAATGGACTAAATTCAGTGACTGGTCATCATGCTAATCCAGCGTTGAAAAAGGTATTCTCGTACTTAGCGTTCATTTTAATCAAACACTCCCTCAAAAACGCTAAAAATGACTCGATAAAACAACTTTAACTACGACTTTGCTAAAATGTTTAATTAAATATCATAAAATAACGATAGCAGCAAATAAAAATTAATTTTTATAGCTAAATTATTTGGTTGCTACTTGATTGTAAATTTCTCACTATATTAAAACTCACCATTAAGAAAAGCAGCATTTTCTCAGGCGAACATTCAAATTTTGGCGTAAATATGTGATGCTGTGGCCACGACACGAAAGCAGAGAAGTGCAAAGGCTGAATGACCTCAATATTCATCCTGAATTGTATCCAAAATAATTGCAAATGTAAAGATAGTACACCGACCAATGTTGCACTTCGGTAACTATATATGCTTTATTTCTATGCTGAGCTAATTTAAAGCACTTATGTCACCTTATCAATCTCCTCGTTGAGAAATTGAAAATGGAAATCTTTATAGCTACCACTAAGTTTATAAATGGGTGTCCGATTATCTTGTTTGGCTTCCTCTTTTTCAGCTCACTAATGAAGATAAACACCAATTTTGCATTCCACCAAATAGGCGCTTTGTAAATTTTGCTCATTGAAGAAAAATTCACCTGTGAAAATCACAGAATCAAATAATGTTGAGATCCAACCATGAGCTGAACGCCTGTATTTCTTAGCTACCAAATGCTAACATTTGTCTTTGAAATAGTTTTCGAAGCATCGAAGGCGTCGCTGATATCTTCGTTCTTCGTAAGTAGTTGGCAGCTGAAAAAATACCACATCAGCTTCAAAATGATTGACTGGAACTATTTACATGAAATATAAGCCAGTAACCTTGTCTGTGTTTATGCAAACAGTACTTTTGAAGGAAATTTCCGGAAGGTTTATTGGCTTTAGACTGGTATCACGCTGCCATTCAAATTGTTTGTGCTGAACAAACCAATTGTACGTTCCAACACTGAAAGCATTTAAAAATGACGATAAGAGGTCCCAGTGTTCTTAAACGGTTTTTTATATAGACCAGTAACCTTGGTGAATCCTTCCCCCGAGCATCCTCCGTAACTCGCTTGTAGCAGGTGTTGTTGAAGGGGTGAAAACTAGGTTTAACCGCAGTGGTTGTGGCCAAGTTTTTCTGATACCTCGTAGGGCTTGGTGCTTCTGACTTGATAAAATTTTTACGAAGTGTATTAATAACTCAATTGTACGCTGCCTGTTACTATGAAGGTTTATGATATACCTATCACTTTCAGGTTTACCTACAGGACCGGACTTGTTAATTGTGTAGGACTCTAGATAGGTGTACCGCAAATTCCTGAAACCAACTCTAATTAGCCTGCAGCTATGCGCAACTGTCGACCCCGATTCTATTGGTGAAAAGATGGCATTAAGTAGATTTCGGCAGCTTTGATTATTGATGTAACAGCGTTAGGATGAACTGGGGGTTACTAATCCCACCTGTTTAAAGCATTGCTAACCTATAGCAAGAGATTTAGGCCTCTTTAATTGTCTGCCAATGTGGGTCAATATTGCGCACACCCCAAAATAAAATAAACTAGTATTCTGGATTAACAGGCTATGGTTTGATGACTACGAGAAGAAACGCTAAGGTAAGCAAAACAATTAATATAAGTTAATATTGCTCCTTTCCTAGCTAGCCCTATGTTCTGGAATAAATTCGCCAGAATGATTATACAACATCGACAGCTAATCCGATTGTTCACTTGAATTCGCGATTCCAAAGTACGTAGTAGAATAAAGCATTTGGTAAGAGAAGTCTGCAATGGCGTGTGAACGCCTACCAAAAGGAAAAATGTAACCTACGCGTACTGGAACCTCACGTGGGCTTGCTGACCATCCCTTCGACGTTGAGCACCTCATCTGCAAGTTTTGCCGAATAGTATTATGCTAAAGTTGGTCTTGAACTAACTAGATACCTCATCATTGTAGGTCCCGGGTCCCAAATGCAGAAGCTCATTTCTGCTAGGGCACGAAATTCCTACCCTCGATGGAACTGTTTTCTCTGTAAATGTTTTACGGTCCGAACACGAGTTAAAGTTGAATATGCTTCTTCTCTTATTGAATATGGCTAAAATTCGGATCGAAAAATCACTTTTGTACTAGTGATGAATTTTAATTTGAAATCCATTTATCCAAACGTATTTAATATCTGCAAGTTTCACGGAAACTGATGCAGAAAATGAAAGTTATGTGCTTGGTTCTAAGGCATGATTTGCAGAAACCAAAATAATAGCTCTTCGCAACAGAACTTTTGAGCATAAAATGGGTATGAAAACCCCGAAATGTATGATAGTTAAAGGTCCGACGTAAATAAAATTTAATGAATCTAGTTCCTACACTATGCATTATTAACCTGAACAGAAGCCAGTTCCTAAAGACCTTACCAGCAACTTTGCGAATGACCTCATCTTCACTTCCAACTTCCATTTTCGATTCAACCTAAAGGCTTAAGCGTATCTTAACAACACGAAGGTTGCAAGATATACTAAATGTCATATCTATGGCATAAATCAAACCACAGAGCATATTGCCAATTAAAATTGTGTTCAATTTATTTCAATGTGTTATTCATTGGATTCAATTCGAATTCAATTGAAAAATTCAATATGTTATTCTCTCCAATTGTATGTATTCCTGGTACACATAAAAGCCACCCCGAACCATTAATAAACAGCCAGTGGTGCGGGTCAGACATCCAAATACTTCAGACCACGAGTGCATCAGGAAACAACATATATTCATTCGATTGTTCTGGTAAGTTCGATTAGCTTCCTTCCTTAACTAAAAGTAAGGTGTCATTTAGGCATAAATGCTTTGATTTTGTTAGTGCTATTTGCCCACAGCTTAATAATTATTTAGAATTGCCACTAAGGTTGACCGAGGAAGCTCACTAATTTTCTAAGTTTTGTTGTGTCCTTTCAAGGTCCTTCAAAAAGGCCGAATTCGTGTAACTGTCGAATCATTTTCAAGAATTCAATTGTCCTAGAAAAAGTTTTGCTACATAATACTCCTAATATTGGTTTTCATTTAGTTATGTTCTAATTAACATTAAACTAGAGATCTCTCTCAACTGGGCCCGAGGAAGTGTTATATCCGATTTGTAACGTAGTATATCAGTTTTCTTAACTGTCCGAAATAGCTAGTAGCTCTCCGAAATGAATTAAATAGAGTAAGAACTTGACTTTACCGTGGTCTTAGGTTTCTTGATACCTCTCGACACTAGGTGTCAGGTGCTGATTGTTTGGGTCTATCCTTCTAATTGGGTGGTAGATATTATTCTGGATGAGAAAACCGTGATAAGAATATTCTCGTTTATTGTAAAAGAAAGTTTTGCTAGCCTGGTGAAAAAGTGAATTTGATACGTTCAAACCGTATTTTTCACATCCACTCATTACCAGCGTTTAAATGTACAGTAGCTTTTGTCTGTCTCAAAATGGTAAATTAATATGGGAATTATGAAGTAGTCATGCCATAAAATTCCAAAACCATTCGAGGTTGGCCAGTTACGTTGATTTATTCTTCTGCCCGCCGCTAGATGGCGAGGGAGAGAACACAGCCCGGACTGCATGCACGCTCCCTAATTAAGTTCACCAATTGTACTAACCTGTGTTCTTAGGCTACCTACGTGATCAAGTGCTGCTACAATAATAAGGAAAAAGTGGCATTGTTGAGTGATATTTCAGTTGGTAACATCAGAATGTGGTTGACTGTCAACACCGAAATGAAGGGATCTGAGCAGGCTTCACGGGCATGGAGGTGATTTAGATTTTATCAAATCTTAACTAAATCTTCATTGAAGAAGTTCGAATTAACATACTACTCCGCAGACAGGAATCCATTTTCCTACATGGATCGAAGGATGCCAGGATATAGTGGCAACTCATACAAAAACCTAAAATTAAGCAAGTAAATGAAGATAAATGAAGGTGGAGGAATTATGGTATGAAAATGGAAACCTGCGAGGATAGCATTGATCATGCGACACGTTTTCTTCACTTCCCCGCAACCTTAAGTTCTGGCAAAGTGCTTGCCCGATCAATAGTACCACACGTGGGAATCCAAAGTGACGGCATGGCTGAACTTTCACCCAAAACCAGCATAGATCAATGGAAAATAGAAAATCGCATCATTGCAGGCAATTTCGAAGGTGAACCGTTTAAGAACTTTAGAGAAAGACAAGACTACGATGCTTTTGACGCTGAAGGAACAAAGAATTTACTAAAAGAGTAAAAAAATTCTAGATTTTTCACTGATTATTACATTAACTGACTTGTGCTTCATGTATGTTCTAGGTACCTAAAAGCAGGCTGCACTGTACTATGCTCTCCTACCTATTACTTGGGAAGTCTCTTGAAGAACCCACAAGATTTCAATGACTTCAACATAGACAGGGTTCTTCTACTGGGTGATGGGGTTTCAATGGCAAGAGCTGCAGTTCGCGAGTTCATGGAGGAAACTGGGGACGATACAATGCTTCCCATAGTAGCTGGAACCATCGGCCCCTCCGACGCCTACAAGGTAATTTTGCTCAAGCTTTCACTCAAAGTGATTTTTAAGAGGTGTCCAAAAAAAGCTGGTCTCGGAGAGACTTCCAAGCGTGATGAGGTTGCAGAGCAGTTCTTTCAGTCTGCGCGATTTCTCATTAAAGCAGGTGCTGATCTTCTAGCCTGGGAAAACATCCCTTCAATGTTGGAAGTCAAAGCAATCGTGAATGCTCTGGACAATCTTAGTCACTCCATTGGGTCGTTTATCACCCTGCACACAGAAGATGGACAAAATACAATCAACGGTGACCCTTTGAGTGAGGTTGCAAATCACATTCACGGGATAGAGAGTGTATGTCAGATAAATAATTCCACGCTGCTAGCATGCAACCCTAACTGTGGTTGTTAGCTCTGCAATTCTGCCCTTTTAGGTGTTTGGAATAGGAATCAGTTGCAAATGTCCCGCCGAGAAACTCGTCGGGGCTTTATCAATACTGGAAAAATTCGCACCCAATAAAGTCATAATTTCCTATCCGCACCACAATGGCAATTCCGACAACGTAGCACCGAGTACAGAGAGCAGGTGCCAAACTCACTGGGTCGGTGCTTGTTGTACAGCTACTCCAGAGCAGGTGAAGAACATAATCCAACAGACAACCAGACAGCAAAGGTCCCATCCATTGGAAAGACACAGAACCAATAACCGACGTAGACAGAGCTGTCGAGATAGCAGCGGGCACAACTCGATATCAAATTCTCGGAAAAAATCGCGCCTGGTGTAAGAATTGCTCAAGATCTTAATCCGAAGAAAGGTGCAAGGTTTTAACTGCCCTCCTTCAGCTGGGACATAATCACTAAAATCATTTCGGAACAAGGATAAAAATGCTTTTTAATTAAGGTTTCCTTCAAGAGGCGAAATTTGGTTACCTCGTTTAAGAACGTAGTACGTGCTCATTACTTCTGCGGTGTGAGGAAAAAGGACTTAGGTCTTAGGCTGCGGCTTGTGAAGAGCACGGTAAAGTGGCTCAGCAACAGGTTTAGGAAAGCTTGGCTGCAATTGATAAGGCATGGGAGTAAATCAAACCGCTAAGAGGATTATTGGTTACTCTAACCCAAAGTCCTCCAAACTAAGTAAGGGTTAACGACATTCCTAATTAAAATTCACAGTTACTTAAATTGAGAATTAATTAATTAACTGAAAATTAGCACCCCTAACTGTAACAGTACCGAAGTTCTCCATTATATGGGTCAACAACCCAAGGTAGAGTGAGTCCGGTTTCAAGAGCAAGGAGACGGGTGCACGAAGCTTTTCTTAAGTCTGCATAAAAAATATACGAAGTTATGCTTTCAGGAATCAAAATTAAGGCGGCCCGAGTTCACTGATCGATCGACGTTCGCAAAAGATGGCCGGCTTGCGGCACCGCTGATCCGGGGGATTGAAAGCAGGTTTACTTGGCTAATAACCAGAAATCACCGTTCCACAAACACCCGAAGCTTTGAGAAAGCATACAAAGCTGTCCCTTGACTGATTCTACACAAGAATATGGACTTAACCAAAGTAGATCCTCAGTTATCTTTTCGATGTACAAAGAAACGCAGCAATTCGCGCCTAGACCAGCACCATATTCTAACATTGGCCGTTAGGAAGGTAGGTTAGTGAATGATTCCAATTTAGGCTTCACACCAGCATAACTAACTTTGCCCTAGAAAGTAAATACCAGAGCTCAAAGATCAATTCATGGTTTTTAACAGATCCTTTCAAATTACTACGTCTTGCCTACTTTTAATAAGAACAACACTTCGTAGCTAAGCTCCTTGAAATGAATAATATAGTAGGACAGGGGTTCTAACTAAGTATAATTTAAGCACATAAATTTACAAGTAAATTTGACACGAGAACATACGAACAAGGCCTAGTGAAAAAAAAAGATTAGTTCTTAAAGTTCACACGTATATAAAATAAGGTTCTAAGAAGTACTTCACTTAAAGAATAACGATGTGTATAATAAGAGAAAAATGTAATTGATGAGAAAGGCATGTAAAATAAACAGAATCAATGTGCGGAATCAGAATTACTATTACCACTGGGGAGTTTATGAAGACTGATAAAGTGCTTGACGACGTCGTTAAAGCCGTCGCACATCCACGTGGTGCCGTGGCTGCCCTCTGCGAACTTCACCATACCCTCTGTCCCCTGAGCCAAAAACTCCTCGGGATTCTCGAACAGCCAGGAGGATTCCGAGTCCCCACTTCTCCCAGTTCGTGTGGCCCAGGCGTGGGCCAACTGGGACATCATTTCCGGTGGCACGATGTCGTCTGCACAACCTGATATGAAAAGAAACTTGGTTGTTCTGTCGTACTGGCGATTCTGGAGCTTCTCCAAGGACTCGAATCGATTGACTATCATGCTGCCAGGTAGCAACATTCGACCACAAGGTCCCATCATCTTCAGAAATATCATTCGACCCATGTCAGTAATTGAAGTGAAAGTATTCTCAAGAATGATGCCTCTGATGCGAGTGGCTATTCCTGGTCGCGTGCCCAAATCCACAGCGACAGCTCCACCCAGCGAACGACCAAAGATGAAAATATTTTCTCCGTTAATTACACCCTCTGCCCCTGAGGCAAGGTAGTTGTAAGCCGCTACTGCATCATCATAGAGACCAGACTCATTTAGATAGCCAGTGGAACATCCGAAGCCACGGTACTCGAGAAGAAATACGTTGGCCTCACAAACATCATAAAGCAGTTTCGCCATAGGAAGACGGTTTCCGATGTTGCCTGCATTGCCATGAAGGAATATAATGGTAGGTGCGGTGGCCCGCTTTGCGGGATCTTCTTGGAGAATGAAGTAAGACTTGGTTTCAGACTTGATCGAGGGCGATTTGAGGCGAACCACGAGCCAAACAGGGAAGTCATTCACCTTGGGCAGCTCACTGTAAAACCGACTCCGATTTGGAACATGAGGAGCGAAGGTGAAGAATGTCTCGATGTTGAATATAAGACAAACGAAAAATAGAACCAAGAGGAAAGCTGTAAGCAAGGGCGATACTATCCAGGAGGTAGAGTGTAGACTGACAATTAGCATAGTGAGAAATAGGCAGAGCAGGGGCGGGACATGCTTCGAAAATAGCCCGCGATAAGAGGACAAACGGTGGATAGAGGGGCTTTCACTGAAGGCAACACAGCCACGAGACAGTGAACCGTTGTTAAAGCAGGACCCGCAAGATTCATCTTTCAGAAGACGTCTATATGACGGCGATCCGGAGTGAGAAAATAGTTTCATTAGGAAGTGCAACATTCCTGAAGTCAAACGGAGAAGGTTACGTACTCGCATAAGTCAAAGTTCCCTGAAATTGAGAGCGGTAGTACCTAAAGCACATTTGGAAAGCGCATCATGTAGCTAACTATTAAGCGCTTAGATAAATATAACGCTCGATTAGCAGCTAAGAACAAACATCAGGGCAAGAATGATGTATTTATTTATACAAAAACCGATGGATAATTATACATTAAGACCAAGGTTCTTTTCTGCTATAACGTAGATGAGGAGACGCCACATCTTGACCACAAACACCTCAGCTTCCTCTTCCAAAACCTAAAGAAAAGTAAGAAAAAAAAATCAACATAGCCTCTAATTTAGCAATGGCAGGAAATTTGGTACCAGTGCGACGTCAGCCAGTATTTTTCCAGGGGGCTTATGTTCTAGCACCTGTTCACAGATGAAGTTTGACAGAGTAGCCTCTGCCTCTCCCAAGTAGGCGATGATTTTCTTATCTACCCATGGTTTGATTCTCTCACTCACAAAGTCCTGACATTGATAAAAGAAACGATTGAGGGGTCTGGCGAAGTGGCGTAAATTAAGTTAAGCACTTTAGAGTTTCTTACTGCGTCAACAGCCCTCCAATCAATTGGATAGGCGAAAAGCTCTTCTCTCGAGGTAGGAATACGTTCAATAATTTGCTTAATAATAGCCTTCTTCTCCGCGACAGGGAGATTCGAGACAGCCTTAAAGTCAGGATAAACTGAGCCTGAGACAGTGGCTGAGGACTTTTCCGCAGAGGGCGGCACCCAGCTCAAGGTGGGTCGTTTGGACTTAGGCTCCACGTCTTCATCATTGAATGCAGCAGCAGGTTTCAACGTGTTCTCAGCCATCCCTGTTAGAGAAGAAAGAAGGAAATAAAGGGCATTTTACAAACGAAACAGTAGGGCAGACTCACTTGATGACATGGAAAGAACAAAACTTTTAGAAACTTCTGGTTTGGTTTCATCTTGAGGCGTGGCATTACTACTGCCTTTAGCATCATTTTCTGTTACCGGTTTAAAACCACCAGACGGCACCTTATGAGAAAAAATCGCAGTTATTTGAGGTTTATGACCGAAAACGCAAGGAAAGGATTTAACGTACAGCAGATGGCTCGGTAGCGTTTCGTGAAACAGGTGAAGCATCTTTTGACGTAGAAGAGGAAGCTGATCTGGATCTTTCACGATCTCTGGGGGGCGTACGAGCATTGAGATCTAGGCGTTTTCGTAAGTGCTCCTGCATCGCCTGTTCCATTTGCAGAATAATCGACTCGGCATCGGGGTTTTCCTCGTCAAGCAGTTTTTGCCGCGAGGCATCAAACTGTTCCAACTCCTTTTGACGATCACGTTCATCCACCGTCTCTTCAGCCTCACGGTCGGCTAGGCGACGCTGTAGACCTGTGCCCCTATTCGCCAAGACATTGCATTGTAAAAACCACTTTAGCATACACTAAGTACGTAATTGAAGCTACCACGCACCTGTAGAAATTACCATCCTCGAGGTCATCATCATAAGCAGTGAAAAACGCCAGTAAACTCTTGGCTTCAGCACTAATCTCATCCTTCTTTTTGCGCTCACGTGCCTTCTCACGCTCATATTCGGATCGCTTTTTGCGCTCTCTGTTCTCCCATTGGCGAAGCCTCTGAAAACCGAAAACAGCAGGGAACAAGTACACAAACATGGCAAAAATTGAGTGTAATAAAACGTGATGCAAAACCATGAAGCAAGAACACTTAGTTATGCAAATATTCAAGACCCGACGAATTTTCAATTGTAAGGACCGAAGCACCAAAAAAGCGACGACAATATAAAGCTAGGTAGCCACTCCATAAATAATCCCACTTTACCTTATCATCAGAAAGATCTAATGCAACTTAAACAACCACTTGGCTAGGAGTCAATTCCAAAATCTCGACTGGCAGCTATTCTACCGCGAGATATCTACCCTCACATAGACTTCCGACAACCATACATTTTGGTAGGACTCTTCTTTCTCCTTGAGCCTCCTTTCGATACGTTTTTTGATGGCCTCTTCTTCCTCATCAACCTGATTGGAGCGGTAATGCTTATCAAACACCAAAGAGGAGCTGGTGATACCGCGGCTGGGCTTCTTAGAGGGAGTTCTTGACCTGGACCGAGAACGCGAATGACGGCTTCCTCGTTCGGAATCACGATCGGAGCGCACAAGATTTCTCGAAACCGACGCAACATTGTAACGGGAGGTGTAGTAGTCAATTTCTTTTGCTCGTTTCCCTCGCTCTTCGGACGGCGTCTCCTTCTAAACAGTATCAAGAACCAAATTTCTAATGTAAAAGGGGATTAGGAAACCGAGTACAATATTAAGACCTCACAGGGACGGCTGAGAATGAGCCTTGTTCAAATACAAACAACTAGTAGAATCTGCTACAACAGAGATTCCCCCGAAATCAATAAGCATTCACTGGAGAACTCACCATAACCTTGGGTTATGAAGACACAGAGATCAAAGGTAGTGTTCTGAAAGATTTGAAGTCGCTTATCTGACAAGATTGACTAAATTCAAACCACTTGAACGCTGGCAGCGTACGAAATTTACTCACCAGATACCTATTCATCCTCTTCGTCCTAGTTACATATCAACCCATTTCTTTACGGTTGCTGTCACAACTGCTCGAAATAAAGTCTTACAAGAACTTGAGCTCACCGGCAAAGACTGTTCGACCATCACCATCATCACCAAACAGTACGATGACATCAGCAGCGTTAATTAATTATTTCAAAAAGTAACTTAAATGACCAAGGCTTATTGTATCTTACCTCATTTTTTCGCCGAAAGGTCTCAATCTCCTTGTTGATTAAATCTTTACGCTCGCCATCAATATCCATATCGTCTAAAGTCTGAAATGAGGATGAAAGTATAAAACGTCACTTTGGTACATGACACTAAATGGGACACGACTAACCAAGTGTCTTGGACCTTCGAGATATTCACTTCTATTAGGGGATTCTAAGAAAGATGTGATTTCAAGTGATATAATTACCATGGCCAAGTTGATACATATCAATGGCTTCCTGAAGAATGTTTTGTAGAGCGGTTTTAACAACTTCATCGTCTTTTTTAGTCTGCTCATCAATATCTGTATCACTGCTGCCAAGGTTCCCATCTTGTCCAGCCTTTTGCTTTCGTTTGCGATACTCATTTAGCAGCTCCTCAGTCTTCGCATCGACTTTCACCTTTTAAAATTCATAAACCGACGGGAATGATTAGTCTACCATTAGTTTTTTATCCAGAATCTCAAAGCCGTTCAGTAGTCGCACACACCTCATTGTCGATTCTGGGTCTTGATACTCACAAAACCCAAATCCTTGCAGTTTTCCAGAGGCACCTTGAACTCTTTTCCAACTTAGAATATTTCCACATCTCTGAATGCGCATTAGAGATATCACTTAGCACTTGCCATAAGCATTGGTTTAATGACAGAATCAGGTGCTCTCTCTGGTATGTTCCCTACAAAAACTGTGGTGACTGGAGTTTTCTCCGGAGCCACAATAACCTGAGTTACGGGGACTTCTGTGACCGACGCCTGTGTGGTAGTGGGCTGTGCTGCGGATACAGCCGGTGGGGGTACCGTAACCGGTGTGTAACTAACCAAACCGGTAGGAATATAACCTGGATAATTCTGAGCAACTGCTGCATAATACGGTTGAGGAACACCAAAGAAGTGGCCGTAAGGATTCATTAGCAGAATAAAAATACAATGCACACAACAAATAGCGCACTTAAACAAACCACTACAGCTTACTAAGCCATTTATTCCTTGTGGAATGTAAGGTCCAAAATTATAACGCAAAATAAACTGCATTGTTTTACGATTATGATTCTGCATTGGTTCTACCCAAATCATAGACTAATCAATTGGTAGCCATCATCCATGCTTGATATCTAGGAGCATTGGTTTAACTACATTGTGGTACTAACACATAAGGCTGATTCGTAAGCTCTGCATTTTTCACAAATCCTACTGTCAATACCCCATCATGCTTTTTACTAACTGTTCTACCATTTTATAACTAGCAAATTTTGTCAGGTATTTAGTCACCAGGTACTCGGATAAAGCACGAGATACTGAAGATAAATCATGCAGCCCATGTGGACGAATCCGAAATATTTATCGAGACACCAAATATCACCATAGCAGTGATTGAAATGTCAAGCAAAGCACCTCCGTAAGTGCACCCAAATTCGAATATATTCAAGCGTCGATCTTGAGTCACTGCACGTATTTAAAGCAACATAGTAGTAAGCATAATGACCCATGAAACAACTTAAAAACACGAACTCCTGTATTTTATAACTTTTATAAACACGAATATTCTTTATTTGCAATAAAAAGGCTAAGAAACACATTTTAATACCAAGGGAGCCATGAAGGATCCATGAGGGCCAGATTTCCATTCAAACTTGCAGCGTTGATAATCTCGTAGAGGGACCTTTCATTGGCCGACAGAGCTACAATTCAATATAGGAAAAAACGCTGTTGAGCTTCACCTCAATACATCAGCATAGAATGAAAGCTTAGCGAGCAATGTTGAGGATCGAATAAGGCGCCACACTTCCTATTGCGTAGTATTCAACATTAAAAAGTGAAAGTTATGTTCTGACCTTTGCAGCGATTATTGAATCCATCCACCGACTGAATAATCATTTGTACAAGTGCCTCATTGGACAGATCCGGGACATTGATCGGTGCTCCAGCTGTAGCCATCAACGGCTCCTCATTTTCAATAGCCAGAAGGTCGGCCAACAGGCTCGCGTGAACTGCTGCCTGTCTGCCACGGTGCCACAGGATGAAGTCATCCCTTAACAGAGTCCTTAAGCATGTCGTCACAGCCGTTCGCCTCTGTCCCACAGCTTGCCCCATAGTTGTCATGGCAGCAGAAAACGGCCCGACCGTTGCAGGCACTCCCGGTATGCACACAAGACTCGATATTTGCGGCGTCAAACGAAAAGCGACTGACCGAGGGGGGATGGAAATGGCTTGCGTCATTGTGCTTGGGTTGCGTCCAGGAGCAGTCGATGCCGGCATCGACGAGGAAGAAAGGGCAGAATTCGGATGTGGCCTAAGTGGAGCCATGCTGGCCGAGAACGTACTGGCCAAATGAGGCACTGTCCTGTGCAACGTGGCAATTGGGTCCGAGCTTCTTGCATCTTTCTGCTGGAGTGGAGGCATATTCAGTGGAAGGTGAGTAGGTGGGAGGTCGAAACGGAGTCCTCGAGAGGTAGCGCGACCAGCACGGGGATCGAGAACTACTCCAGTAGCACTGAGGGGCGTAAGAGAGAAAAGCGTCTCCAGGAGAGCCATAGCACCATAAGAGACGCAGACACCATGTCTGAGGAGCCAGTAAGCCTCAGCATCCGCCATTCGACGGAGGGCCCAAGTTCGGAGGGTGCCATTGACTCCAGTATCATCAGACAACAGTGCGACTTTCGAGGGCTCAGGACAGTGGAGAGATCCATCTGTCCTGGGTACAAGCTGGAGTAGATCCTCGTAGAGTTTGACCAAAGTGACCTTAAGGCTGGTGATCTTGTGCTCAGGTGAAGAAAGGGAAATTAGGCGCTCAAAGAACGCCGTAATTAGATCAAGTGAGGAGGTCCGGTTTTTTCCAGTGGTGGCAAAAGAGTCGAGAATTTCGGCAACACTAAGACAGGCCGAGTAGCAACTAGAGTCTTGGCTCACTGGGTGTCCTGCCGCCATTTGAGCTATACCTCTGGTTCCAGCGTAACCCGATGCACTTGCATTTGTGCCCTATGGACAATGGGAAATTACGAAGTCAAACTACTGATCAGCTTCAAAGAATTGGCATGGAATAAATAGGCACTTTAAGACATCGAATACACACGGGGTACACCTAACTTTAAGACTGCAGAAAAAGAGCCAGTACCAGATTATTTGTAGTTTCAATACGGAACTAGTAGTTGCGCTGTACCCGTGACAAAATTTCCGTATTGTAAGTCACAAAATCATGTTTACAAAAAGACACCAAGGTAATTGTGTGTGGGTGCAATAATGGGGTCACTCACAATAATGGGTATCTGTGTGGGTAAGAGGCCCAGAACATTGGCGAAGGCGTCGGCACTGGGGAAGTTGCAGGTGTCGGAAGCGAACGGTAGCGAGGAGACGCTGGGGGGTGTGCTCGAGACCGTTCCGCCACCTTTCACGTCCGAGATGGTGCCGGAAGCCACGGCCGCGGAGCCGTTGTTAGTCTGGGCAGTGGCTGTGGTGTTGCTGGGATGCAGCTGCTGAGGCATCAGAGTCCCAAAGCCCGTCACCGTAGGGTTGCCGAAAGCCACAGAATTAGCAGCCACCACGGAGGTGGCAGGAATCGATGCACCGGCTTGCACCAGCTGCATTCCGTGCGGCCCCAAGTCCATGGTTCTAGACAGGACACGTAGCATCCAAGTCAGGATAGGAATGACGAATATGCATGCAATATTTCACCGTGGTAACTGGTAGAACACCTAGGACGTTGGTGTGGTCCATACACCGATGAAATGTGTAAAACAAATACCACTGTATAATACGAAGACATAAAATTCATCCATTCGCTAATTTCGATTTCTTCAAAAAGTAATTAGTTTCTTTACCCGATAATCAGCTTCAATAAATTTATTTTTAATTGGGCTTTTCGGAAGAGAGGAAGCTTCTGGCTCAATCACTTTGCGAGTCAGATATGGAGTTCAACAAGTCATACAAGATGGGACATGGAAACTCACCGAGGCGTAGACAATGTGATTCGCCGTTTGGCGGTTTCCGGGAACTTGGCAGAGACATCGGTTAGCGAATGCATGAGGTGAGGCACACACCACGTCTCTCTCCAGCCTTCGTAGGCCGCTAGAGTAGGTGCCATGGAGTTAGTCTCCATAACATCTGCGGCAGCGACTGCGACACCTCGGCCAGCAGGAGTCTCGCGAGGTAGACATGGTACATCGTAGTGCACCAAGCGCCCATTGGTCGCCCTCAATGCCACTCGACGACCATTGGCCACTCGCAACACTGTGGGTCCTACATCGGCAAGGTAGAGCATGCCTGGTTGACTGTGTTGATCTCCTCCCGCCACTGATGGGTTCATGTTGACCACCGACTGCGGGTGGCCTTGGAGCGCGTGCACATTCAACTGATGAAATGGAGAGAGATTTTGTAGAGCGGGAATGTACCTGAGGCGAGTCGCCTCACCCGGCAGTTCCAGGAGCATGGCTGCGGAGCACGCAGTGGCAGTGGTGTTGTTGAAATAGGCACTGGTTACAGAATAGCCTTGGAATAGACGAGGGGAAATATAACTAGGGATTGAATGGATATTTATGGCTGAGATGAGCTCAATGAGGTAACCGGCACCGCGATCTGTGAGGTGGGATGTGTGTGGCAAGCGGCTAACCCGGCGTTGTACCAGTGGAATGAGGTCTTTGGAGAGCAAACCAATCGCCTCCAGAAGGGTCATAGACCCAAGTTTGGTTATGGCTGCAGCCAAAGCCTCTTTCGTATGCTTGAAGTGGGGATCGGCTTCAGCTTCATTAGCAAGCAGGGTGTAGGCCAATTGGATGTTGTCAGCAAACACTAGAGAGGATCGCTTCTCTTGGTCTTCCGACAAATCTTCGGTAGAGGCGGTTATGGGTGGAGGCAGACCACAGCACGCAACAATGTCCATGATCTCCTTGGCCATCCAAGAGGGCAGAGGAAAAGCGGATAGAGCATGGATTGAGGCCTGAAAGGGACCTAACGCAGAGGCGGGTCGTCTAGCAAAGCGTGAGATTTGTGCCCAAGCTATTTGATGCAACTGCTCCAAAGCCTTCTTTAAATGGTGCAGCAGGTTCTCTGACCAACTCGGAAGTAATCGACCCGCAGTACACTCTACGAACTTGTCCGAGACATAGAGACGTGCAGGATGCCTCTGGCGCATAAGAGCGAAAAGAACGCCTATCCTATGCAACCCTTCACCGACAGAGGGAGAAAAGTAACCCGTTCGCATGAAACCTCCGGCAACACCGCTAAAGGCAGTACACGCAGCCGACTCATCGAACTCCGCCGAGTCGTCGGTAGATATAGTAGCAGCAGCAACCAATCCGAGGGGCGCAGGATCCAGGTCTTCCTCATCCACCTCCGTGTCCTGTACTTCGCCCTGGCCACCACCACCAGCGAGGACACCACCTGCTTCGCCAGAGCCGCCGCATACCTCCCCGCTTAGCCTTTCTCCCTCTGCACCGCGCATCACCACAACCACTCGCTTTTTCGTCCTTTTGGCAGAGGTATTGCCGCCCCGCTGTTGCACCGGTTGCGCCTGAGGTTGGGACGTCGTCTGGGCATGATCCCCGGGGCGCCTGCGAGCCAAGTCGACGCAGTGAGCGTAGGCTTCATCCAGTCGACGTCTTTGGTCGGGCGATAGGTCGGTGAGGGCCGCAGCGATCCGGCGATCACGATCCACCTCGACTGTTAATTGGTGCTGCAGACCGCGCAGTACGGAGGCGAGAGCGGTGGGATAGGCCAGAGCAATGCTGCGAAGTGCGCTGGCCACATACCGGCCCTCGGGGCGCAGGAGGCAGGTGGCGAGGGAGGGGAGCCAAGGCAGGAAGGCATCGGGGTGCACACGTGACGCACGCTCCTCAAAGGTGCGGGCGAGGCGATGGGTCTGCAAAATCGCAGCCGCCGTGCTCGCCGTCCCAGCGACGGCGGCGGCGGTGGAAGACGACGAGCCTGAGCCGCTAGCTGTCGTGGACGCGGGTGTGGTAGAGGAGGCCAAGTTGCTGCCAGCACCGTTACCATCGACGTCGTCTAGAGAGAGGAGCCATATGCAGCGAGCCAAGTCACTGTGCGACTGCCGCTGGGCAGAGCCTGCCACAGTCGCTGCCTCCATCAGGGCTGCCATCGCGTATATGCCAGTACTGGGACCACATTTCTCCCGTTTCCTATTAATAACAACGATCAACAATAGTGCCAACAGAGCCTTATATATGCATGGTGTTAGTTACAAAAGTGACAAAATGTGAGTTTTTTCAAATCTCACATGCACCAATGACACCTAGAACGGCAACTCATATCCTGACACTGAGCAAACGAGTAAGGGCTTAAAAACGTGCACTACCAAAAATCCGGAAATTACGTTGTTCTTTGGTTGGTATGGACGGTATCGAGAAACTCGCCATACGAAGACCAGACTTTGTGCAAGTTGTCGTCGATTTGGGCAGCAAATGAAAAGTTCTTCGAGGCGTCATCACCCCTACAGACCCGAAAATAAAAATGGGCTTACTGCTACTTTATTTTGATAAGCCACAGTCGGAATATAAACAAGACGTACTTGTTGAAGAGAGCAAGGAAAGCAGCCTTTTTACAGAAAAACCTCGCCGTCTCCTTCTTATCGTAATGCTGGATATTGGTGCCCTCCATCAATTCAAAGCCCTATTATTAAATACATAGTGCCATTTCTTGTTTATTTATTACAAGTTCCAAGAGCCTTTACATACCTCCAAGAGTTCCTCCTTTCGGTCGGTCATTTTCAGTTTTATCTCTTGCTTTGTCTCTTCGAACAATGGATTTGAGTTGTGATACGAGTGTCTGCGGACGAAAAGGAGTGCAGTCAGCATAGATGTGCAACTTCTAGTTCTTATGCTTTACCCATTTGTCTGCTCGCAAGACCGTCGACATGCAAAACTTCAGAATCCAGAGTAACGCACATGCACAAATGGCATATTTGTACTTAGAGCATAACCACGCATTTAGCTGAACTTCACAATTAGCATCATCCGTGTCCATGAAGGAGACTTACGAGTTGAGACAGCTTTGAGCCATGCCAGGCAAGCCGGATTTGCGATAGCCCTTGGCCATTTGAACCACCGACATTGCTCGTTCGCGATGGCACATGGCCAGGATGTTGCCCTAAAAGTAGAAGGTGAAAGTGAAATGGTTGTGGCTTGGCTTTATAGGAGAGTGAAAACGAGCATTAACGCACGCGTTCCTTGTTCAGTTTGTCCGTGCAGACGCTGGCGCTGATGATCTTCTCGAGCACAACGCGACGCCAGGTGAGGAGGTTGCTCCAGAAAGAGAGGTCGTCGCTTATAAGCGGGCAACGATTTCTACTTGGCACAAGTGAACGACCACATCCAATGAAAAGCCGTAGTAAAACGGAATAACACTAGAAAATGTAGGTAGCTAGGGCAAGATAGCACAATCGATTAGTTAACTATCGAGTGAACCCTGTGGATACGCGGCAGAGATCTTTCCGACCATCTCCCCCCCACTAGACAAAGTAACATCCCGACCCACCTACGATAAACAAACGAAAATTTTGGGTTCTTTACTCTTACCCAAGGAACCAACTTAAGCGCACTCCTGTTCAAACACCGGCATTCACTCACGAACGACATGAACTGACACTGCCCGCCAGGGCCTTAATAGTAGCCACCTTGGACTTTTAGTCAAGCCTATTTCCCTTAGTAATCACTTTTTCACTCCCTGGCTGGGAGCAGAGTCAAACGCTAAAATCACAGGTTACCGACCGAGGGCACGCAACCATTCAATCAAGAATAGCGATGTTTAGTTCTTAAATAAGTCCAAAATAACTCTGGTGTCGTGATACTACCCATTTGTTGATACCCTCTGAGTAAGCGTGATGAAGAGAGATTCTTATACAATAGTGTGCAATCAATATACTCCGATTCATATATTATAAGCTCAACATAGAAATTTGGATTGGGTAAGGATGGGTCTCAAACGATTGTACCTTCATTAGCCATATGGAATTGGAAGGGCATAAGCCAGGCAGAAAAACGTAAAACTAGGAAGTTAAACAGGAAGGAATTGCAAGTGCCTTAGGTCACGTTCATAAAGCAGTATTGGATAAAGGTCCACAAATGGCGAGTAAAACTTACGCCCAGGTCTTAAGGACGGCCTTGTATTCGTACTGCGCGGAGGGTGGTCGGCACTGCGCAGTGCCCGGTGCTGCCAAAGGCGCAGGGGCTGGCGACGACGCGAGTACATGTTGAAGAAGAAGGTGGTTTCCCTCATTGAACTCCGTGGCCTGTTGGCAGGCCTGCAGCAGGCGCAGATGCTGCCCACCAGCCACATGGAGCGGCAGGCGGTGCCACTCGCGCAGGATAGCGGACACCGACCTGGCGTACTCCGCATCAACCAGCTGACCCAAGCCTGAGGTGGCAGGCGACGACGCGGAAGAGGTGGCCGAATCGGCCTGGGCCGAGGTCCCGCCTTGTACGCCGCTGCCAGCGTCAAGGTCGCCAGAACCGTGAAGACCCGTGGCACGACGACCCAGAATGCAAATGGACGAGTTAAGCAGAGCGCAATGCCACTGATCGGATATGGGCTGCTCGTTGGTCAGCTGTTAGTGGATAGAAGGCACTAGTAGTACAATTTAGGCGTCATGTTACCATTAAAAATTATAATGACACTAAACGAAAGATCAGATCTGTCTTTCGAAGACCACTGCTGTTAAGGATCAAGCGAAGGTTAGGTCGACGAAATCTTTGATATGCCAAGCGTATATAAGCTTAAGCGAGTCAATGGGGACACGAGCGGCCACGTATCTTTTCCTTCTCCTTAATAACGCAACTTTTGTGTCTGTCTACACATATACCGACTCAATCTACACACACAACAGCCAGCAGTGCGTCCTTTCCCACTCATCCCTCGTTACTAGTCGTGAGACTGAGCAAAAAACCACAAACAGAAAACATTTGCTCACTTATTTGAAATGCTGTTCGAGTTAAACACCCACCCTGAAAAAGCCAAAAATGCGTTTGTTCCCAAAACCTCACCGCTGACAGCAGAGATGACACTTCCGACCAGTCCTTGCGTCGCCAAGAGGATTCAAGGCGCACCAAGTTTGCCAGCGCCGAAATGCCAAAGGTCTCCCCAGAGTCCCTCGACCCGCCAGTGCCACCAGGAATCGAACTGCCCCCACTGGAGCTGTAGAGGCCGGCCAGTGAGTCCAGATTCTCCCACTGACCCATCTGTTGCAAAGCTCTAAATAGAGTTGGGAACTTAAGTATACAGGACGACTGCCATCCATCTACTGGTGGTGTTTGGAAATCTAGCATACGTCACCGGAGCCAATGTGCCATTCGTGTATTAGTCCGCACTCGCCTTCCTTCTTCAAGTGATGGTGTGCCCTTCAACTGGGTAAATGGCATTAAAATTCAGTGGCATTACACACGCTACTAGTAGCCAAAAATTACCTTTTCCACTGTTCAAATGACATTGCTGAGCAACAAAATTCCACCCCATCCCTAATATTGAATACCAAACTTCTGGGAAATGCGATAAAGGTACTTTGAAGCCATGGCTAAAGTGCTCAGGGGAAATTGGCATTAGCTATAACCATTCATACTAACCATAATGGATCAAATTTCATGGGTTCTAAAAAAACATACTTCCGATAGAAAAGAGTGTAATACCTCATGGAATACTCGACACACTTCTTCCGATTGATGGATTCAGAGCCATTTATTGAGAGGCCGGGTGTAGTCACTTCTAACTCAGCAGGGACAAAAGACACTCCGACCCCGTCGCCACCTCTGCTGCTGCTGCTGCCGTTATTGGAACTCTGGTGACCGAGGACATTGCCAAAAGAGTCCAGGGCCAGAGTGTAGCGGCCTTGCGAGAGACGAATCATCGCCGTCATGAAGTCCGTGATTCTGTATACATAAGATGAAAGGAAGCAGTTTTCCGTTATGCCAAAAAATCTCTCCGACTACCTTTGATAGTACGAACCCAAGAAGTTGTGTACCAATACAAAATCCCGACACCAAGGGACCCATGTACTCACCGTTCAGGCGGGAAGCGCAGCCCATTGCCACAAAGACCTCTGAGTCGCTGACTGGGAGGGGTAGTGAAGGAGGAGAGACGATGCCACCAGGCGGCGACAACGTAGTCGAGGTCGCAGCAGCCACCGCCCGCCCTGCGCTCGTAGAGGGAGAGGAGCGCGAGTGCTGCGTTGCCCAGGGGTACGTCCGTGGGGCGGCCGTTTGCCTCATTCACGCGCGCCTCCAGTGTCACCTCCGTGTCAACCGCCGTGTTGTACGTCTCCGACGCCAACGCCCGCTGAGCCTTCCAGCACATACTCTCCATCAGCAGCACCATGTTGTACCACTGTTGGGTTGTGTTGCCCAGAAACTAGAACAAACGGGAAGAATAGGTACCGCTATGCATTCACAGTAATGGTCAGTGAAAAAGGCTCCAAAGGAACCAACAAGTGAGTAGACACTCACGGCCATAAGTGGAAGCGGTAGAACGCCGAGCACATCATCCGAAGTAGAGGCCAGTCCTGCCAAGGTGAATCCCAGAGGACTAGGAACTGGGTCACTTGTTCCAACGTGCTCCTCTGAGGCCAGAAAATCGCGGAGGTGGTGCAACACGTCGGCACGTCGTTCAGAGCCCGAACGGGGGTCCAAGATGCCGTTGATGGTGCATGCAGGCATGTGGAGGGAGGCTGCGAAGGCGTTGTCCACTCCGGGGCACGCAAGGGCCGCCTCGCGAACCAGGAAGCGGTGCCACAGACAGTGCCATAACTGACCGAACATCTCGCTCGCAATCGCTGGGCTGCGATGCACCAGATCCAGAAAGCCACACAGAGTCTCCTGGAAGGACAACTATAAGAAGGAAATAAGCACTTAAGTTCACCTTTTTGCAAGGCAGGAAGATTAGACAAAGGAATTGTGCGAAAAACCCTATGCTCACATAAACTCATTACGATTCAAGCTAACCATTGACCATTTCTCTGTCTTTACACATCTACGTCTACGACTCATCCGTTCTCACGGAATGGACCAGTTCATTTGCGTACATTAAATGTCCAAAATTCCATGCTAGCACTGTCATCTTCCATCCATGACTGAAATTTATTTCAATCTTTTCACTATTTCAATCTCCTTCCTTTGGATTTACAAGTTCTTAAGCTAAACCTGACAATCGAAGCACAGGGAAGAGTGAATGGAATGCGACACAGAGCCAACAAAAGAGTGAGTCCATTGCTTCCGGTATCCGTTTACCCCTTTGACCCACACCTTCAATCGACCAAGCTTTGCTGACAGGCCGTTTTAGAAGAAACACCTACTCAGTCACACTGCACGAACGACTCACCTTCTTAATGTTATCATAGGCAGCCGCTTGCTGTTGCATAAGCTTTTCGAAATTTGGGTCCCTGCCTGAGGTAGTTGTGCTCATCGGTTCTCCACCGTCGAGAGGCTCGCAACGCACGGTCTTCTGAGAGCCAGACATGGTGTCGGATTTGAAATCACTTTGCTCCTGCATAGAAGCAAAACGGCCTTCTGGCTGGACAATGACTGAGGGACGACTGAAGTCTGCGTCGCAGAGCAGAACCTGTGGCAGAAAACCATATGGATTAATTGCTTACTCTCGAGTGAACTACACCTTTAAATCCAAGAGTAAAGTCCTCCGCATAAAAGAGAACCTAAAGGATTTTAGGAGATTACAGTTCATGATCTCAAAAAGGCGAAGCTTTAAGAGTGCAACCTAGAGCACTCAATAAAACTGGGGATAACTCACATCGAAGAAGACAGGGAGCCAGAACCAGTCCTTGTAGTAGGACTCGTCCCACTGCATCGAGAACAGCAAAAAAAGGAGTCGCACCAGTAGTTCACACTTTACGATGGGCGAAGTGGGAGTAGGTGGTGGTGGTGTCTCGCCTTCAGGATTCTCCTGCTCACCACCTTCCTTGGAGTTGTTGGAGGTCTTCGGTGACAGCTCGGGGAAAAAGACAGAGGTGATGATGTCCGAGTGGAGGAGGTAGAGACTCAGGAATTTCTCCCGCACGTCCGGCAGTGGACTCAGCATGGCACAACAGAAGGCCTGCTTCATTTTGACAAAGATATCGTAGTTCCTTACGGTAAGATTGGAGCAAACCTATGACGGTAGGAGTTGATGAAAAGCATTAAATTGAGGACTTCAGGAGTCTCTAGAACAAACCATCTAGAGAATTATAGTTAACAAGATATTCAAATCTTCTAGAGGTGATTAGGATAATCACCTATGCTTGAGCCACCAAAAATGTGCATTTGAACACGAAATAATAAATGATATACGCAATCCTCACTTTTGTGAAGCTAGGTGACCTACCGCCCAGCCAACTGGGTGATCAACGCTAGTCACAGGCAAAAAACGGTAGTGTCATAACGAACCCCATAAGAAGATTCACCAGTAATTACGACTTTGCAAGGCTTATTGCTGCTAAAACAAAACGAAAACATTGCTGCTCGATCTGTGAGATGTGGCAACACGTAACAACTACTAGCAGGGAACGCAATAGAGTGATATTGACTTTAAGGAAAATTGAAGACGTCAACCAACATTATTTAATAACAACGTAACCGCTGAGAAAAAACTATAAAAAATGGAAGAGGGGTAGCATGCAAGAGGGTTACCTGGTAGATACAGTCGAAGATGTCGCGGTAGACGTCGACGTTGGGATTGGGGGCCTCGCTCCAGCGCGGGAAGACGGTCCAGAGGCGCGCGAAGAAGGCGGAGCGCTCGCGGAGAGAAGGGGCGAAGTGCTCTTCCCCGCGCGGCACGCTGCCCCAGGCACTCAGGCAGCGCACCACCGCTCGCATCACGCGCGGCTCCCGCGGCCGTTCTAGCAACTGCATAAAGTCCGGCCCGAAGCCTAACTTGCGCGCCTCTGCGTTGATCACATTTAGCCGAGAGCGCAGCAGCTCCAGCGCCTGCAGCGTCATCTCCGTCAGCTCTACCACCACAAAAAGTACGCCAAAGTCAATCCAAACAAGGCTCTGTTTGCCTGCCAACGAATTAGCCCTCTACATAGCAACAGCTCTCTTGTCATAGCATTCGATTGCTATGTGGGCTTACCACCCTAATAGCGAAATAAGAGACTAGTCATCCAAAACACAACCGCAACGCGAAGGCGGATGATGTAATTGGTCAGCACGCGTGAAAGACCATTTATTAATAGTTTTACCATGTAGATACACTGCTATGTCTTAATGTGAATAGCAAGAGTCGTTTTAGAACGGCTGAAAATCGCACCAAGAGCTGCAGAATAGAGAGCATACCATTTTCCTTCTCTAGAAGAGATTTGGCCACATCTCCAGTGTTGACGATTTTCTCAAATTCAATTTTCCAGCCTTGAAAATGAGTATAAGCAAATCAAACAATTTAGAACATCCCATGAGCAGGATAATTATTTAAAATTTCCTACCACTTCCTAGTACAGTTTTATCAGGGACCCAACGTTCATTTATATTGATGCCTTGTCCATTACTTATCAATTAGACAACGTCTCAGAGCACCTTTTATATGACCGACAAGTTGGCGAAAGTCTAGTAGACTGAGAATCGCGGTTGGCCGATGTTTCTGAAGCAAAAACTCAGGCGGTCGACTTACGATTTAGAGTAGCTAGTTCTTGTTGTGAGGTTCCACCCGGAGTCGTGACCTCCTGCACAAGTTTATGGAAGGTTTTCATCAGTGAGGTCAGGTTGCGATCCACAAAGGCGTAGGGGTTGGTCGCCACTTGCTGCGACGTGGTTAGCAGACAGAATGCCGACTGCAACTTGATTATTAGGCCATCTTTTCGCACATTTCTACAAGTATGAGACATTTACGTGAGCTTACCCTTCCGCGAAGACGTTTAATGCGTCGAAGATAAACTTGAGGACGGAATCATAGATATCTTGTAGTTCAGCATAGCTAGTGATCCTCTGTCTGTTCGCCGATTCCGCAGGGTACTTTGTGAGCAGAGCCTTGAAGAGACCCGCCCAGGCCCTGATGAGACGGAAATTGGTACCGAAGCGTACGAGCAGGCTGATGAATGACTTGCTGAAGAATTTCACACCGTGTAACAGAGTGGGGCTATTCAAATTAGAATAGAGGACACGCAGAACTTCAATGGTCATGAGAGTCTGGGCGAAGGAAATGCTCTGCGCCTGAACGGGCGCGTGATTTTCATCGGTAGACAGAAAGCGATCGAGGAAACTAAGTCGCAGCTCACAGCCCTCCCCACCCCAGACCTCGCTAGACATGGCGGCCTCGATTAAAGCCAGCGCAGAACGTGCCGAGGCCTCCTGTGAAAGGCCATTGGGATTCGACTCGTTGGACTGACAAGCGAAACGAATGAGCAGAGATGCCATTTGATCGCGTTGGGTCTTCTCGAAAATCCTACACTCAGGATCGTTCAAGGCCTAAAAAGTCAGATAAACGAAACCTAGCTTAGCACTCGATCAGTTAGATGAATTGACCACGTGTTTCCCAATACACAGGAATAAGAGGAAAGTGTGCCAATGACTTCACCCCCTACCGAAGGACAAGTCAAAGCAATCCCAGTTGAGGTTGTGGGCTGAGGGACCTGAGACTCTCCTCTTTGAGATTGCTGCCGCTGAAACTTTTCAGCTTCCAATCGATTCGCATTGGCCCGAATGTCCCATCGCATGATGAGGTCGATCATCTCCAGAACCACTCTACGCTGGTCCACTGTTGTCTATTGGGGAGACACAAAGGCGTCAGAAATGACTAGTGAAACCCCATCGAGAAACATTTTGATATTATGAATGCGACTACCTTCTTAACAATCAAGTAACTATCTCTAAATTTGAAGATAGGCATTCATCAATTCAACTAACATCCGAAAAGAAACTAACAGGTCGGTGTAGTTTGAAGCTCATGATTTCAAACTCTATCCAAAATTATCACTACACCCTTGGGAGATTAGCTGTAAAAATATACCTTATATTAATGGAGGTACCTGAGTCTTACTAAAAATAAAAATGGTGCACCACCTGCTGAGCCGAGAGGCGTGAAATAACGGCGATGATGGAGTTAATTAGCAGGTGTCGGACGGGGAAGAAAATTTCCGAGTTCCTCAGTAGTATTCCACTGAATGTCATAAAAAAGAAACATTTAAATACAAAAGAATAAACTAGGCTCAAGCCAGGTAGCTAAAAAGGCACTTACAGCATGTGGACACTCATTGGAGCACTCTGGTCATCGACGAATATCTTCTTTGTCGTCAACGCAAGTAGTTTCTGTTGACAGATTAAAAATTCCAACGTGCTATTAATCACATTGAAAAATGAATTGGATTGCAACCATTACTGTATTCACGACAATTCAATTTAGTTTAGATCTGGGAACTTAGTATCTAAGTACAATTATTCTACACAATCTATCAGTACCTAAAAGAGCAGGCCATTTCTTTGAGCGACGAACGCAACTCTACATTTAAGCGCGAATGGTAACAACCCTCCCCACACCTGATGCCCACATTATTACACTTCAATCTACAAATAAACGCATCCGTCAAAAGTGTGTAGTAAGGAGGGGATTCCGGCGACAGCTGTGGCATGGAAATATCGCGCACACGGAGCTCTAAGGGGTGGCATGCAACCACAAAAAAATTAGTGCAACTCGCCTGTTCTTCCAGACCAGTGGCCCAGGCGGGGAGAAGGACGTCAAGGGAGGCGTTGACGATCTTTTTGGCCTCATTGGCGGAGCCCTTGGCGAGGCATATGAAGACCTGCATGGCGTGGTGCCCCATGAGACGTGGGAAGCGGCTAACGAGATGCGAGAGCACCTGCAGGCCCGTGTACTTCTCTTGCAGATCCACCGAATTCAGGTTGCTGCTGACGCAGTGCCACACGAAGTCCCTTATGGCCCGCAGCCGGTAGCTCTCCGTCCTAAAAGATGACGAGGAATTGAGGATGTAGTGTAAAGTGACCGATGTAAGATTTGGACCATGGTCGAAAAAGGTAAAGCAAGTTAGATGCAGCATCAATCGTTTCACCGGTGACCCAACACTTATATCTAGGTCTGAAAACAGTTTGATGCATAACACATTTACTCAAATATTAGTACCAATGTACCAAGAATTTTTGTTTACAGCTCCATTACCTCCCCGTGCCTAACGTTCCCCACCCAGATTAGCAATGACAAAAGAATTTGGTTATCATCTACCAGATTCGCCTACCACATATGGTTACGACACCCGACTCAACGGTTTTGTCTTGAATAAAGTTTGCCTAGTTATTATTGGCCAGGCTTCCAAAGTCAAAATTCGTCTTTCCACTTAAATCAACTGGCAAATAGGGCTTGTAAACTTCATTGTCTAGGGCACGAATATGAAGGCATCTCCAGTCACATAATGCAGCGATACGACACCAGAACAAACCGTGAAGTACAGACTTTTAAGGGTGTCATTCAAAACTTGGAAGTAGGAAGACTTACTCGAGAGCGTTATCTTGGATGTACTCAGAAGCGTAGTAGATGAAGAGGCAGCAAAGCTGGTAGTACATGATCCGAAGACCCATGCATGTCCTGGTCGCCTCATCATCCAAGAGTTTGACCAAAATGTGCACTAGGTCGCTGTCTACAGGTGCAAGAAATTGCCATTGAAGCCAAAAGACAACCTGATCACCACCGTATGATAGGATCACGAGTTAATCTTACCATTTGGTCTCTCGGGGTCAGCTGGCTGCCCTAGTGCGACAAGCTGGGTGGCATCTACTTCCAAAGCGCGTTTTAAACAAGGGAGGATGAGTTGGGCAAGCAGCTTCTGTTGGGCTTCTGGGGTGATCAAATACTGCTGAACAGAAGTCAAAATATCTTCGCTGTCGCCACATCCTCCGAAAATAACGGCTGGAAATCCTGGCTCTTCTGAGATTTGGGCCACCGGAAGCTGCTTCTTCCTGCCGCCACTAAACGAAGAGGAAGTTGCTCCGGAGGCAGTTTTGGTCTTGGCGCCCTCCTCCTCCTGTTGACGACAACGACGGCGGAGGTAGTGATGGTAAAAGTGGAGAAAGACTGAGCGACACCAGGGGACCGAAGCGGTTTGGGCAAGGCACTGCAGGCGCGCGGGCAGTGGGTTGTAGCCCACACAACGATGACGCAACATGCCCGCCACTAGGCAGAAGAGGAGGTCGTAGTCTGTAGGGCGAGCACTGAAGGAAGAGACGAAAATTTACACGTTACTAAGAGATAAGGGATGATATGCAGACGGTTGTTATGGAAAATTAAGAATAAACTTATGTATGTTCGATAATAGCTTTAAAACATACTCAGCACAAGCCATTAAGATGTCCAGAAGAATGAGAGGCTCATCCACATGCGAAATGTCAGTTAGCCCAGAGAAGACGCGCACGGAGTTCAGGGCCTCCTGTGAGGCCACGCCAGCAATGGAACCCGAGGGGGAGTTGGAGGAGACCCTGCCCATCATCCAATCATCGTCGTCCTCTTGCAGCAGAGTGTTGAAGTCCGCCCCGAGTTGTGTTTGTTGTAGCTGGATAAGAGTAAGACGCGAATGCCGGCGCCAGAAGCTGGCGCAGCACCACAGATCGAGGACCGCGCGGAGAGCGGGCGCGTTGGCGGCTGTGGCGCAGGTCAGGAGACTGCCCCCCTCGCCCTCACCACCAGATGCGGAGAGGGAAGCAAGCTGGGAATGAAGCCACTCGTGGCGCTGTTTGAAGAGTATGTGAAGCAGGCGTAGTGCCAGATAGGAGGGCGAAGCCCGAACGAGAGGACCATTGGGTTTCAGTAAACGGAGTGTTGACTTCTCAAAGAGCGTGCCTGACACACATAAGCAGACGGTATATTAGTAACACATTAAGAACTAAGACAAAATAATTATAAAAATAACACTAACCGGATTCCCTGTCGTCTAAGCCTATGCGTTCAACTAAGAAGGAAATATTTTGCTCCAGGTAGTCTATGATCGGTTTGCTCTCGGGCATCAACATCAGATTCTGCAAAGAACGTACCGTTTAAGAAACGAATATTTAGCGACTAGGATGCGTTTTGTCGTTAAGACTTGCCAGAAGTATTCGATGTGCATGACTATCGCTGGGAGTCGAAAAGCCCTCAAAGACGTGTCGCAGTGTGGCCTCCGGGAATCGGACGAGGAACCGAAGCAGGGGTCCCCGCAACGGACTGGTCTGCTCGATGCGCAGAGTTCGTTCCACTTGCATGACTTGAGTCAACAGAGGCTTAACGTACTTTTCTCCGGCCAAGGGGATAAGGGGAAAGAGCCCGATCAGGGCGACAATCAAGTCAAGTGACTTGGTAATCACATTGGCACTATTTGTGTTGACCAGATTGTTCAAAAAGCTCTGTGAAAATTCAACACATGATGATGAATTTACATAGGCAACTTGAGAAGAGAATACAATGACACGGATTCTTACGTAGATTGTTTCACAGAAACGTTCGCTAAATGTGCAGGGGAACAGTTCTGCACAGTAGGCTAACTGGCGCAAATTGGCAAGGCGAATGGTGCCGGGCTGGCGGAAGTTGGGGAGAATGGGCTTAACAAAGGCGCTGCGTAGCTCCGAGTCGATGCTGGAGTGTTGCACGAAGTACTGGGTGCACTCAAACACAGGCACGTGGACAGCGGCATTATCCGAGCACACACCTAAGCAAAAGATATTTTGTACTGCTGAACCGAACAAATAAATGTCAAATTTCACGTTCAACAGTTCAGGAATGCGTAAATGGACAATCAAATACAATCGACCATTACAAAAACGCTTACTATAGGATCCTGTAAAGATAGACACCATATTCACTGAGCCCTGACCAGTCTCCGAGCGCCAGGGACTTGCGTATAGGCAGGTAGCAGCCTCTGTGGAAACCTTCCTCCACGGATAAAGATCCGAGAGAAAAAGCCCACTTAAGCAAAGAAGTACTGCACCGCACCCGAGGAGCTCACTGCGACTCAGTACCTGGGCCTTCTCCCAGACCACAGTCGAAGGCAATTCAAGTTCCAACAATGACTCCATTTATTTGCCTTTCCCTTACATAACTGCAATTATGCTTTAAGTAACAGTAGCTCACTAGGCCATTCCAAGTTGATAATTACCTAGGGCACAATGCACAAACGAAGCACGTGCATTTCTCTGACCTTAGAATCGGGCACCTCGATGCCTGCCCATCTTCTACCATATCTTTGACCACACACACTTCAAACGCCGTGGTCATACTGTCTATCTTTAAAAACTCGGAATCTGTGTCGAAGTGGCCAAACTCGGTGACGGTAAGACGTGGTATAATTCCGGAGGGCAAACAATGGGCCCTAGCTCGAACTTTTGGTTGTTCTTCTCACCAGGCACATGTCCGTTTATTTCCTTGGTCGTAACAAACATACATCGACACTGAGTCAAGGCAGACAACGGAGCGCACACGTCGAAGCCGCGGTTTCGACAACGACCAGAGAATCTTACTTCGTTCTCCCTCAGCTGTATCACCAATGGCCTCGACTATTGCCTCATAAGACAGCACTACACAGTGTTGCCGCCCTCCAATTCTAGGCCGAGCTCATCAAGACGAATTTCAATAAAGACCAATACCTTAAGCCGTAGCTTTACCGCCCTACCACAAATGGATGCGAGTTTACCTCCGCCGCCAGAGCCCCAGCTTAAGGAAGCAGTTTCGTTTAAGCATGATTGCATCGCCATCGGTAGGAACCTAAGACCCATTAAATTATTTCCTTTAATTGTAACCACACCATTTATGTATCAAGGCGATAGGAATTTACGGTGTTACGAGCTGCAACGTCCAGATATCTAAGTGCTGATTGTAGCGAAGCCTACGTGCACCTTGATGCGCGGTACCAGATGCCCATACACCTCATTTGCTACACACTAATCCTTCAACGAGGACCAAAGCTACGCCACATCTGCAAGCAACTGCATTATCACACCTACGCCCCAGGGTATCACCAGGCGAGCCGAGCTGCCTAGCCATCTAAAGCGCCGGGTCAGATGCGCGGGCAACAAGGGGGCCTTGCAAGGCACCATAAGCTGGAAAACCTCAGAGCATAACAGCGGAGTATACAGACGCTTCAAGTAGTGTTTTTGAAAGTGCTTTAGTCGCTCAAGCTCATGTGCAGTACACGGACGCTTCCATTAGTATTTTTTTACAACTTAGCGCCTAGGACAAGAATAGCCATCAATCTATTCTCAGAAAGGAACTGGCCGCCACCCTACACCACGACGGGCATTGAATCCACATCTACCGTCCGTCTGACGGGTGGTCTGCGTGGTAACGATTCGTTTGCAAATCGAAAAGACCCACCCTTGAAGAGCGCCGCGAGAATGACGGACTTTTGCGTTTCTATGTAATGCATGGTGGAGAGCACTTGGGCGGCCACGATTTTGAGCTCGATGGCCATTTGGAGATGCAGTGTTGAATAGACGGTCTGCTGCGACTGACTGACGCGTCCTGCTGGAGCACCAGCTGTAATCTGGGGGATGAGCGGCAGCTGGGGTAGTGCTTCCTCCGCAATGGCGCGTAAGTCGGCCAGGAAACGGTTGTCGCAGCGACGATTTGCAGGGCTGTAGTGCAGCACACCAGCTCCCTCAGGGGCTTCTCGGCACAAGAAGTAATTGGTTTCCTGCAGGCAGGGCAGGCGAAAGTGGCATCTTTTGCCTTTAAATACCCAACAATGGGGAATATCTTAAGGTGTCTGATTAGCAATCACTGGGATCGAGGTTATATTAGGCAAACCAGAAAAAAAACTGTACGAGTGGATAGCGCTACTGCTTTGATCAACTAAAGATAATGATGCAAGTAGTACAGGCTTTTCCGTTGACTAGACTGGATTTTAAGAGGCATGTATATAAAGCCAAAATCGAGGGAGATGATATTAGAACCAACCAGAACGGCAATCTGCGTGGAAGTTGGCAGGCTAGAGAGTCGTTGATATTTTTGTTTCGGTGGGAGCCAAGAGTCAATTAGATGGATGTGCGGTTTCAGTAAGGTACTCAGAGGAATAGACAGGCATTCGGCAATGGTAGCGAGAAGAGTCCGTACATGAACTCGAACTACCTTTGTCTCGCTTAGCAGAGATTCAACCAATTCGGGTAAAACAGTCGTCATGAGAGAGGTCTGAAAGGTGGAAAATCAGACATGAAAAGCTGTCAAGGTCAATCCCAGATGATCGACGAAAAGTTCAAGTACCTGTGAAATAGCCTCCGACGGTCCCGTAGACATATCCATGAATTCCACCTCCTCCATGAGCTGCTGGATAGGAGAGTCCGATTCATCTTTCAGCCTGCTGCCCGGAGTGCGCTTCTTGCCACTGCTAACAATAGCACCACCTGCTCCACCGCGCCTGCGCTTGCCCGCAGAGGCGCGTTTGAAGCACGGGTCGATCACTTGTCCCGCGCCAGAGGAGGAAGTCGGGATGGAGGCAGCGCCAGTGGCGGCGGCCTCCGCAGTAAACACCAATTGCACGATGCTCTTCGAGCACTGCTGAGCTAGTGCCAGGGCCCCCTGGCCCAGTTGGTTGGTGAGATCGTGCAGAGCAAGCAGCAGACCACGGAGGAAGACCAAGAGGTGCTCTCGGAACCAAGTGACTGGGAGGCGGTCGCATAGGTGGAGGAGTATGCTACACCCACCCCACTTCACGTACCTGTTAGAGATCGGGTGAAAAGAGATGAACAGCGGTCTAAAGAGACTTAATGACTAATTACGATCGAGTAAAAACTAACCATGCGGGATGGTAGAGCATGTTCGTGACGGCTTTAACAAGGTACCGCATCATCGGTAGGCGGATGAGTATATCACCAGGGCTGTTCTGGATCAATCCCTCCGCACTAAGAGCGGCGTTAATGAAGGCAGTCGCAGATTTGATGAGCTCGTCCAAGAGGAGGCACCCGGGCCGCACCATTTCCTTATCTTCGAAACCAAAAATGAAGCAAATTGCTTCAATCAGTACTCTGCAATCGAGGGGCTGACCTTTTCCAGGTACCTAGTTGGAAAAGACGATACCTTCAGCTAGCTGGATAAGCAAAATACGAATTCGCTCATGAACTTTATCAACTAACCGGGTCGAAGTGTGTCCGAGGCTCCTCTAGGAGACCAATAAGTGTCAAATGACGCACAAGGAAGGTCATGAAGGATCCACAATCGGCAATGGGCGGGTTAATGCAGGTTGATAGAAAAACACCTCCAACAACACGCACCATTACGAGATGATAGATACCTGCAAGCAGCCAATAAAAAATGAATGATAATGCAAAGGATAAGCATACACAAGATAGAGATTTAATTAACTTACTCGGCTTATCGTCGAACAAGCTTGGCTGAGTGATTCGGGAAGCCTTGCGAATGACCTCACAGAGACGATGAACAGGGTAAGGCGGGAGGCTTTCAAAGAAGACACCAGACATGAATCCTGCGATGGTTTGAGAGGAACTCTGGAGGCCAAGAGAGGATACGCAGATGCCCCGGAGGAAGTGCCAAGCGCGCAGACGGCACAGGTGGTCGACAGCGGGCTCTTGAATGCTCTCAACAGCGAAATCGACGAGGCTGCGAATGGGGATATCAACGGGGTGGGTAGGGAACTCGTGGAGCCAGAAACGCAGCAAAGGTCCGCTCTCACCGCAATTGGCACTCAGGTTCAATCGCTGCACCGATGAAATGTCGGCCCTGTTAAAGCGACCTAATTTGCCTAGGACCTTTGAACCCAGACCAAATGAATCAAGACGTAGTACTTACAAAATTCCACCAAGCCAGCGAGATACTCACCTTGCAAGCCATCTTTTGAATATGTTCGGATTGGGAGTGCATGGAAGTGTAGAGGCCCATGAGCATGTCACCTCGTACCTGGTAAAGATGCTGATAGAGGAAATCAGCCGACATATTGTCGACGCACAGCTCCATTGTCCGCAAACCCTAAAAATAGGCATAAATATAGCCAACCTTAAAAACCCTCTTCAATTTCAGTTACAGAACTATGGTCAGTCAAATAACCGTCATAAAGTAAATCCAACTAGAGCGACCTTGGCAATGAAATTCCAAAGCTTTCTGGCAGATATATTGATATTCTGCCATAGTCCGTAGTGAAGAGTTATAAAATACCAAGGGCCTAGTCGGAGTTGTACGTGAGATTTGTTTCCCTGCAGCTGCCTCCAACCACTTCCGGTGAATTCAACCTCCCCCCTTCTCATGGAGAGACCGAGCACAATTACCTGCGACACCGTGTTGGAAGAGATCACGTAGGTGATTGGTTCCATGAGAAGGGTGAGGTAGGGCATGAGGGCCGATAAGCGCACAGGCACAATGACACACAGTTCACCCAGGAGGTCCCGTATGTGTGTCCGATGTGATGCACGCAAAAGCCTGTTGAGAGTGATCAGCATCTCTGGCAGGAGAGGGAAGAACTCCTGATAGAGCTTGTCATGTGCCCCACCTCCTATGGAGCGGAAAAGCGCGCGCAGCAGTGAAAGGTAGGCAAAGGGCTCGCGTGCCTCCATACAGCACCGCATACTACCTTGCACTATCTTCTGCAAATGCATCTGTAATGTACAAATTCATCATTAGTACCCCACTTTTACGACTAAGAGTTGAGCAGTGATGGACGTGATATTCCTCTCAAACATTATTCATCAACTTCGGCAATATACTACCTCTTCTAGGAAACTCGATTTATTTTTTTAAACAGTCGGGATAATGTACAAGTCGTCGACGATAGATATTTCGAAAAAAGAAAAAGGACAAAGGTTTATTCGGTGTGAAGACGATTTCAAGGCTACGTAGGGTCTTGAATGAACTATGATCAAGACCAAATAATTAACGTTAATCTGACATTCAATGAAAAACATCGCTAGGCGTCATCAAAAGTGGAGTTTGATGACTATCTAACCGGTCTTAGTGCCTATCTTTACCGGTCTTAGATTTGAAGACTCAAAAATTAACTCGGTCAAACACTGTGGAACTAAACCTCATATATTAGATAGCTAGTTTTTCGCTAACTTGCCTTCATAATGTACTCGTTATCAGTGCCACTCATGTTGACAGCCTGGAAGCAGAGCTTGAGGAGCCGCATGTAGATGCCCGAGAGATCCGTTCCTCCTTTTCGGCGAAGAAAAGCCAAGTAAATTGGGTAATCCATTACATCTTATTCAATAAAAGGCTAAATCGCTCAGCTAAAAGGCAGAGAAACTAAACATACCTCCAACTTTATCCAGACGCTCAACCATATAAGAGAGCAAAATATTGCTAAAATTAGAAGTCTGGCTGGCTTGGCTCAGGATCTGATAGGCGAAGTTTGGATGGAGGAAGGGGTTTCTTCGGCACCATTCAATAATGTACTGCAGGGGAAAGAAAGAGACGGAAAGTCATTAAGTTGGGGGCATAGAAACAAATAGGCGATTAAGCAACGAACCTCAGTCTTGGGGGTGAAAATCTCATTGAAAGAGGTCGAACTGACGGGCACGAAAGCCATTGCCAGGTGCTCCAATGTGCTTCGCTCCTCCTGATACTTCATTCCTGAGTTGGAGCTAACGTTTCAAAAACACTTATCATACAGTTTATGCATCTATTAAACACTAGCAATACACAGCTGAAGCTCAGCTTCAGATCAAATGGTCACAATCAATCTTAAATTATTGCATTCCAACGACCTTTCTCAAAGACCAATGAGTTTCACCACACCGAAAATAACCTATTTATGACTGCCTTGATCCTATTGAGATTTGGTGTTTGTCTAGAGTGGTAAATTGCATGGCATCCACAATATTGGTTTGCCGACACAATAAATTTAGCTGACATGGTGCCAGTGCATTTACATTCAAAAACCCTTAAAGCAACCGAAGTGCAACTAGAAATGTCAACTTGATAATTTCTTGGAGACGTCAAAACGTACTTGCGGATATACAATTGATCGTCTTTTGAGACGATCCGAAAGACTTCTACCAACCGAAGCCCATAGGTGAGATAGTCAGAGAGAACGGCTACTTCGGCTGGCGTCAGCTGATTGGGGGCGGAAGGCATGGCATCGCCAATGATGAGACCACTGTCCTCTGAATCCGAGCGATGTGGGCACTGACAGAGGGACTTGACAATGGACCGGATACCCGGAATAAGAGTCTTTATACAGGATTTGACGTCGCTAAGGCTGACATGGGGTATCAAGGAGGCTTCGGAGACAAGGACCTTCAAAAGGTTAAGAAGTTGAGCGATGGGTTGGAGTGTGTATCACGAAGGGCAGTGCTAGCAAATACTTACGATTTCCTTTTTAGTCTCTAAGGTGCTGGCGACATCGGAAGTGATCTGTTCGTCCTTTACATGCGTCTTAATTTCGGTAGCCCCTTTAGACTCTTCCTTCACGCTAAAATCAATAATGAATCTGATCGACAGAGGATATTTGTTAACCATAAGCAGCTCCCAAATGAAGCAACTAGAATGGACTGTCGTGACCATTGGGCAAGTGCATCAGCCAATAATATTTATTTAAGAACGCAAACAACACCATAAAAGACCAAAACCTTCATGAGTCGTTAAGTTTACAAGCAACAAACATACCACCGAGCCTCGAGTTCAGGTATATGTCTCTCAGCAAGGATGCGACATTTAAGGACACACACGTAAAGGATGTGAAAGAGAATGCGCCGAGCATTGCCGGCAGGGATCTGGCGTCTGTTCGGGTGCTGCTGTTCCACCGCATGGTGTTGCGTGCCCAGTTCAGACGAGCGCAGCCGCAGGCAGTCAGAGAGGTTAAAGAAAACTCGCTGGCTCACTTGCTGGATGGAGAAGGGAAGTGAATCGTCGAAGAAGTTGTGGGTAAACAGGTCGATCGCCTTGGCGATCTTACTGATGGTCAGGTCGTCGCGAAGGTGATGTACCAAGTCAGCTAGAGTGCTGTAGGACAGAGGTCTGCGCAGCAAATAGAAAATCCATAATTTTGGTGACACGACAAGTTGAGAGTTCCGGCCCCACACAATCAGACCATTTCAGCCGTTTTACCCGACGCTAGACAAAAGACCTTCCAATTGCAAGCCAAAAGTACACTATTGCACGTGATTGCGTTCTCACAGGTTAGACTTTGAATTCATCTTGTTTGAATACTAGCGATGTCCGTATACGTCGCATTAGAAGATTCATTTCACATAGTGCAGATTAAATTAAAATAGACGAAAAATGCCCAAGATTGTTTCAGAGGTTTCAATAATTATTACAGGACACTGAAAATAACTATTGACTAAAAGTGCTTGTTTAACAGCCTTGTGAACACAACTCACTGTAAAAGAGTAAATGAGACATTTGAGAAGCACTGAAAGGAACGAGTAATTTACCGCAGATAATCACGGACGGTATAACCTCTACCGATCGAAATATTGTCCTCCATCATTTCATCGACCACAGGGAGGAATTCTAGGATACAAAAGAATATTAACGAATCCAATTTCTCAAAATATGACTGAACAAGAACTAAAGGATAAAATTCTATACTGTCTGGGCCGCGATCTCTAAAGCGGCCCCAGCCAATGGCAAGGCAATCGATGCAGAGCTTACAGCAAGGTGCTTTGTTCAACTGTTTCAGTTTTGTAAATGCCAGGAAAGGTATTCAGAGAAACGGCTACGCTATGCATTAGTGCTCACTAGAGCGATTTGTTTATGAATGAAATTACAAGACTCCGGTGGCGGACCTAAGTTGGTGCCTTTATGGAGGAGGAATTTCTACTATGCATGTGTCAACCACTATTAGGCCTCATCGTGCTTCGCCCGTTCGTGGACAGGGGTCTAACAACTAAATAAAGGTGAATAACAAGGCGAAAAATTCTTAAACTGATTTGAATAAAACATTTGTCATCAATAGAAACTTTACCCTTGACCAAAACAGAGACATCAGTTCGTACTTTTAAGACCATTTTATAATCTCAATACACCTAAACATGGAACAAAGGGGCCGAGCTGTCGATGACTTCAAGAATTCATTCAACAATCGGATTCGCGAAATTACCACTGCATCCGCACTTTGGGCACGAATTTAAAGCAAAAAGTTGGGAAGCCTACTTATTCGCAATTCCTGAGAGCTGAGAATGTGCCGAGTTGCAATAAAGAACTCCTTTCTCATGTTTGTCACCGTCGGTGGGCAGGTGTGCATGAGGTTCATCATGCCCTTCACTAATGCTACCGAATGCTGCTCGATCACAGCCTACAAAAAACAAAGACATAGAACTTGCAGTACCTCGGAAATATAGCAGAATAAGGTGAGACATACCCCATATATTTTCATTACGTAGGCCAGAAACGAGAGCGTCTTGACTTGGGCAGCCATAAAGTCAAGATATTTGCTCTTCTTGTAGGCATCAGTTTGTCTTTTAGGGAAAACAATATTGCATAGTTATGCGACGTCCGTGTATGAAAAATCATCCTTGCTCAAAGCGACTTACAATTGTTCAAAAGGTGGTCTAAGGTTAATGAATTCCATTATGGTGGGTATAGAATCGATGACGTGGTGGTTAATCGAGCTTTTGAACAGTTGATATAGCAGAACAACAAGAATGGGAATTTCTTGCATCACCTTCAGAGAAAGCGAGCCCCTAGGTAAAATATGACACTAGTAAATAAAAGTGAATATACACAAAGAGAAACATACGACTGTTACAGCGCCTGGACCCGGCCTTTTAACTTTGACCGGTAGCATTGAGAAAAGGCCGGGCAATATCAGATCGACTTTCAGCTCTTTCAAACTCGCTACTTCATATACAGGATCCGGCTTGAATATGTTCTGAGCCTGGTTTCTGAGATTGCGGTACATACGGTGTATAAAATCCAGAAAGTGATTGACCTATGGAGCAACGATATTTACACTTAATTTAATCTCACTTGTTCAGAAAAAGGTGGGCGATACATTTTGTGAAGCTCCATCACCAATTTTACACATAATAAGACGTTATCTTCATTATCATGCTACAGAAATTATAGAGCATATTCTATTATACCTGCACGACATGAAATAATAAGCGGAGGGCATTAGGTATATGAAGCCTATAGAAATCGATAGTACGGAGCTTGAACATTATTTCGAGCACCACGTGTCTTAGACGATTCTGTGGCGATTCTTTTATGAACTGTACTTCTGTTTCATACAGAAGGTTGTTCAATGCATCAAAGAGCTCAATACTACTCTTTCGCAACTCATCATCTGGCGGAGGATTCTAGAAATTGAGAAATGTACATTAAGAAGTAAGTACTTCAAGCAACCCGCACAATTCAGTGCCAGAATTTATACGTTCGTAGATTGCTACAGGAAAGGTAATATGTGCGACAAGTTAAACGTACGAATACTAGTATTAAATAAACTCCTTAACAGCGTTTTCACTTTCGATTCTTGGGCAGAAGTAATGACTTTCACAACGCCAACACTGCTATTGCCTTCCGCTCTATCCATGAGCGCAATGCACCTCAAAGTTAACTTAAACTACGCGCCTATGGTCTATGCATATTCAAAAATTGGATCCGATGTTTATATATGGCCATATGGCCTTCAAAAGTAGTCGTAAACCTTCAGTTTCATATTTCTATTAATTGCGAGATTTATTAATTTATGTGGTTCTAGTAGTTCCTTTTAAAAACACATTTGTTAACCCAGTGTATGATTATATGCTCAGCCGCATTAACGGTGCATACACTTCAAATTTTATTGAATTATTCCTATAATCTTGAGTCCGAGTCTTTAGCAACGGCCGATACTGTCAAATAAAATACACTGATTTAAAAAATCAGATGCATTATGTCTAAGCAATTACCGTCTATACAGACCTTACTCATCCCCTCGTTAAATATCCACTAATTGTTTCCCATAATAACCTTCTCTTTATACACAATAAGACAGAAAAAGTAGTTTCCCCAAGAGTATAGTCATATATATATATATATAAAGCAGTCATACTGCGGTAATTACCCGACTCAGTATTTCCGAAGTTTGTTATTAGCTTAAGTATAGTGCTATTATCGTTATCCTTCGAAATCCTGAACTGTAAGCCTGAGTGAATCCCCCTGTCTATTTTAAACCAGCCTAGGTTGGAGGATACCAAGATTTAATCTTGGGAATACTCAGTACAACGAGAGTAAAATAAATCAAATAACATAAGACCAAATGGAAAAATATGTTGGAGAGCTAATAATCTTTAGATTAAGCAAGATAGACCGATCATACTTCATTGATATTAACGAAAAGTAGTTTATAAACAACAGAGAATCAGTCACAATTCTGATATCACTAATAGTGATTTTGAAATTCAAAGTCCATTCGCAGGGATTAAAATGTCACAGCCTTCTAGTTCTTGCCAGTCGATTTTCTAGACAAGAAATTTGTTTCGAGGCAAAATTTGGAGGACATCAAGAACTATAATTTTTGTAATATGCCTTTGGATTGCGCAAGATATGGAAATCTGTTATTGTGAAATCGACAGATAGAAAGTTGAGCAGATTTGTACCAGTAGGTTTTCTATTATTATAATAATAAATCCCACAGGTTAATCAATCAATTTTAAACTATTTCTTCTTAATATGTTGACTGAAGGTCAATTCGAGCATTGTAATTTTTCGCAAGTTTCTGTCCTATTCGTCGGTTGTAAGGTTAAGTATAGTTGCTTAGGTATTTTAAAACTTAATGACATTTCCAAACAGTATCCTCTAAAACTGAACTTCGCAAAAGCTTTTTAATATAGGGAAGCTATGTCTCACTCATATGTTGCCGGTCGCTTCACTATTCCACCCTCCTTCGACTTCAAGTAAGTTATTATTTATTGAGTAATTTAAGGATCCTCCCAAATAAATCAAAGAATGTTGCAGTTATTTCTATCATTGGGTCGGCAGATTCACTCAATCAACGTTTCACGACCGAATTGGTTGATGATTTTCTTGGACAATTTCCTTTCTCCCTTCAGTGTGTGAAGGTAATATGTTTGACAAATAAATCATCAATTATTTTAGAGCGTGATCACTGGCTACTATGACTGTGAGCGTCAGCTGATCTTTTTACACTATCGGGATACAGAAAAGCTGTTTACGGAATTGATGGAGCACTCTAATGTAGTTAATGGTTTAGTAACACCTATATTAGAATTATGGAGGAGTTTTGGAAGACTTTGATTCGGAACGTTTGAAATGTGTCTACTTTCTATTTCAGGTCTCCCACTTTCTCATTGTAGGTCCATTGAATTTCAAATTTTATGTTAGGTCTCCACATTCGGTACTGCCCTTGACACAAGATATGTGAGCTTACTCAAATTAATAAACCATCTGAGGTGGGTTATAAGTTGTCATAATCTGCTGCAGAAATGCATTCTGTCCCCTCGTTGAAAATTTAGTTCGTGCAATACCTCTTCCGCGCTATTGTATGTCCTTGGGTCGAATAGCGTTACCGCGACTTCTCTTTGTTTTCAAGCTTCCACCCACGATAGCCGTCAGGAAAATGGTTTTGGTAAGTTTTCATTTTAGATATTTTCCTTTTTACAGAACCGTGATAGTCTGCTTCAATTTGAGAGAAACCTCTCACTGCAAATCTACAATGTATTTAAAGAAAGTGGACTATTCACTGGGTAAGTGCGCTATTAGTTTTATCCTTTGGAGCATCCTTTAAATTGACTTCAATACGTCAGGCAGAGTTTCGCCTGTTTGTTATACTTTTACACTAAAGTCATAAGTTGCGAGGGAGTGTGTATGGATTTCTTGGTTTCATAGCTCTGCTTTGGTAGTGTCTAGTTCACATAGCCTGAAGGGTGGTTTTCTGTATTTTTAAGTACGAATGAACATTGTGAGTTGTAAAAATTTTCATTCTGTTTTGCTTTTTCTAGGGCTCCAGGGGACAGGTTGTTCGATCTAAAGGGCTACAGTTACGTATCCACACTACTGCCCGATGCTCTCGAGGGTCCAACAAGTCACTCAAGCAGCACCAATCTGGCTCAGTTCTATCTGGAAGAACTTGTCGCTGACCTCCCCGAGGGACCACTGGACTTCTGCGGCGATGTCAGCGAGACTATTTGTAACCGAAAGGCACAACCTCCGTGCAATCTCTATGCCCCGCCTTCCGCACCCGACAAACGGGGCTTCCAGGCTTTCCTCCAGTGCACCTTGTCATCTTTCATGGAGGAGGTCGCGACAGATGAAAAGACTGACTCCAACTCAGTAGAGTTGCCGTCGGGGAAATCGTGGTTTATTGTAAGTCGGTTACGAGGTCCCTTTTCTACCTCACTCCAGGTTCCGGAATTCAGTTTGGTCCCGGAGAATAAGACAATTGCTTTTTTTACAAATTTGTAATACAAGTAAATGCAGCTGAGTCACTCGTCGGTAATGTCGGGTAGGCAATAAAAGGCATACGTCGGTAAACTTTTTAATACGTTTTCGCCCTCAACTAGGAAGATATAAAAGGCTTCTGGGAAGTATATATTTGCACCCCTTTCAGACGTGCTACAAGCTTTACTGCAGCCTCTTCGCCAACGTTGATGCTGCTGCAACAGGAGTTGGGGGCGAGGAGGGCACAGATGTGACAGTGAGTCATCGCTGGAACCAGATCTTCTCGGACGAAGGTGACTCTACGCCATCAGCGACTGGAGCTGGTCAGCTACGTCTGGCTGCCTCACAAGCACAGGTCGACCGAAAACTCTCTGCTGTATGCTGCGAGTCGGCTCTCACCGCCTCAGAGGCGCATTATCGTGAGGCCATGCCTCCACACTACTCTCGGACTTTCCATATAGCCAAGGTTAATGTCTATAAACCCCCATAACTAAGTGCGTCTTCTTAGCACACCTTTTACTTGATGGTAACTTTCAATCAATGCAAGAGCTTCGATCTAGTTAAAGCACAGGTTTAGCGTCATAAATATGAAATCGCCAGTGGTTATACGCCGCCTCAGCTCAGTTATCCGCGGGAACTTTTTTGAGTTCCTAACGTACGTACACTGTGGGCGCTAATCCTGCAGTTAGTTGGCAATGCTTGGCTTGAGAGTGCAGGCAGTAGCGTGGTTCTTCGACCGCCTAGGTTATCTCCTCGTACAACGTCCTCTTGAGTCTTGCGCGCGGCCCCAGTGTGCTGTCGAGCCTGGAGCAGCTGACACGTCGTCTGGCCCGGCTCTACCTCTCAGTGCGCGTGGGCTGCCCGGCGCTGCTGGCCTCAGGCCACCCCTGCCGCCAGGAGCTCCACACCGAGCCAGAACGCTTCCCTGGCCTGGCGCGTGCCCTCCTCGCCGTGCAGGAGACGGGCGGTGGCGAGGCAGGAGGGCAGACGGTGCCTCCGGTCGTGAGGCTTATTAAATTCCTGAAGAACGCACGCAAAGAGTCCCTCAGTGGTCTGCGAGGCGATAAGGGACGTAAGCGGGTCAAGGTGAGGGACTCAGTCCTTGCGGACTGCCTACAGGATATGCCACCTGGTGAGTTTTTCCACAGTGCAGTCCCTTCTAACAACCCGTGTCACGGTATGAAGACGAAATTTCCAACATTTTTTTCTCGCCTATGTAAGATAAATCTTTCGCGTCGTAGGGCTTGTGGGCCGCTGGCGCTACGCATGGCTGGAGGCGGCGGCCGCAGAAATGGAGGCAGTGCGCGGCCGCCTGGTGCTGTCAACGGTAGAACGGCTCACAGCTAGCGGCGTGCTCCCTCTCAGCTCTCCTGATGCGGGGAAGCCGATTGAAGGTCGGTCCGATGTTAAGAACAACGAGGAGCTCTTGGAGGCGGGGGCCCGGAGCTGTCTTCAACACCTCTCTGTGATGCCCCACCGCTCTGGACGTCGTCTCGTAAGCTATTGCAACTGTGGGCGCATGCAGGCACTCCGCGTGGATCCTTTCGACTACATCGATGCCAACTGGGTCTTCTATAATGTTCTGGAGGCAGTTTGCTGCTTTCGAGTGAGTTTGACGCCGCATCTATGTCAACTTCTGTTGGAAATCTAAAAGTTCTATGATAAGTCATAATTTTGTATCCTGGTTCGAAATTCCTACTAACCGATTGGTTTTTTCGTGGACTACGTACAGCACAAGCGAAAATATGTCTTTAAACAGTAAGGTTAGTTAAAGGGACCCGTGCCTACGGGGCAGAACAGTAGGCCGCACGCCTCACGACTAATTGAAGAACCTTTTCCTAACAATACAGGCGTCTGCAATTCCACTGGCCCCATTGTTTCTCGTGAGCGGGGAGCATAACTTTTCGGTTCGTTTACTCGACGACGAAGAGGAGGAAGAGGTGGAGGATTATGACGATAACTTTGACGTAGAGTACGATGACTCACCTGCACCCCTGAGTTACGACGGTCTCTCGCAGAGGAACGAGCCCAACACCGAAATCATCGACGTAGTTAACTATGGTTCTGAAGGGATCTGTGCTCCAAGGCCGCTTGCGGAGCTGGGGCTGGAGGTCGTCCAAAAAGGTGAGGTAGAGAAGAAACAGGAAGAATTTGGAACTGAAAGCGTTGAAACCTCGCTTGAGGAAAATGAGGATGAGAAATTCTTTGATGCTAGAGAAACATTCGGTAGGTTTTGATGATGCGAATCCTTTATAGTTCCCTTGAGGCCCGTTTGAAAGCTTGTTTCTAGAGATTTGCAATTCATGGGTATTGTCTATGGTTTCTTCACCATCCACCTAATCTGTTGTGTCATACCTCTACTCTAAGTTGGTGCTATGGTATTTGGGACAAGCTTAGTACAATCACTTTTTGAAATATCATGATGCATGATTTTCGTCTCTAGCACCATTATCCGCATCGAATGCTTAGAAATAAATCATAGTTGGCGGAAGCCCCAGATTATCAACTGTTTAAATTTTCTTAATGAATTAGGTTTGCAGCTAGTGTGCTATTTTTAACTAACCGTTGAACGAGACGAAACTAGCACCGAAAGCCTTGAGAAGAAGTTCTACAGTAATTTATATTCATTTGCATTGTTAACTCTATCCGATCTACACAATTGCTAAATAATATCAAATGTTTTAACTTGTAGGTTTAATCAGTGAGAAGTATACCAGCCCCCTGAAACTTACCTCAGATTCCCTTAGTACCGGAGCTTCATCTCAGGCTTCCCATGACGTAACTTCGCAGGGCAATCTCGCCATCCCTTCAGGTAGTCAAAATTCCCCAGCTGCGGTTACTTCTGAGGCCATAAAGCAAGACAAGGCCTCACCGAAAGGTTTGGCGGATGTTACAACAGGGCAAGTCAAAAAGCCTGTTGTAGCCTCTGAAAAAGCCACCCTAAACGAGCAAAACGAAGGTGAAAGAAACCCGATAATCACGTCGACAGCTTCAGCTGAACACACCACTCAGGACAATCGGAACGAAAATGAAAGAAGAGCTGAGTCAGTAGTCATGGCTACAGCTGAGTGCAGAGATATTGAAGTCATGTCAGACGGTGCAAAGAAGACCCCGGAGGTGGAGCCCGCGGCTGACGTCACCAAAGTGCAATCGCCTACCAAGCCGCCAAAGGCGAAGAGCGTTCCTGTGCGATTTTTCTCTGGTGTTCCGCTTGTTGGTCAGCCGATTGGATCGATGCCGCTATACCCTTCGTGGTCTATCTATGCTCTCGGACGCTACTTTAGCTACTCCCATGCTTCTGGTAATTTTTCATTCTAGAAGTTAGATCAAAACACTGGTAGCTGAGACACATTCACTATTTTTTGTTTCATAGAAGTATAGTAATTGATAGAGCCTACTCCGAAACTCATTCCCTTACTTTTGCTGACGATGGTGTATATAAGTGTGAAACCATTGCATCTCATTCAAGCTATTAATCTCCAGGTTTGATTCTTCCGGGTTTCCTTCGCGGGAGTCAGTTCCTTTTGCCTTGGGATATCCAATTGAGCCCGTTCGCTCCCTCCTCCACCAACAAGGGCAGCGGCGGTGGCTCTCGCATCGGCCGCTCTGCGCGAGAGCCGACGAGCACCGCTGAGAGTGTGAAACTCTTCATCGGCTTCGAGATGGAGTGTCCGTTGGGTCACCGCTTCCTCCTCTCCGCCCCCAACCGCCCGCAACAAACTGGTAGCGCCGGTAGCAGTGTCTCCAGTCTCCTACATTCCGATTTGGCACTCTACTTGCCTTGCCCCTGCTCCTACAGCGTCTCTGCTGCTGGTGGTGACAATAACAGCCATGAAAGGGAGCCAACGAGGAAAAGGAGGGATGAAAGGGTCTGGGCGCAGTTAATGCGAGTGTATGTGGCTATTCCCAGTGGCAGAGTGAGGGTAAAGTTTACTCCGAGGGTCAGAGCGGCTCCGGCGGAAACTGGTACTCCTATATTCCATTTGGGGAGGACTCTGGACCAAGAGGTGAGTTTCCATTCATCACTTCTAGTGCTGCTTTCCCCGGTAAAGTACCTCGTTCACCCATCAAGGGAATCTAATATTTTTCACTTTCGAATAAAAACAGTGGCCATCTCGTAAGACAAGGTTTTCGAGTTGGTGAACTGCTACTATTCGGGCATCAGATGGGTCGAATGGTTGAAAATTGCTCTGAGATATAACAAGTAGTATGCTAATAACCACATCCCAGGATTGCATTGCGCCTTCTAAAGCAGTCCATTTAGTTAAGTTGTTCAAAACGGCATACCTAAGTCCCAACTCCTTTTAAGGGGTCGCCTTTATCATAACACTTTCCCATTCCCTATATCCAGGCCGACGCAAAAGCTGTGGGTTCAGGGGATGGCTTACCTAAGGGGTCTCCATCTCCGTCTTCATCAAAGGGTTACCGCAACTCCGAGGCGGGTTATGTTTACCTACGAGATGGCATTTTCTGGGTCATCAGACTACCGTGAGTTGCATCTATGTCTTGTGCGCCTTTAGATATTCGCTATGGCTAATTTAGTTCTTTTACTATTAGCTTTGTTTATCAGGATGGAGTAACGATCTACAGGAGACCGGAGAATCCAGACCAAATTCGTGATTGCTGTCTGCTAAGGGGCAGTCTCTCTGTTGAAGAATCATAGGCAATTTTGCTACTGTCATTTCTGTATAAGTGAACACGAGCTTTTGTGGAAGCTACTGCTTTGAGTTCGTGATTTTCTATTAGGTGAAATCTAGAGCAAGACCGTTAAAACCACACAGGTATAAACTGCTGGCCAAACCAAACTGTTGGTGTTTTACATGGAGAGGGCGGTTGCGTAAAAGAGGATGGGTCGGCAGAAGACATTTGCGGTAATGCCGTTCATTATTAACGTATTCATTGAGTACGCAAACCTAGTCTAGGGGTACCATTTCCACGACTTTAAATGGAATATTAGTAATTGTTAAGAGCAAAAATGCTTTCTAGTCTTCAAATACATGGTAAAACAAGTCATAGGGGCATAGATATACTTTCACCTGATGGAATACCTTGGTGAGAGGGAAGAAATGACCAAAGAAGACGAAATAAGGTAATGATATTGACGAAGAGGAAGGGCACCCCCGAATTTGCATGCTATGTACATATCAAGCAGTTTTTACTGAGTGAGATTTCACGAGAAAAGGGTTAGAGCTAAAAGCAAGACCAGGTAAGAAGTGGAACCAGGGGTAAAATGGCCAGAAAGCTAGGTATCATGCATCATCACCGCGTGGCGGCAGCATCAGGCTCGTTTGCGCCGGCGGAGGCTTGCATCAAAGCCTGGTTGTGCTGCTGCTGTTTCTCAAGGTAGGCCGCGAGCGTCTGGTAGCGCTTGTGCAGCATGTTGAGGCAGTTGTGCAGTAGCGACTTGTCCGACTCTGAGGTAGCGTGTTGGATCAGTCCGTGTATCAGCGTCAGACCTGCCATGTACCGCTGAAGAGCCTGCTCAAGGACATGAAAAATTACAAAACGCATAAATTGCTTACCAAGACTTAACTTACCTGTTAAGTAAGGCCCTTCTAATTAAACGGCTGAATCAACGCTACCTCCTAGCTACAACAGTGCATTATTAGTTACGGAGGTTTGTTACTTCCAGCTGACGAAATGCTACGTTAAATAATCATAGAAACCCACAAAAACGATTCTTTAACAAGTAACCAACCAGCTGTAGGCACGTAACAGCGACACTGAATGTGAAGTCGCAGCCTTGTTAAAGAATTAAACATTATCCGACCTTTGCTTTAGAGTTGAAACTGCTTAAACACTTTGACCTGCTACCAATCGAACTAGAGCGGGAAGAAACATGACAGCATAACTTGACTGTTGGCACTTCCATAGGCCTTGAAGTTGCTTCTGGTATCCGATTTAACCGACACAAATTAATGTGAGCACACCTTGGTAAAAGTTTTCAATGTGCGAATGACAGTTCAACTGCAGTGTCAAAGTTGCAAATCAGTGAACGGCTGCGCTATAGATTCTGGAAATATTGAAATCCAGAGCGTAAATCTGACATCGGGGGCTTTTGTTATAAGACAATTCATGCTCAAAACCTTTACTCACCAAGCCAAGTTCTCCCATGTAATCGTCCATTTCGGCTGCGTAGCACTAAAAAAGCAAAATGACACAACTACCAGGGATTTATTCAGGTCCGATAACATTCCAACCATAAGGCAAATTATGGATCCCGAGGCATGTCTTTCAAACTTGTCGACCGAACAAGCTTATGATGTCGAACCTTCCAATGTGACATTCGAGGAGTGACAATTCCTACTCTGAACTTCGCCTACGTCGGCTATATCTCGAGTCGACTCAAGACTACTGATTTAGGTAGAATCGACAGCGACATCAGGCAACTGTAAAGTGCACACGAACCTGAGCCAGAGCGTACTTATAGATGAGTTTGTTGGCGGTGATGCGGGAGAGTTCGCGCCCCACGGGCTCCAGCAGATCGGGGCGCTGAGACAGTCGCGTGAGTTGCGACAGACGAATGTAGCACCGGTGGTACAGCGCATTGCAATCCGTTAGAACTGTGTGTAAAGATAAACCATTACCACTAATAAGAATTTACACACTCACTCTGCATTATATTAGACCTAGGAAAGTGGCTTATTTTACACAGTAAATGCGTACCTCGCCACTAGGAACTTAGAGTACCCGCTGACTAACAAATACAAGGGATCTGAAAGAGCGTATGGTATTACGGCAAAATGACTTGACTTGCAGCGTTTGGCGGTGGAAACTGGCTTTAGACGGTTGTTGGCAAAGGCAGTCTTCATTTGTACAAAAATATACTCCAAGTAGTACAGGATTCTCCGATACAAGACCAGCTGCTCGACGATTCTAAAAAGGCAGGAAGGAAGATCACTTTCAATGAGGGGGACCCACCGAGGTTAAAGACGAAACTTAGACTTGGAGTTACCGAACGCCATTTTCCGCATTAAAAAATCTACGAGTAATTCCCAGTCTCACCTCTTGGCCTCAGGCACTAGTTTGAGTTTCGAGGGCACGGGTGCTTGAAAACCGTTGCCCGCAGCAGCAGCATCAGTGAGGGGAGGTAGAGAGGGAGTGACGGTATCGTTGGCCGCCTGCTTCGCGACGCCAGAGGTGGTTGTGCAGTCGGTCAGGGGGGAGGCGCGACGCGTGGCCAACTCGGCGAGCAGCTCGCAAAGGTCGAGCACCATCGCCATCGTCTGGATCTCCTTCTCGTGCTCCTGTGCCACAATAGCAGCAGCAAATGTGTTATGATAACTTTGCCTTACACGCAGCAATCTCATGCTTACTTCCATCAGATGCGAAACGCGCTTATTTTCATAAGCTCCAACATTATATTTTCGCAGACTCCTCTACAAAGTCTGTCTCTACAATTCCGATATCTTTTTGAACAAGGAATAACCCCTCATCAACAACACCCCCGATAAATGGCTTGGTGCCATCCTAGAAGTTCTAAATATCCTTGCAAATACAAAAGGTGACATCCGACTCTCTGTCCTGTAAAAAAATAAACAAGGCGAAGAGGAACTCACATCCGTGCCAGGCTGCAGTTGCTCGTCACCCGCCGAAGGATCACCTTGCTCCCTCGCGGCCTGTAGTTGTACTGAAACACACGACGCTACCTACTAGACGACCTCGGGTCCATCTATGCATTAAGTACCAGCACACAGACACAACAGGAAAATGAACACGCGTAAACAGACACATTCTTAGTTTTACGAAGCGGAAGTATTAGCAGTAGTGATAGCAGAAGAAGCAACAGCCCTCTTGCGGTTCAGCCGTGTTTTAGTGGTCGTACTACACCACTAGTGCTGGAAGAAAACGAGGGGACATGCCTAAACGCTTAAGTGCTCACAAGGCGACGGGTACATAATACAAACGGTTGGGGGGAGGAGGCCAAACTTACCGTCTAGATAATGCACAGCCTCCAAGAACGTGAGCCCATTGAGCAGGGCCCGAACATGCTTCTCTGCAAACAGCACATAGGTGAAGTTGGCATTCTCGTATCACACACAAGGGAGGAAGATGAGGGCTTACAATTGTGCAAATTTAAGACACAAGAAATGTGCGCATAAGAATGAAGTCCAGGCGAACACTATCTTGCGCTTGTCCAAGCCGAGCCTCTCACGCCTATCACTCTTAATACAGTTTAATACAATACCCATCTCCTGTAACATAAGCCATTTTGCTTCTGCAAAAGAACTTGCAATCAGAGGGGAATTGGAAACACATTGAAATAACTTCAGATCACAAGAGGCAGTGTTGTGATTGTTTCAGTCATTTACGTGAGGAGTTAGCGAAGGCAAGATTCAGCTGCTCCGACTCGTGGTCGCATCACACAACGATCTAGTGCAAATATATCCATTTGGGTAGCCCTTACCACTCATTCTGCGGTTTTTAATACGTTTTAGCAAACCATCTAGTAGGTTTTCATAAAATTTAAACATGGTATTCACGGTTATTTTTCGGACAACTCACATGGCCTAGTTTTTCCACATTATAAAGTGAACACTGAAATGAAATGCATTGCGTGTGCAATAAATACACGTCTGCGTGTTGACCTGGCGAAAACAGCCATTGTAGAAAGCAGATTAGCGGAGCAAAGCAAAACCGTACAACAAAATACATAAGGAGCTGGCCTGTGTTGAATGCGCAAGTAACTAGGGTTTTCTGTATTCGAAATTAATTCTGATTGCCACGGGAGGTTACCCCACCCAGACACAAAGTACCTGACAATGAAACCCTAGCGGTTATGTGAGCAAACATAGAGTAGGGCGTCGAAGGCAAACTCACTTGCATAGTCCGTCTTCTTTTGTGCACTTTGCATTGCCTCTTTACCGCTCTCAGCTTGACGAAACGGCGACTTAATGGGTGCAGTCGAGAGGCTGGGCCGGTTGGAAGTACCCAGCGAAGCCCCTGCTGTTAGAATAGCAAAAACAAATGCAGTGATCAACAAGTTTGGCGAGAAGAGAGGAAAGTAGGGAGATCCAACTAACACGCATTGGAATTGGCTTCGGTTCTACCGGCCGATGACTTTGGAGTAGCTCCAAAGCACGGCACAGTCGCCTTGAAAAAAAACATTGCAACCGATTACAAGTACTACCGACGGCAATGGCATAGAATATGGATGGCCAGACCAATTGGTGGCACCACTCACAGATTTACCAGCGGCAGGAGACTTAGCACTGGCAATGGGGTTGAATTTACGCGGAATTTGGGACTTTTGCGGACCAAGTGGGAGTATCGAGGATGCATAGTGATAATTAAACTGGGCGGCATGCCTTGAAGGTCCTTTGCTACAAGCCAAATGACATCGTAGCGTTACTTTGGGGTTTCGTAGGCCGACTGATTCCAAGACTACGAATATATCCATTACAGGAAACTTTTAGGTCCCAAAGGTTTATTCAATCAAGTTTACAAGGATTACTGGAATCAGTTCACATAATCCCTAATAAATGGGCAAAGAAGACAACTGCAGTCTGTGCAATACTTATGAACATGAATACCTTACATTTAACAGTCTTCAGAAATTGTCCTTGGCTGTATTTACAAAATTATAAGGTAGTTATTAAAAGACAAGACGTCCATATGGGCTATAAAATAGATCACGTAGGACTATCTTGACGTAGATGAGTTAGCAATTGCTGACAAGCTCCACGAAAGGTCAGAAAGACAGAAAAATGCAAACGCACCCCCGATGCTCCGGTTGCAACTGCTGTTGTGGCGACCTTGCCTTGCGAACATGGTCAAATTCTAGGAATGAGAGGGCACTATGTACGATATATTCAATCAAAAGAAAACCAGTTATTTGCTATTTCAATGAGACTGTAGCCAGTTAGCGAATGGCAAAACAGCTGAAACAAGGGAGCTTTTAGAAATTGCTTCCATCTAACCTCCCCAACCATTTCAACATGTACGCACAGACTCTTGACCTTAACTCCTCTTCAATATCTGTAGTTATGATCTTAGGCGCTTTTGGCTAACGTAAAGTAGTTTCGTTCTGGTTCAAAACCAAACTTTAAGCACTGCTTCATAAGGGAAAGGATAAGGTTTTTTTACAGTTCAAATAGACTTCCAAGACTCACATGACTCAATGTTCGATCATATACCTTCAAATTAATACTTGCTTCAATAATAAAGTTCTAAAGCTTCGTTTACACCTCTTTAGTCTGCACTCAATCATAAACCATGACAACTACTTTCGAAAGGACCACAAGGATTGAAGTTGTTGTTAATAGGCCATGAAAGATAGGTAGGGACAGACAAAAGTTCACCTCATGAGAAATTTGCACCTTTCAACTTGATCTTAGTAAAATGTGGACCCTGTCGTAGCTAAGATAAATTATATCGCCTAAATTTGGAATACGAAACCTTTGCCTAGTTTCCCATAAATACTGTAATGTTTTTTATCGTTGTGTAAGTGAATGATTTGAAATTAAACGAGCCGTGTTAAATAGGGAGTACCGGTTTGTCATCGTTCGATCACTTAATTACAATTTAGTTAGCATAGAGCGTTCCACAACCGACCCACAAAACAAATGGATGCGCAACCTTGCACTATTAGGAACACAATTAACCCTTGAAATTCAGCTTCGCGAGTTATCGAGCTTACGAAATAGACCTAAATAGACAATATATTGGTCACCAAACGTCACGTGCCTGACCCATCTGATTCAATGACGACGAATCCATCCAGACTATTGTCCATTCCTCCATGATTTTGTTGGTTCGGCCATATTCCTGTCTCCCCAGGTTTTGCCACACTCGTTGTAAGCACTGTTCTAGGACCGACAGCTTCCGGTGGCCTTCCACCTTGCCTCCCCATGAAGCTGCTACCACCCAGTCCATCTTCGATGAACTCATCCTCCGTAGGAGTCAGGGAGGCTCCCGAGGAATCCTCATAGTCCTTTTTCCGTTCCTCCTGCTCAGGCAGCGCTGTGGAGGTTATGCGCTCAGGGGGCGGAGGTGGTGGGGGCAGCGGACCGATCTCGCCATGAACTGTTCGCCTAGACATCAGGGCTGGTTGGACGAGTCGGGAGGGAGTGTTGCGGGTCGTTGCAGTGGGCAAGAGATCGGCGATAGTACTGCTACGACCTACGCCACGACTTGGTTGACCGGAGCCGCGACGAAGGCGGATCATGCCACTACCTTCAGCGGTACTGGGGAAGCCAGGACGACTGGATGCATTGGTGGCCACAGAGAGGAGGTTGGAATGGAGGCGACGGGAATTACTCACAGGCAGCGGAGGCGCTGTGGCAGGCTTCTTGGGTCGGAGATCTGTGCGATATACAATGAAGGAACCTCAAATTTACGAAGACGAATAGTACCTGGAGATAGACTGAAACAACCCGAGACGAGGGATGTGGCGACGGTGACAGATATGGCAACAGCATTCAAAGTGGTCAAAACCAGCATTTTACTGTACGTAATGAGTTAAGATTCGTGACAAAATATTAAAGTCTCGATTTCAAAAAAACTACGACATTCGTCGAGAGTCAACAACCGCTTAGATGATAAGCACTCCACCAAAGGCACTTTGATGGCATTTTTATTAACGCACCACGAAGAGCAACTCAAACCTTACCCATAAGTGCGCTCTACGGCTAAATGATTCAACTACGACAAAGTACTTAATCGAATGCATAAACTCACCCGAAGGAGATACGTGTTTTTCGGTGAGGAAAGGGTGGTCTAGAAACGCTCCTGAAAAAAATGCAGTGCATGGCTTTAAAAAATCTAACAGATAAAATATCCAAGAGTCTGAAATACCCCTATCCATAAAATAAATAGTATGTACAAAATATTGGCTTGAACGAGGAATGCTAGAATTTCCATAATAAGCTTCCACGCTTACTAGTATAATAAACAGTATCAAACTTACTGAAATCGATTCGATGCGAGGGTTTTCGGACCAGCATTTTTAGAAGTAAATCGCGAAGATTCAGGCTCATGTAACTCGGTAGCCTATGACATTTTAACACGATAAATTTTGGAAAGGATAAAAAGCTATTTGAAGTCAAAATAACAACTTTGGTTTTAAATCTGGAGTCTTCAAGTAGATGTTCTTCAAAGCCTCTGGCGAAGGGGCATAAAATGGAGCCTTGCCGCAAAAACACTGGTAAACGATGATGCCTAAGCTCCAGATGTCTGCCCTTGCATTGTACTTTTGACACATCAAAACCTCTGGAGCCTTAAAGTAAGAAAACAATTGGAAGAATGCACTGTCATGCAATTAGAGGAAGTGCAAAAGGCACACCATATACATCGGCGACCCGCACATAGTTTCTGCCATGACACCATATTCGAGGAACCGAGCGAACCCAAAATCAGCTAAATGAAAGATCAGATGTTTAAACAAGGCATTACCAAGTTTAAACGTAATAAGATGACCGGGGACGTCTTTAATCGAAGGGAAATCGCCGTAATAGCTCAGTAAAATGTTGCCGGGCTTTAAATCACGATGAACAATACGCTGTTCATTCAGAACGTACATCGCAGACCCAATTTGAATGAGAAAATGCCTAATTGTTTCTTCCGCCAATGTTTTCATACCTAAAAGATAGACTGGTATGATAAAAAACTTGCAGTGGAGGTATTCGGACAAATCTCCGCCATTGCAGTACTCCATTACAATATATACGTCATCCTGTGATATCTAACATTGAAATGATATTTAAACAGAAACATTACACTATGGTCATAAAGGCGGACTATATTCTCGTGGTTGAGATCCTAAAAGTGTGTCCTAACTGAACAAGTTTACCTTCAGAACTGAAATTTCTTTAGCCAATAAAGCTTTGGTCTTAGCAGGGTTCACGTTGTCCGCGTGTCTCATCTTTTTAATTGCGACTAATTGGGTCTTGTTCTGGGGAAACACGGTTAGAAATGAAAGTGTTTCTCTTACGTCGCGGAATCGTCCTTTGTAAACCAAAGCAAAAGCACCGCTTCCTAATGCATCACCTTTACTGTATTCATACAATCCCAATTGGATAACTTCAACTGACATGACTAAAATGGAGGGCGTTCTCGTTTCCTGCGTGGGCACGTACGCTTAACAGAGAACTACACAGGGCTCTAGTTCTTTTAAATGGCGTGCCTTCGAATACACACTTTCTAAAATTACTTTAGAGCTCCTCGTTTCCACAATGAAATGAATTTAAAACAAAAAAGAACTGAGTAGCCATTTCTTATTAATAAACACGTCGAATATTTTTTCACTTGCACAAAGTTCCCTAGCTCATATTTTGCAGCATGGATACTAAAGTGAGTTTACAGGGACAACAGATTGATTTTGGTCATAGCGATCTCAAATTTGTGATTTGAAATTGTTATTGTGGTGTTCTTTTAAAAGGGGAGATTTGATTGGTTGGGACCGAAATCCTCCCACTAAACTGTTGTTAAACCGAATAGTCATTGAGAGGAACATTCCCTAAAATACTTAGTTACACAACCTTCCCAGAGTAATTACAGTCAGATGTCTTGCAAGTAAGTTATAGCACCATAAGTCACTCCGTATGAATACTTAATACGCCTTATATCACATGACGTGCACTATTATTAGGCTATTTTTAATTATAAAGAGTTGCACTATTAGCGGCTGATTAAATGTACATAACTGAATTAATACACTATTTAATGGAAAAGGGTTAGATGTTCTAGAGGAGTAATTCGTGGTTTTGAATATATTTGTGTATTTAAAATTTAATACTCGTATTAATAATAAAATTTTTTCGAAAAACTCATTATAAAAGTTTGATATAATAACATTTTTATTATTTGACATTTTGCTATTTGTTCTTTGTTGTTTTAAGCACTAATGGAGATACCCGCTGTTTTAGCTCTTCGTAGGTGATGTGTGGCTAGTGCTGTACAAAGATGACGGAGATACCTTTCTTGTCAGTTGATCCCGAAGATGAAACTTCTGGCCAAGAGGATACAGATGCATCGGAAGTAAACATGGAAGTTGATGTACACGTTCCAAAAATGAAAGAGGTAAAGCTTTTTCGGGTTAGTATTTCCTAGATAGAAGAGCACATAAATAGCTACAAAGAAAAAATTGAGTAAGTGCATGTGTTATGCATTTGGAAAATCTTAGACCTGGAACGGAAGTCTTGGAAATTTGTGGTGATACGGTCAATCCTCATAAGAAAGTTAATGCTGAAGATTTTCAAGTCTTGAAGGTTATTGGGAAGGGTGGATATGGAACAGTAATTTGCGATAGCTCCTTATTTTTCAGGTTTTCCTTGTCCAAAAAATCACAAAAAGTTTTGATCAGGATAAGTTCTATGCAATGAAAGTCTTAAAAAAAGCAAAGCTTGTCCGCAATGAAAAGAATACCTTGCATACAGTATCTGAGAGGAACATTCTTCAAATGCTTAAGGTATTACAATCCACGTTTTCTTTCATTCCACACCTAGCATCCTTTTCTTGTCCGCCTTCACTACGCTTTCCAAAATCGCTCCAATCTCTACATCGTTCTCGAGTACTGTCCCGGTGGGGAATTGTTCAGATATTTAGAACGGGAATGCTACCTAATGGAAGATGCCGCTTGTTTTTATATTTCTGAAATCGCCCTAGCCATTGGTCATTTGCATTCCCTCGGTATTATTTACCGCGACCTCAAACCGGAAAACATTCTTCTTGATAAGGATGGTCATGTGAAGTTGACAGATTTCGGTCTTTCCAAAGAGGGTGTTGGCACGACGAACACATTTTGTGGGACCATCGAGTATATGTAAGCTTTCTGCATTAATAAATTCCCCTAGGGCTCCTGAAATCATTCGCTGTGCTGGGCATGGTCGAGCTGTTGACTGGTGGAGCTTGGGAACACTTCTCTTTGATATGCTCTCTGGTGGTGTAAGGGTCTTTTTTGAGTTAAACAATGATTTTTATTTTTGCCCTAGCCTCCTTTCAGTCAAGAGGGCGATAAAAAGGCGACTGCCGAAAAGGTTTGCCCTAGACCTCTTCCAAACGACCTCCCATTTCATGTAGATTTTGAAGAGTCAGGTCCGATTCCCGCCCTCATTTTCAACAGAGGCTATTCACTTGATTCGCGGATTGCTAAAAAAAGACCCCAAGGAGAGACTGGGAAACAACAATGATGTGGAGGACATAAAAGAGCAGCCATTCTTCGTTAGACGTGTAAGTGCACCGTTCTCTGCTTACTTATATGTGTGCAGTCAAATATTGTTCTGTATTACGTGCCTCGCGTAGGGAATTGACTGGGATGACGTGTACAATCGCAAAATGGAACCTCCCTACAGGCCGGAACTGTCCTCCGATTCCGATGTCTCAATGTTCGATCCCAGTTTTACGGGGATGAAACCTATCGTCAGTCCCGGCAATTCGGATGATCCCGTTCCAGCTGATTTGTTCCAAGTAAGGCTCGTTTCGCTCTTGAGTAAAGCTCTTCTTTGCTTTAAAAATACATCCCATTTGGAGTTAAAGTATTTTGGAGTAATTCCAATCCCACTGCAAGGCGGATTGTTAAACTTTGCACTCTGTACTCGCCTTGCACTTTAAAACATGCATATATATATGTACATGCAATTTTACGTGACCTGTCTCGGGTTATAGCAGTTGCCGCCCCCTTTTGCATTGTCCACCCATCGTTAGGCGAAATTGGTCGTGCCAATTAAACAATCGACTGTTGCATGCGCTCTAACTCCATCGCCACACGTCCACTTCCACAAACTGTAAAGCAGACATTCGACTTCGATGTACTTTATTGAGTGTTGCTACGTAGGCCCCTCTCTTCACCGACCTCATGCATCTCGTATTGTCGTCACCTATTGACGCTGATGAAGTTCTCTTGATTGTCACACAAGTCCAGGTACTTCATGATCGAGGTGTACTGGAGTGCTTCCACTCACAAGGGTGTAACTACCATCACCTCCCTGTGAATTCTGTGTGACTTGACTTGCGCAGCAGAAAAGCACTGAATCGTGTCTTCGCTTTCTTGCACACAATGAATCTACGTTTATTTTATATTGACACAAACGAAAGTTCAGTCTATTGTTGGGCAAAAGCGGTTCTTCGCTTGGCCCACGGGGTGTTAATTCGCATAGGCTTTCGTTCACACGTAGTAGCAGCCTTTCAGTTGTAGGGCCAGTAGCTGATCCATCTCAACGGCATTTGGACGTGTATACCAGTAGGTCTCAGTTTTTCATTTTTAACAAATCGATCACCTTGAGACTGTGGTTGCTAGCTCAGAAAGTCCTTATCTGTGTTTTAAAAATGACGTGTCATCAGTGGGAACATAGCCAAGGTGATTATTGTGACTTAAAAGCTGGTAATGTTTCCTTTCAAGTATTCGGTCCAGGGTTGTCTAAGTTCCAAAACAGGTGCGATGATATTAACCTACACGCCCACCAAAATTTCTGGGTGTTTTGCGAAATCCATTTCTTTCATTCTATAAATGAACTAGTTTTAACTCTCTGTGAGAGCGGGACACTAAGCTTGCCTACTCACGGTGTCAAGTTTTAGTTGTCATGCCCAACGCATAACAAATTACTCATCCTGAACCCCAACCGCCGCCGCCTGTAAATCACTACCAAATGCATATTTTATTCTCCCGTGTCCTCCTTCCGTCACCCCCTTAATTGCATCGTCTCATAGACTACAGCTTATAGTTTCAAATCGACTCTACTGAGACCCCGGGGACGCACAAATTTATAATTTTACTTGTTCAGGTCTCTTCCTCCTTGTTAGGTGCTCGTAGAAATGTCCACAACCCATTCTCCTAACCCGGATGCCAACAAAATTAATTTCTGCTGTATTTTGATTAAGAATTCAGAGCCTTTCATTGAGAGCATTAGCTTAACCTTAAACTTAATTACAACACGTACCCACCGTTAATGTTTAGTTGAAGCCACCAGTGTCACTGTCTCGCTGTTGGAATAAAGTTGAGAGTTAAAAAGAGCTCTAAATTCGCGATTGCCTTTAAACAGCTCTGATTGCTCAACAGCTAAGCTTGTCTTTATTGTGCCCCTTGGGCATCCAATAGGACTTATTATTAATGTGTGAGGGTTACGTGTAGCCTTAAACCATGTTCTATCCTGCTACGGCTGTGGCTTTTCTGACAGGACGTCACAAAATCTAACCAAACCCTCTGTATCTCCCATAGAAAAAATCAAGGAACCGCCTCTTCAAAGCCTTTGTAGCATTCCATGTGATGGTATCATTTTGATGTATCCTGTGGCGTCGCTTACGTAGAGATACACTTATCGGTACCGGTCAATTATGTGTGCAGAGGTTGTCTCAGCGTCAAGGTGAGTAGTGCGTGACCACGACAGCGTTAGCTGATCGCTCTGATTTATCGCTTACCGAAACGACAACTACACTCAACGTCACTAAGACCAATTGCACTCTTGTTAAGTTTACCGAGAGGTCAGGATATGCTGCTCAGTTTCCGTACCCTTCTTTGGAGATGTTCCACATGATCGCTATTTGCACCTGTTGTGGCACTTGCATAAACTGACTTCCGGCCTTCTCGTGCATCCATGCGCTCTTCCATCATCCAGTCGTGTGTGTACTAAATGCCCGTTACTCATTGTTTATGAGCTATACTAGCCTCCACCCTACTATTTCAGGGCTTCTCCTTCGTCGCCAGCTCCGTCATGGAGCCACCTCGAGCCATTGTACCCGACTTTTCACGCATCAGGAACTCGGCACAGAGAAAGTATGTCTCGTCCACCCTAGACCCAAGCTAGCTATTCTGATGATGAACACAAAACTGTTGCTTTCCAATAGACCGAGTCGTCAAGGCGGGGTACAGGAGAAGTCATCCGAAAGCAGCGGCGTTCCACCATCGACGTCGTCGCACGGAGTCGACCTGCGGGACTTTGCAACCACTTCCCAGGGCAGTGCGCGGCCTCAAATTGCTGCTCCAACCCTGGAAAGCGTTTGCGAGCGGGTTGAAGACGAAGACAATATTCCCGGAGCCAAGGTCATTCGATTCAATGGCGTTGGAGGCGGCGTGGAGGGCAGCCGGCACTCCTCCAACAACCACCAACCCCACAAGTCATCGCATCACGATGCGAGTAAGGCTTCCAAGCACAACGGTGGATCACGGAAACTAGGCGACTCGAAGCCCTGCTCCTACCCGAACTTGCTAATCACTCGCAGCGGGGACCATGCTGCAAGTAGCACTAGCGCTAGAGCAAATGACGGTCAGAGCGCCTTGCCCGGAGCCCAGTCGACGAGCACGCTGGTCGATGCGGCCTCGACCCCGGGCGCGGGCTCGGACACCGCCTCGGTGACCAGCTTCAATTCCACCAACTCAGCTTCGAACCACTCCAAGCGCAACCACCACAGGCACCACCATCACCACCACCTCCATCAGAACGCCCACGGCGGCAGTGGTGTCGGCAAAGCAGACGACAAGGACTCCAAGTGCTCCATCATGTGATATTCTTCAACAAGTCACCGCTGACTTACTGAACAATAATTATGCTTCTCATGTCCGATCGTCGTTTACCAAGTCGCTCGTGTATGCACCACCCAGCCTCTTTCCTCCGTCTCCCCTTCTGTACAGAAATCCTGTCTCCTCTTTCTCTTCCCATGTGTGCCAGCTCTTTTTATTTTGTATTTTCTCCCTCTCCTCCACTAATCTATTCCATCCCGGTCTCTATTCTTGTTCCCGTGGTGCGTGCGCGACACGAGTTTCTTGGCTCCTGATTAGGTCTTCCACACTAATAGCCACTCTAACTGGCGGTCCTTCTGAATTCCATTGTCCCTGATTTTTTTAGAGTGATGCTCCAACACCAGGTTTCCTTTATTTGCTCCCCAATTTTGTGTATGCTGCTCCCAAATGGCGCCATCATTAATGAGGGAGAGCCTGTACACGATGAAGTGGTGATCACTTACACCTCGTTTGCCTTCTTTCTTCCCTTGCAGTCCGAGCCCCCCATCAACCCTCTGCCTCTCCCCGTGTTGCCTGTGGCTTCGAGTTCTCTGGCTCTTTCACCCCCATCTGTGTTGGTCTGCGTCTCGCTGTTGCGAAATCGGTGGACGATTCCGAAAAAACGCCTATCTCTAAATCACTTTCTCTCTTTTGGGGATTGAGCGATGTAGGAAATGCTTCGTGGTGGGACGTTTTTGTTGCCTTTGCAATCTCTGTGATCATTTTTTGGGTTACACTTCCGTCATCTGAAAACTTCGCCCTAACGCGATCGTGTGACAATTTCAAGGTCACTATCATCAGTCGCTGCATTAGTATCAGTGATAGATATCATCGGAACCTAGTCGTAGTAATTGTTTGTAACTTCTGCAGTGTGCAGTACTTCTAGGGAAATGAGGTTTTGCAAAATTTGCCACCCACTCCCAAAAATAGTTAACAGAGCTAATTGAGAACCGAGATATCAGCCAAAGTGTATTTCTCACATTGAATCCGAGTTTATTACCCTACAGACCCAGATCATGCCGTCACGCTGACATTTTCATAGACCAAGTGAAGGTGTAATTCATTGGTCCATGAACCAGTTAAATTTGCAGCAACGCACTGCACGCAACCCAAGCCCCCCTCCTCCATAGGTCACGGCCAAGACCTTAACGCAACCGCGTTCGTTTAGCCCGAATTAATCCAGATTTGTTAATCTACAAGTCACCCTCAAAGTACCCTAATCAGCTAGAAAGTAATTCTAGTCCTACCGCGAGGTTTTTTAGTGTTTCTTTTGAATTAGAGGTCCATAACTTCCGCGTAGTGTTCGCATTAATAGGAAGCATCACTTACCTGTTTAGTGCCTGCGATGAATCGTAGAATTCATAGTCAAATAATAAACAAATAGCTTGATTAGTATCCGATGTATTGCTACTTTAGTCCCCATATCTCCTTCTGTAAAACCCACTCCATTTATTTGTTAAAGAAATGTCAAAATGTGGCTGAAGAACAATGTACATAGGTTGGAATCAAATTTATTTGAGTGCTCTCGCTCCGGGTAAATACGAGCCCCAGAGTTTAGAAATGCGGACGTAAACAGGAGCATGTTCACTAGAAATGAGATTTTCAATTGAACCAGTCATGTGTCTGATCTTGCGTTCCTTCCATGCACTTTGATGAGGACTACATTTTTCCCAACCAGTAAATGACACATGGGTTTGATTTGAATGCTCGTTTGGTGAATCCATCTTAAAACAGCTCTAAGTAAACAGTCACGATTTGGGTGTGTTTAAAGTACAGAAACGGATTGATGCCCTTTTGACGCATTTAACATCTATTACTTCCTAAATGTTATCAGCTTTTAATAATATGACAGCCTGCCGGTCAAGACAACTCTATAAAATGATTCAGAAATCATTCGTTAACTGAAAACGAACAATCACTACACTGATCTATTCAAAAGTTTTCAATGACGGAAAGGTATCTTCTTTTTTCGTCCAGGAACATCAATACAAATTTTCGTGCTAGGATGATGGGACATTATTGCAAAATTTGAACTACTGAAAAAAGGTTTTGAAGGTAGCCATTTCAAATATATTATGTTTTACCCATGAAGACAGTAGGTATTTTCTAAGGGTAAATGCAACCTTGAGAACCCGAGCACATGAAAAGAACTTCATTTGCGTTAGGTTTATAAAGAGATCAAAATAACACGAGATATGTTCAAATGCCCTCAGAAGAAATAATGTTTCCAGATGTCCTGTGAGTGAGGTGGAAATTATAGATTTGCACAGAATCGGTGCATGATAAATGGAGCTCAACAAATTGAGTTCCATAGCAATAAAAATCCCCAATCACAGTTCCAATTTCCAGATAACACCCACTCTCAGCACTTAAAAAGCTACTGTCAAATAGAGCTTATCACAAACCCACATTTCAACAGCTATTCCTCGATTTTTTCACACTGGATCCTTGGTACCAAGGATTTATTCTATATGCATTAAAATACAGATGCTATTCCTTTCCTTTATGTAGTCGAGTATTTATCTCCTATGTATTTAAGTCATCAAGCTCAGGTTAAACTCATCTGTGTTCATAGAATATTGGTGTTGTAAATTTCCCCATTTTCCATGAAGGACTAATTTGAGATTAGGATTATCGTTTATTCTTTTTTTCGGTTGAATCAAAAATGTTGGATACAACTTGGTGAGCGATGATATTTTTATTGAAATATGTTATTGTTAATAAACAAATAGAAGGTATGAGCACCATGGAATCATGGTGTCTTAGCAAAATCTGAAAAATTATGTCCATCAGACACGTATGAACTACCACGAAAAAGCGAAACTGATGTCTCAATACTTTGGTTTTCCATAAAGTAGATTGTGCAACTGAGACACTGAATATATTTCGAAACTGAGAGAACAACATATAAATTCAATTAAAAGCAAAATTGTACCGGTTATGGGTTAAACTTAAGTTCTCTACTGGATGTATTTACTACCAGTTGAGGTCGTCCCACTCCCGGAGGGAGGAGAGGGCGTGCACACCAAAGCGCTTATTAGGAAACTGTGTTGCACTCGCGGCTTTATGAGATAGAAACAGGGGACATGACTCACAAAATTCGATTGGCTAATGGGTGTCCGGTAGCTAGGTTTGGGAACGGCTTTGTGTGTGCCTAAGAAAATGATATCAATTAAATTTTATAGTCCGCCGACATGGCGACATGCCTCCACAATTCAAATCACTTTCTGTCTAATTAAGAGCTTTGGTACCTCCGGAACCTGTATCAGGCCACCTATAACGGTCCATTTTATTTTCCTATTTACTTTAGTCTTACACATGTCGTCTGCCATCACATTAAATGACTTCCGAAACGGGCATCACCTTCATACGGTTCTTATCTATCATATTGTAGACGACAGTGCTTCATTGGTAAGACTTTTCGTAAAGCTATGATAATCTACCACAATCTTATACGGTAATTTCAAGTATTGACCACTGTGGATGCACCCCAAAACATGATTTTTAATTTTATACCCAGTTTAATAATTTTAAATGCTCATTAGTTGAATTAAGTTTGAACAGGTACACGTGTAGCATTCCAGGTATTCTTGATAGTTTATACAAAGTAATCGTTTTTTTTACTCTCTCTATATTAGAATTATCAGAGCCAAATTAACTCTTACCTCCGAATTGCAGAAATGCATTAGAATTTATAATCCCTACTGTAGTGGGTTAATTTACTGTAATTGTAGAAATTTCCTCCAAAATATGCCAATCAATTAGATGCTAGAGGGTCATTAGGATTATGAGGTTTATTAAACCACAGTGATTGTATCCAAAAGTGAAATACAATTGTTTGAAAATGTGTAATATGTAGCACTTGAAATCATGCGTTAATTCGGACTATTTGATAATAGTTATTTATTTTGGATTAATTCCACCTTTGAATAAAATGTAATGAGCAGATATGCCATAGAGGTGAAGGCGACTGTTTCTTACTCAGAATATAAATTAACATCTCAACCCTGACAAGAGCGGGATTTTTCCTTTGGTCTTCCTAATGTGTCAGTGTGGCGATATTTAACTAAAAAAAGAAATTGCAACTGCAATTCTTTGACAGAAGTAGCATAGAAATGACATTTATTAAATGACACCACGATCAATCTGCAAATATTGCAGACTATTATGCATTATTACAATGTGAAGCATTAATCAATATTATAGTTTGTTCCAGGAATTATAAATACACTTTCGATTGACTGAGACTTACAGAATTTATTAATTAGTTTCGTCAAGCTTTCAAACTCCCTTGGTCTTACTTTGGAAAGATCCATGGTTTATTTTTACGAGACTTGATGCCGCCAAAGCATTTAAGTTTGTTAATTAATCTTAGCAAACTGTATCTACCAGTGATTTACCCGATTCACCTTTAAATGATCCTAGGCGAATGGTGTAGGCCGAGTCCTAATCCTTATGACTGCCCAAGTAAACAAGAAAACGGGTTAGTACTCAGGGAGCATCAGTGGGGTAGCTGTTGCGTGTGCATAGTCAATATCCTGAGCAAATGGATGGGGAAAAATAAAGACTGATACCTAACCCGTTGTAACCTTCAATAACTTTTCAACGGATTAAGATGCATTCCAATCAGTGGGTTGAGTTTGTTACCAAATAGTCAATGATAGGCTAATTGGATGCTGTGAGGTAGACATTCTGCCGTGATCATGACAACCTGTACAAAAATAAACGCATATTTGGAAATCATTTCAAGCTAGTTTAACGAATTATTGCCTAAAATCATTTTGGGACTAAGTTGACCTTCATTTGCTATAATGGACTGGGTCTAGATCGATTGCAGAAATTATCGCCACAGTCGCACACATGCCTTTTGTGGGTAAGAACATTAAGCAAGAAGTGGATCGCCGACCGTTTCCGCCTCGGCCCTGATGAAGGACGTACAAATCCAGTCGGGCATTCATGGCACTTCAGGCCTGTATGTGTGAGAATGTCCGTTTCATGTTTACATACACCGAAGAGCGGTCATTGACGTAGCATCGTTTTGATCTACCTAGTCTACCCTCAATAAAACACTGGCCCCAGGAACTGGTGATTGAGATGACAGGCCAACCACTTTAGAAAGCCCAACTGAGTGAAACAAAATGTGTAGTTATTCCATGGATCTGAAACTTACACACATCGACCAATACAGAGACCTAGAAAGATATTAAAAGGGCGAAATCTGTCAGGATGCAATTGAAAAAGAAAAAAGCTCTTAACAACGAAGCAATTAAATAGACAAGGTAAGAGCACCATATCATCCTAGAGTTTTACTTGAATTAACCGCCAAGTATGATCCAAACCATACACCTGAAGAAAGCTGGTTTTACTCTTTCGCTAGGGGAAAGGTCTTCTTGAAAACTACCTTAATTCTGATATCCACTAACTGGGCACACAAGAAGTACAAGCGCTGATTTTCAGCACTTCTACGTAGGTAGCTGATTTCAACCTAATTTCCCAACACTTTTTAGAAGAAGAAATATTCTGGACAAGCACGATCTCATCGTCTGATTCATTTTGGATTCTTCTACCCATTTCTATTCTTAGCTACCCTAAATGTCATACAGCGCTATGGTCAGCCCGAATTCCTTGTAGTCATCGGGAATTAACCTAAGCCTCTTCAATACTTTTCTGTAGATCTTTGAAAGGACAATCTGCTTCTGTTTGAGCAAGCGCAAGCAGATCATCTGTTTGCTTGTTTTCTTCTAGCCTCCGGAGCCTCGTAGTTTCCATTGAAAGTTTTCAGTTCATGTAACCGGAACCTTCTTCACAGTGTTCAAGGGGACTTCTGAGTAGCGTCCATAATCTCCTCATTATCTTGCTGGCCAGTGCTGATAATCAGGACAAAGGTCATTCCATTCAATGATGAATCAAGTGGTGGTTCCAGCCCTAATCCATTCTAGCTTCAACTTTTAAGAAATTGTGATGAGAACAACTTTAGCCCATTTTGAAATAAATATTATTGCTATAATTATTACATGTACTATTCAAAACAATTATTTCCCAATGTCCTGCAGTGTGATCGACAGAACAGCCGCAGTGTGGACATTCGAAACGACAAGTCACTCAGATATTATTGATTGGAAAGCATACATCAAAATGCCTACAATTCATAAATATTAATGTGAGTTTCACTAAGGGCGAGTTAGTGTGTCGCTGTTAGGTAACAATATCTTCTTTCGACCATTCATATCACAAGTTTGTGCTAAATGAAATTAGCTTTTAAAATGTGCAGTCCAGGAGAGGAAAGGATCACTGTGGCTCATTATAAAGAAATGGATGTGGTTGCGTTTCAAGTTAACTCACAGACTATTTTTTCGGTTTTTCTTCAAGTTTTCTTGTGTTGTCATTCACAACAAGCAAATTAATACTGATGGACTAATTTTTTGGGGCTGTGAAAATGATTCTGAAATAGACAGTGATAGGGTACAATGATGATCTCTTTTAAATAGCTGTAATATCTTTACCGAATACCAGAGAGAAAAGAACACATAGATGAAAAAAGATTTATTGATTCAGTGTGATGACAGGAACTTGGTCAAGAGAAGGAGCGATGCAAGGAAATGTGAAGTACAGAAAAAAGTGAGGAGATGAAGGTCCAAGGCATATTAAACGACCTGAATGGGCTCACTTGAGTATAACCTGTGACATCATCCAACATGATGTCAGGAAATGAATCACATTGAAAAAAATTTAAAAGATTCACAAAGGGTTTTGCAAAATGATCAAAGTAACATCTTTTCCTGTGAGTTATATCAGTAATTATTGTCTAGATTCTATGAATCTGTGTCAACCAGATAGTTTTAATGAGCTACATATCTTGTCGTCACATTCAGACTGCCAACCCTTTACACAATAATTAGATGTAACTACATGAACTAAAATGATCACTCCTGTAACGAGATATTCACTGAAGGGCAAATGAAGTATATAAGGAGTTGAATTTTGCAATTATTTTGCAGTTTAACTTGTCAAAATTTAACAAGGAGCACCAGCAAAATTTGAAATTCAACTTTCAATAGAACGGATAACATTGTTGTTGAAACTACGTCAGCCTGCTTATATGATAGATGGAACATTAAATGGAAAAAAATAAGTAGATTTAGTTAATGGAGGTATCTCCTTGCTAATTAAACACATCTAAATTAAAAGGAAGTCATTTAGATTTGTGAAGACTAGGTTTCATACTGTAGGCATAATCTCAGACAATTGTGATGCAAAGTCAAGCTCTCGAGAATCAAATAATCGTCTTGTAGGCTACGAGTGTTTTCAATAAATATAACTACAGACCACTTGAATTCCACCAAATTATTACATTTTTCCGGAATTAACTTCAACATATTTCTGTATCTATGGTTACAAACGTAGCGATTCGTAGGGATGATGTCTTGTAATGGAGTCGTATCTGTTTCATTTACGTTTACGCGTATTTTGTAAATAGTAGAAAAGCGTTTTAGCGCCACCAATTTCCAGACATCAGTAGCTACTTTAATGATGGCACTTTTTTACAAGATCAAAAAAATTAGATGAAACACCTAAAAATTCACTTGTCACTGGCCAGCACAACGCATGAAATAATTTCAATGTTGGCCTTCGCATTCCAGAGGCATTAACGCACGTAAACGATGACCCGTGATCCAAAGTTTCAATGCCATCCGGACGGGGTACACTAGCTATATTTTGATGAGCCATTTAGTGACGCATGGTGAAGATTTAAAGTGGATTTAATAAATGAAATTTAATGAGTTTTTCAAGAAACAGTTCAGGTTTCGTTGAACTACTCTTATATTTATTTACATATTTCAGATAATTTAGCCTTTTAACAAGCGATTTCAGTTAACTTCCATTTTTAATGTAATAATCAGGACTTGAAACAATAAAATCGATGACATAGGATAGAAGGAACTCCTAATTTCTTTCCGATGAATATGTATACGGAACGACAGATTTTCGCCTCAGTAAAAACCATCTGGTCATACCCAATTTTGTGGCGTTCGGTTGCACCAAGTAAGCCGCCCAATACGAACGCTTCAAGCACAGCAGGATGGCCGCCACTGAGCCAATCGCATTCGAGAACAATTTCTCTATCAACCAATCAGGGGCGACTCCTGCGTAGCCAAAATTAGACGTAGCCACATTCTACATACACATTTCCCCAATAAACGTTCTGGTGCTTGCGCTTCTCCTACTCTTCTCCCTTCCTGAGTGGGACGAGCTTAAAGGGGGTAGTAAATCCATCTTGTAGAGAACTTAGCTGTAGCCTATTCCGCTACAATTTTATTAAAAGTAATTTTTGACCTGTATGGATTCGAATCTTAGCCAATTTATTTAATTAACTTATTCACTTGTATACAATATATATATAACTTTTTATTTGGATTTTGAAGCAAAATCAGGCATTAGGTATATCAATCGGGATGAATATGCAAATAATTATGGGAACAGTGTAAATTAAATCTATTAAAAACGCCGCAATGCTAATAATTTCTACTGAAGGATGTGCCGATGTAGTTAGGGCACCTAAGTAGGATTAAGAAATTCATAAGTTTCAATTTAGTTGATTTCTCTGACTAGTAAACCTACCGGGGATAAATGTTACAGCGTCGATAATACAGAATGATGTGTCCATAAATACGATATCTAAAACATTCAAAGAAATACAGTGGATCTTGGAATTGCAGTATTTCAATCAAGGAGTTCTACTCAAACACAACTTGTATCTATAATAACCTCAATCTGGCCTAACCTAGAAAAAAGGAAGAAGCTGATTCTACACTTACCCGGGAGTGAGGGAGTCCTCAAAACTGTATAAGTCATTTAGACGATTTACTGGACTTTTGTAAAGCTGGCATCACGTCAATTAGCCTCCTTTGCGACTGCAACGCTCCATGCCTAATGGTCCATTTGTGCGTTAAGACCTGGAGAGTTCGAGGTAAGACTACCATTAGGCGGAATAGTGTACTAAAATTGCCTGACAACCAATTTTAAAATTTCTTCTAAATGAGGTATTCATATCGCTACCCCTGTTATCCAGAGTTTAACCATTAGTCTTCAGTGTCCTCGCGTGAGCATCTGAATTTAACCTAAACTCCTCAGCACTTTTTCGAGGCAGAAATATTCTGTGCTAGCCCAATCAGAAAGTCTGCTATTATTTTGCTTTCCCTTACCCACAGTCGTCTTATAGTCTTCAGTTCATGCCACCGATTTGATTACACACTGTTCAGGAGGAGCATTAAGCAACACCTCAATCTCCAAATTTCGATGTCCAGTGCGATTAATCATCATGTAAGTCATTCTATTCCATGGTGAATCTGATGGGAGGTTCACTTTTTCATCAACTCTATGAATCAGTAAAATGTTTTATTTGCAATTATCCTGTTGAAAAACAGCCAAATATGAAGTGTAACATACCTTGTAATATCTCAGCTCTCATTCGGAATTTTTTCATCCTTGGTATCTTGCCTCTTAATGATCTCGATTTCTCCGAACCTAATTTGATTGGTAAACTGTGAGAGGGTAATTTATTAGTTGATCGTGTATTTATCTATGAATTTCCTCAACCATCACCGGTTCACCCACTCCATTACATCACGAATGGTCAGAAATTACCGACTTAAAACTGGGCATTATAGTGCTTCGGTTTAATGACATTATCATTGAAAAAGAAATAGTTGGAATTTCTGTATATGAATCAAATCGCACATAATGGTACCGAGAATTTTCCCGAAGGACTTAATGAAGGTAATTTTGTCACATGACAAATAGTCGAACATGTCCTCGAAAATCAAGTCTTAGAGGCCTGAAATTCGGTTATTGCACGTGATCATGTGCCAATACTGCCTAGCACATTAACGTGCCTTCGACTTCTGATCTCCAAGACTGCGCCGTAAACGCTGACGGAATAGTAATTTTAAATTTGTCTGCCCTTGTCATATCTGCCAAACGCTATCTTCGATGTGAAATATACGGCCGAACCGATACTAAAATCTCGTCTTCAAGCGCTAGGGTAGCAAAATCTGCTTCCTTCGTAAGGTACAACGGCGAATAGTCATCGATTTATTACCCCCTAGGGTTTCTTTTAAACTGGTTGATTCTTGAAGAATTGTAAAATTTCAATTTAATGCAACCTTGAGGATTGATAACAAACTCTTTAGTAATTTTAATTAGTTCCTGATTTTAATTGTGATGCCCAATCTGATGCTGTCCTGCTTTTAAAAATAGACATTGTTTCAGCGTAGTAAGTTCTTTATCACATCGTTATCTACCACCGCATTGACCTGGAACGATGTCTCCAAAGGCATAGTCGTATACGGCGTTAGCACAAAACAGTGGTCATTTCATTTTGCCGGTATATCAATGCTTCCATGCTTTATAGTTCTTTGATAGCTTCTAGTAAAATATAAGACGTATTTCAAGTCTAAATAATCACATCTAGCACATAAGAGAGAGTGCATAATTTATAAATTTGCTTAATAAGCACACATCAGTTTTAACAGCACATTTCCAGAACAAGTACGTGACATTGAGCTATTTAAAAATATTTTAATGAATGGGCACAGAGACATTAATCTGGAATTCTGACTAGAAATCACGAACAGTTTTGGCTGGTGTAGTATTCAATATATTTTATTCAATACAAGTATTGAATAAAATGTGTAATTAGAAGAGGCATATTAATTTTAGAATGGAGTGGTCAGGTATTAAAAGCAAAGGGAGATCGAACAGTAAATACTTTGATAAGTATAAATAAATCGGATTTCATTGCTAACGTTACCAATTCAGTCCTGCTTTAGAGAATAAGGAATAAGAAAGGTTGGTTGAGATATTCGTTGAGATACAAAGGGATTGAAACTGGAAGGCCGATGGGTGCTCAACCGCATCCAAACCGACAAATCCTGTTTATCTTGTCCATGTGGTTAGCTTGATTTAAGGTAGGGATGGAAATGTGCATTCCGAAGCAAGTAAAATAGTGAAAATTAGTATATGACGCTCGAAAAAATAAACTAGCAAGAAATACTTGCCCGGGTCGGAACCACAATGGATTCCGCTACGCTTTGAACTGTTTAAAGAACCAGGATAGTTTCTAAAATATCCCAATTTTCGTATATTTCTCAAGTTTGAATATTCCATGAAGAGGATTTGTATTTCGAAATAGTTGTAATGCTCCAGGAAAATAACATAGTGCTATTATTTTTTACCACAGGAAGCGACTTTTTGGGTCGCCGGTGTAAATTCTGCATAGGAGTCATTTCCATCACTCTTACATTCTAGAGTACTTTCAGTGAGCGTTAGTTGAGGACCCCTACGTACCTTACGAATTCCTTCATGCTCGTCGACATCGTTTAAAATTACGTTATCAGTTACAAACATTTCTTCAATGTTTTTCATTTTTTGAAAAAAAAACAATCAGTTTATACAGCATTACTGCAAACTTAAACGATTATCCGGTAGAACGAAAATCGAGTGAGTCTTTAAGAGCAATTGTTGGAGCGAATGCTGGAGCCGCATTGGCGAACAAATTGCTGATCAAACTAAGGTGCATAATGACCCAGTTTATTATGTGTACATCAATAACAAGTACATCGAGGGCAAAATGCACCCGAACTCATCTAATGGCGCTTTGGGTGTTAAGGTGGTAAGATGGACACTCCGAGACACGCTATCAACTAGCTTTTAAATAATTGGAAAAGCAGCAAGGGATGGCCTTGAAATTCATTGGATACTACGTTTCTCTTATATATACGCAGCTTAATAATCTATTATTACCGTCTTATTGAAGAATTTCTAATTGTGTAGCAGCCATCCACCGCTGAAACAACACTGTACTGGCACTCAAGAGAAAAAAAGAATCCCTTAGTTCCCAGTCACTAACCTATCCGGGTTTCTTGGAAGTGATTGTCTCCCTCTATACAATTTTATCAATTTCCGTGACGCTACAATTCTCCTATACCGTGAAGTGCATTTTTTAATGTTCTTTAAACATGTTTGTAAGATACATTTGCACACTTTTACCAATTTATAGGATAATAATAACAGTTTTGAACTCAACAAGCTACTCACGCTTAATTGGAACTAATTTCTAATTTTTTGCTTTAAATGGGTATTCATTTGCTTTGTAAATGCTGTTTGTTCTGAAACTTTGGACGCCACTGTCTGAGATTAATAAAGTAAAAGCAAATCAAGGGATTGTCTACGCATTCTATTTTTTTAAATACGAGCCAAATTGGCTTACAATTTTAGATAATTAATCTACCAATGAGGCTGCGTTAGATCATGCTTCTTCATGATCGGTTGGACATCAAATTTCTAATAACACAAACAATTTAGTTTACTAGATTTTGTGGTACAGGATGGGAAAATGAGAATGCTGGCGCCAGCCACAGAAATCTGAAAACGATTCAACGGTTTTATGGCAACTTCGGGCCACTAGAATATCCCTTACCAAGAAACAATGTTGGGTGGCAGTTTTTAGTCTTTTCTCTTTCAATCTATATACAGAGGTAGGGTTGAGGAAGATAAACTACATTTGGAAAAAGGTGAAGGGTTCGTTGAAAGAGCAAAACGGTGTTGCATGCGCACCTGACCTCAGATGAAGTCAATTAGTCGCCCGTTGCTGGGTGCTAATGCTCTTGATGAATATACCGTTGCTATTTCTCTAAAGGATAAAGAAATATCAAGGAATCGGCGCTTGGTACTGGAAGGCTACAGCCCCTCCAGGCTAGAAAGACGAGTATAGAGGGGAGAAATGGGGACTTGCGAGAGGTGCTAAATTGGCCTTCAATTAGCTGGCGGCCTTAGAGGAGAAGCGGGGATTAGACGGTGTGTCCAGTATGGCTTTCATTCGATAAGTAGCCACTAGCGGGTCGAACTCAAAGTTGCCCCGAGCGAAGATCAGTCGGATGTCCGTGTGAAGGTAGAGGTTGCACGACTTGGTGGTGTGGAACCTACGAGGAAGATCAGATGACAATCATGCAACAGTCCAGTCTCGTGATATCGGCACTTTGAAGCCTTCCTACATTATACAAAGGAGACAGGCCATTCCAGAGCGGTTCTATAAGCGTGAGAGCGCGCACGCCACTCGTAGCAGTTAATTTTCTCCAACATTGACTGAAAACATCCAGCATCCATGTTTGCCTGCATGACTTAGGAGATTAGCTATTTCGCTCTAAAAAATGAGGCTAGCTTACAACCGGGATTCGGTAAGGTCAAGTTCAAAGCAAGTTAGTGTCTGCGTTCACACAAAGAATCGTATTTCACCTCCCTGATTCTGCAGAAATCTCAGTGACGGTGCTTTGAGGTGCGGTCATTTGCCATTAATAAAGCCTCCCTTATCAATTGACACATGCCACATTTCGTGGAGATATAGCAGTACATTGCTTTAACGAATGAAGGGTATCTACCTATTATTTAAATGAAGATTCATTACACATCTATGTGAATAAAGCAAACTCGTATGCTAATTCGTAAGCTAACCAAACAGACCAGGAATCCAACCTGCAATGCTTTGGTTATACCGCATCGATAAGAACTAACGAATATGTCAATCATTCACGTCAATTTATACGGCCTCGAGAATCCCACTTTTAGCCTTCGTAAACCCAATGGATCACCCCCTAGAAGAGTAGCAAATTCTATGGGGAAGGTCAACCATTGCATGCACACTAAGGCTAATCATCTTGTAGGGTTGGAGGTGATAGGTGCACAACCCACTGAGATGAGTCATTGCTCGTAGCAAGCACTCGCGCCAGAAGCACCCTTTATTGAGGCGTGAATAATAAGAGTTTGTCGAGAGTCGAATATTCCACTCCGATTCCTCCTGTCTCTACCACAGACTGCACTGCAAGGCAAAGGGATTTTAGTCTAAAATACAGCTCAGACAAAGATAAGACCTATGGCGAGAATACTTTTTCCACTACTGGTTAAAAGTAGCTGCCTAAGCAAAACTATGTAACCGGAAATCCTCAACCAAAAACACAACTCCAATCTACGATGGACTCAATAAGAAATTGCATCCACAAATTGCCGAACCAGTTGGGAAAGGTAAGATTCTAGTAAAAAAGAAAATGAAAGCTTCAGAATATGAGCTAGGAGTGCGATGGTATAAGCACTATACCCATACAAAAACCGTTACGAGTCAACAGCAGATCCCCATCCTTCTTGGATATAGTGTTTATCTGTACACTATTAAATGCAAATACATTTCATTCTACGTGAGAGTGTTACGCAGCTCAATCTATGTCATAACACTTCGATCTTACTAAAAACGAGTTCACTTTACTGCTTGCCTAATCTATCGAAATGAAAGTCGCTGGAGAACTAGGAACACGACACAGGTTCGTGGAAGTCAATTTTACGTCAAATTATTGATTTTGGAAAAACCTCGTGAGCTCCGAGCTTTTACTGATAGCTCAAAGTTTTTTTCGTGAAATCGGTTTTCGATAATTTTTTGTAAAAGCGGAGATGACGACTTTCAGTTTGGCGATAAAGCCATGAAGACTGGGTCATGTTACCTTGACATCAAAGCATGATGTATAGAGACAGAAAAACTTGGCCAACATGCCATTGATCGGATCCTATTTGAAAGATAGGTTTCTAGTTATAAGGAACAAGATATAAGTACTAAAATTTCCATCCAGCTGACACCAATGTAGCTTCACTGAACGAGCTGTATTAGGGAAACCGCTTACCGCAAAAAGTATCCGATAGGGATATATAGCCGTTGCTAAAAATAGGAAGCTTCCAACTCCCACAATGTGGCCAGTAGATTTAGCTCAGACTACTGCGTGCATCAATTTACATTTACCAAACACCCACCACACGTTAAATGCGTTTCCCACACCTCCGTACTGCTCGCGTACATAGATAGAAACGTAGTCTATCCATCGATCCTCGCTTTTGAAAGACGAAAATTGTACCTCACCCTCACCGGGGCTATAAGAACTCCAACGGCATTAGTAAAAAGGTGTATTTAAAGCTAGGTTAGTGTCGACATTTTAAGGCCCATTTCTACCAGATTGCGTCCCCAAGAGGAAAAACGGTGGTAAACAACAAATGATTTGCTTGCTGGCAATATATCTCGACGATTTCACCAGCAAACGACTGACAAATGACAAAAACTGATTCGTACATTTCGTAAGGCAATGCTAGTAGTTCAAAAGGCTAGAGGGTGCATTGGAGGGAAAAATTATGACAGCAGCTTTGTTACTCAGACTTCTACCTGTGTTTTGGAGAAAGCAAACAACACAGTTTTTATTCAAGCAGGACAATGCAACCCGTTGAGGAGGTTTGGAGGGTTTTTTATATGGTTACAGCCACTCCCTGCCTCAAATCAGAGTTGGTCAAACAACGTCTACACGGTTTTTTATATCGAGCCAGATCAATACACCTGTGTGTTCCTATAGTAATCATTCATTCTTTCATTCAGGTGCAAAGGCGCTTTTGAATGGAAACGAAAACGCCGCGAATAAAGAATAGGCACAAACCACCGCTTAGATTTATTTTGTTTCGACCAAGGCTTGTCACCAATTCCCCGAAAGACAGAATTCCACTCGAGTGAAGAGTCAATGAGGGATCGACTGTGGTGAGCTCACCTCAAGTGGACGAGGTAGCGCGGGAAGACGGGTAGTGAGGCAGTGTGGAGACCGCTGTTGCGGGGTTTCGGGCTGCAGACTGAACCGTTGAGGACGCAGGAGACGAGGTCAGAGGGTATCTTGGACATCTCGCCTTCTTCGTCGCCAGAAACCGGCATGTAGACTGTGCGCTGACGAAGAAACGTCTGGCTGTTCGCCGGCATGTCCTCCAGATTGTACTGGATCACAAATACTTTCATCACCGAGTTCGATGGGTTGAAGAGGGTCAACTGCAGGGAAATAGATTAAATTAAGCAGTGGATCATAGTTTATAAAAAACCATTTCAGTTAGGGGTTTTGAAAAAAATGAGCACTCAATATCTATGACCGGAATTTAGCTGATCAAGTTGGTGCAAGCGCGCAGATCTACATCGAAAGGAAATACATCTCAAGCAAAATAGTACTCATAGGCTGAACCATTTGAATAAGGGAAAACAACTGGATTAGATTTAAAAATTGTGGGCTCACAAAGAAAGAGGAGGGTCCTTCAAAAGAGACCAAGTTAGAATCAAGTACATAAAAGGTGTAGCCGCCCGATGTAGCAAAGCACTGAGCTTTTCGACTTACAGTGCCTAGCTTTTGGTTGCTAGGTGAAAAGACAGCCACACACTCATCCCGCTTCCAAGCCATGACTTCTGGCATGTTTCCCTCTTTCACGCTTCCCTGCTGTGTCTTTGAACATTTTATCAACAACGTCATCTCAATAGCGACTCAAGGAACATACACATCCCAAAATTCTCTTCTCCTGTACCTAACGCTCTTGGGGAACAACCGTCTTCCATCTTAATGAATATCACCCTTTAGCAGTCTTGTTTCTGCTTATACGAATGCACCTGAAGATTCTGTAGTAGAAGCATAATGGCAAATTGCACGACAAGTTGATTCCCATCCAGCACAGACAAGGGTACAACTGTGGGCCAATCCTGAGAAAAATGGTGGATCATTTTATACCACCATAATAAATAATAATAACTTCTTACCGTGGAATAAGGTAGAATTAGCCCAACTTTAGAGACAACTACATTTTACATTTCGAAGGGAATTAGAACAAATGAACCGAGTCATACTGTCGAAAAATACGAATTCGGATGATCAATGAATACTACGGGATAACGTAACACTTAACACAGACACGGTAAATTCCATGCTTTAGAGTTTCATAATATTTTCGTACACATCATTTAAAAGATCAAATGTACCATCAGGCCATACATGTTTATGAAAACCTCAATTTTTAGCAAATTCAAGATGTATGCTTGAGAAATATCTTTGCCAAAATCTGAAAAAGTCCATTGAAATGGAAATATGGGGCCATATTTTCGTAAAAAACCACATTTAGTAGAGAATTGAAAGAGCTAAGATCGAAATTGTCAGTTATGTGGGAATTCTGCAGTATCCCAGATTTGGGACAACGTGAATTTGCACAAATCAAATTAAGTGGCAAAATACTTTCACTCCATTAAATATGCACCCAAAGCATGGTCCTACATACACTTTCGAAACTACGATGAGGAAAAGTCGGCCATGTATTAGGACTCGCAAAGTAGAGGAACGTGCCAACTTTATAATTAGTTATGGGTGGAAAGCAACAGAACCGGTAACGCACCGCCTTAACTGTGTCTAGGGACGGCTAATGCGTAGGAAACAGCCCCATAGACTCCAGCCAAGCTGTGCTGCACCTTTCATTTGGCTACGGTTACGATGTTTGTGGTCCCCTTTCTACCTTCCGTCCTCGGTGTTTTGCCTCGCATTCCTGACTAACGAGGATTCTCTTGCTTATTTGTGGAGCCCCCAGGACTAAGTCGGGGCGTAAGCAGTCCTGGTCAATGGCAAGACCGACAAGGAGGTTGGTATAAGCTGAGCAGGCGGTATTGGGTGCAACCGACCTGGATGGAGCCCCTGTGGGGTACGTGGTAGCCGCGGCCGTTGGAGAGACCGGTGAGGTCGACGCGACCTAGGTAGGGCGAGGGGGTGTTTCCGTCGTCGGTGAGCTGAAAGAAGTGCGCCACAACCGGCAGCCGCACGTGCGGCGGAAAAAAGGAGCCGCTGGCACCCACGTCCAGCGAGAAGCCTTCCACCACACCGCTAGGCGGAATCCGTCCGTTTAGCATGCTCTCCTGAGGGCACAACGCAGACGCAGAGCTCAGGCAAAATCTGCCAGTTTTCATGAAATCCCAGGAAAAAGGACAGATAAAAGGAATCATAGGGATGTAAATTAATCACTCCCTAGAATAAAGGAGATATCAAGGAGGGTATAAAGGAGAGTGACAACCAAGATGCTGGGAATACCTTAAGCAGGATATAATTTGACTAGACATTTCCAGATACGTTAAAAGTTTTCAGGGACACCACGAGTTTTTGAAAGTTGAAGCACCTTTCCCTGATTCAAAGTAGTGATTGAAGCGAGAATAGATGAGGACTGAAACCTCCTCTTGATTCATCATTGAATGGAATGACCTTTGTCTTGATTATCAGCATTGGCCAGCAAGATAATGAAGAGATTATGGTCGCTACTCAGAAGTCCCCTTGAACACTGTGAAGAAGGTTCCGGCTACATGAACTGAAAACTTTCAATGGAAACTACGAGGCTCCGGAGGCTAGAAGAAAACAAGCAAACAGATGATCTGCTTGCGCTTGCTCAAACAGAAGCAGATTGTCCTTTCAAAGATCTGCAGAAAAGTATTGAAGAGGCTTAGATTTATTCCCGATGACTACATGGAATTCGGGTTGACTATAGCGCTGTATGACATCTAGAGTAGCTAAGAATAGGGTATAAATATGGAAGCCACAGGACTTTGCCTCCTGCTACAAGCCCAAGCAAGCCTGTTAGGAAATTTCTATGGCCACACAAACCCGAAGATCAGCAGCCGAACTCCTACAGATCTTAACTCGATGCACAATGGGGCGCGGTACTTGAGAAATAAACTGGTGGCCCTGCTGCCAGGGCTACACAAACCCAATCTATGAATGATTTAAAGCAGTCTTTGAGGACACATTTCATCAGAAAATGTTTAAAATTGGCTTTTTCCAGGTTACGCCAAATTGTGGCTGTAATATACGTTACTAATGACGGTGGTTATTTTGAGTAAAATGTTTTAGCAATAGTAAAATTTCATTTTTTATTATAGTTTGAAGAAGGTGACCGTGGATCACAGAAGTACTAACACTTTCGCAGGAAAAAGAATGAGCATCTGCTCAAATGGAGCGGGGAGGTGGCAAATAACAGTGAGCACGATCGATAGAACAGAAGTCACACTAGTGAAATTGAGAGATCAGCCAAAGATAACCAAAAATAAGAAGGATCTCCGAATGTACACACCTTCAGCATTTCAAATCACTTTCGCAAATCATCAGCCAACATCTGAAGCCCACGTTAAGTTTGCAAGGAGACCACTCCAGACTGATGGGTTTGTACTTTACAAGCCCGTTACCTAACATCTCTCCAAAAAGTCTTGGCCAAATCCAACTTAACAAGCCAGTGATTTAATAATTCAACAGATTCCCATATTTGGACCATGTAAGGGATTAAGGGCATGTGAAACGTTGCGTGTTTTCAACCCCCGAATTGCTGATTTCCTGTCATCCAAAACGCCATCGTCGTAGTTGTTAGGTAATTTACCTGTGAATAGAACGACGACTGGTTAGATAGTGTTAGCTGACTACGGCCTTTAGGAGAAATTAATTGTTAAAGCCTGACAGAAAGGCAAGCGTAAAACAAGTTCTCTACTACAATTTTACCACTAAGTAGCTGCACATTGACAGGTGCCGAAAGTAAGCTCTAGAATTGGGACGATTCCTGGTAAACGCAATTCCTAAATCCATGATGCTTCAAAGTTGGAAGAAATGCCGTAAACGAATCCAGGGGTTCTCAGTAAGCTTAGGGTACGATCATCGAGCATGGAATTATGGCGCTGAATTAGAAAAACAAGCATTTGGATGGAAAACTGATGATGTTCCGTGTAACAAACCAATGCCATTACGTTTTAAGATTTCTACCAAGCGGGAATCGCCAGGCTTGTGCCACTTCTGTGAATGCTAGAAGTGAAGTCTCAGTAATCTACACCTTTGTGTAACACCTCAAATAATGGAACAGTCGATGGCCTTAAGGGTCTATGGTGGTTTTATGAAGGGATGAGGTTGGATGAAAATATCACCGATTAGGGAACAAGCATAAGCGTGGGCCAACAGACTCACTTTCAGCACAGGGGCACAAGTTAGTTGTCCAAAAATGCCATCGATCGCACCACTGATTGATCATTCGCTTCAAACCACCCAAAGATTTTGTGCAGTTAAAGGGCCACCCAAGTGACTTAGCCCAACATTTTTAACAATTGAAGCTGTGTTCTCCAAAGAACCGGGACAGTAGAAAAAGTAAAAAAATGGTACTTAATGAAATCAAAAAGAATTTAATGTTCCCGAAGTAGTACATTAGTCAGTTGGAACCAATTCACATGTAAGACGGAAAAAAGCAGTTGAGTTTGGGAGAGAATAATTCAGATTAAACTCACCACGGCTTAGTCGAACTCGGAATTTAAAGGATTTTCCTGAATTCCATCTAGAAAAAGCAAGCCAAATAGCAAGATAAATAAAATACCAGCGTAGTAGTTGACTTCTCTGAAAATATATTCACACAGGTTTGTGATGTAAAACCAAAGGAATTGTCTGATAACGACTGATTTTATCAACCATCGGAGAAGACGTCAATGCCACCTAAGAAATCTGATGGTGGTTGAAAATGACGCTAGAGGTGAAATTTTACAAAGGATGCCAACTTGTACTAAGTCAACATTTCCTGTTGTGGACTTCAAGGAAAATGAGAGACAGAGGTGGATATTAAACAGCTACCCTGTGATATAGGTTCACAAACAATTAGTGCCCTTCCATCTCGAAATGCCAATTCCCCTCAACTAGACGCTGTTTTTAAGTGCAGCAACACAAAACATGGCTATCGAGCAAAGATCATCAATGTTCAAACTGACACTTGTGTCTGAAACTAATTTAGAGCATTTCTTGCAGACCGCTAACCTAAAATCCGATCCAACTGCAAGCAGTGCAAGGGAACAAAATGGTAAAGATTGTTATCAACCGATGGGAATGGACTGATTAGCCAAAAAATGTTAAAACAGGAGCCAAATCCTACTCTAGTATAAACGACTTTGCTACCTTTTAAACAAGATATTGGTGAGATACCCTAATTCCCGTAACCAAACCTACCAAAATCGATTTTAGAACAAATTTTCCATAAAGGCGCCGAGAAGAGATAGCAACTTGGATTGACCGAAGTAAGCCCATGTCGATCCCTAATAAAAAGCCAACGCCATAATAAACTTCGGTTCCAATCCCGATAATAGGCAGCCAACCCTAGAAGAAGGGAGTTTAATTTAATAAGACTAGGGATAGATGAGCACCTAATCTCACTAAAACAATGCCTGCTCTTCTTTCAGCCCACTCGCGGCTGATTCATCGCATGGGGCATACGGTCCAATCGAGAACGACGACCGTTCATTAAACGGTTTTCACAACAGCACTTAATAAATGCTCAGTCTCCAGCTACAGGAATGAAAGTACTACTTGAAACTCTTCACTGTAAGTAGCAATGGTGGTTAGCCTTAAGACTACTGTAAATAATCGATTGAGCCATTAATAACTACGAAGATTTAGCCTTTAGCTCTCTGTGACACTCCGAAGGAAGGCCAATGAAGTGTACTAAATCACTAAAAAATGAACATTCCATGCCCGTATTCAGGTAAACTCTAGGAGGTGACAATGAGCACTAATCTTTTTTTGCGAAATAGGAAAGATTGATGTAGAATCCAATTGCCAAAAGACTAGCTCAAATGCCTTTATTTGACGAGAGATTGAAAACTCATCTAGAATTAAGTCAAGAGAGTCTCTGATTCTTAATTTCTCTGATTTTCCACCAAACATAACCTATCTGTTGCTACCAATTTTTCGGTAACGTACCTCAAAGTTTATGAGCAACTGGTGCGATGAAGTGGACGGTAGTGGTGTTCCAGGGGCGAATTTCCCACCACAGGAGGCAGATTCGGTAGCGGCGGAGGCACTGATGCTACGCCCACGTCTAGACAGGCGGTATTTTAATGGCAGGCACGATGGGCGCGCTGTCGTGGCTGACCTGTTCATGGTGCTAAGAGAAATCACGACCCCTATGCGTTTAAAAGCCTCAGCAAGGAGTTCACACGCTTTTAAGACTATACGGCATTTCATCTACACCTGAAAAACACTAGGTTTTTAATGATAATACGCGACCCATTAAAGGGGAAAAATCAATCGTGACTTAAATGAATGAGGAGCCATAGATCAGTGGTAGATTTTGGTTGCGACTAAATGTCAGATTCTTATCGATAGAAACTTGCCTGAGCAGTGCTTATGCTCCTGAAGCATAAGCACTTAAGCTAAATGATAGTTTATAGTCACTGGCATAGTCAAAACTCACGTTTTTTCAGTGGGTAAACGAGCAATAGATTCATTGAAATCGAAGTGACTGGACTTCTTCTGTTTTGCAGGAGTCTATCGATTTAAAAAATAAGAGTAATCCTACAATGAAGAGTTATTGCATAACTTTGTGGGACTTACAGGTGAATACTTGAGAGTTGAGCAAGTGGTAGTGTTTGAATAATGACGTGCCGTGGACTCAGTGAAACTTTTGGAGTATTTAACCCTGTGGACCAGCGGAGAAGTCTTATCAGACACCGAGTTGACGTTGTCATGAAGATGCTGAACCCTCAACCCCGTGAGCTGGTCGGTGCGTTCGTCTGCCTGTGGTGCTTTGCTTTGTATCGGTAAAGGGGAGAGGGAATCGAAGAAAGACGTCGGCTTCTTAGCCCACTGCGACATCATCACCACGGGACTTTTTGGTAGTTCGAGTTTTGCCCTTCCGTTTGTTGATTTGTTTGTAGGAATACAATTTTCTAGATTATGCTGGTCAAACCCATTGGGCGAAGTGGAGGGGAACTCCCTGACTGAGGTGACAGTGGCATCCAGAGCCTCCTGTGCAGTGACGAAAATCCGACTCAAGGTCTTGCAAGCGTACTTAGTAGTGCTGGGGTGGGTTCCAGAGCAGGAACACAAACAGAAGCACTTCTTCTTGGGAATCTGCGGGCGATTACCCATGCTTGTGCCAATAGAGTCGGTAAAGTTGGAAAAGTCACGAATAAGTGAAATATTACAGCCTAACGACGTAAACTCTTCATCCTTATCAATGAGATCAGATGTTTTGAAGTCTAACCAACAGGATAAAAAACTATCAACCTTCCACAAATTCGTCAATCTATAAAGGAAACAATAAATCGATGGGCAAATTAATACGAAAAAATACCACATCAAAGTAGAACTCCTTATCATTCATCAACCTACCTACACACAAAGCGAAGAGCTTTTAAATTAGAAACCGTAACTGAGTTGTCGCAACCACGAATCAATTCATTGATAACCGACGCCTCCCAATGCGACTTCATATCGCTCAAAATTTTATCGAAATCGGATATCGTGTGTACAACAAGTCTGTTGAAGTAAGATAATTACAAATTAAAGCAATTGTGATTAAAAAGCCAGTATCACAAAATGTAATAACTACCTTTTAGGTATGAATTGCACGACCAATTGTTCCAATAGGTAGGCTGGAACATGCGTGGTATCTGACATCAAGTCACCAAAACAAACATCCAATGGAAGCAGCAGTAGAAATTTAATCATAACAGGATACCCAGAAAAGGCCATATTCTTTAGTTGTGAACGAAGTGGGATGGTATTGGGAACCTAGGGAATATTAAAGAATGTTATAGTGCATTACACTAGGATAATTTCTGCCATTAATCGATGTCGATTGTCCCACAGATGTACCATTGTGATTGAATTCGGCTGTGATGCCATCGATACAACCTCTTTGAATTACTAATTCACAGATGTTTGCAAATATCTCAAAAGCTTTATGGGAAGTAGAGCTTTTCAAGATCGTGTAACCGCGATCGACTGAAAATTTCACACAGCTTTTGACATCCATAATGTCGAGAATCTTCAGTGATTACATTAACACATCCAGCACGATCAAAAACACGCTCTACCCCGGCGACCAGGAGATCAGGTCAGACGAACAGGTGTTCTTCAGTGGCTTATATGGCTTTAGAAATGAGGTAGGTAAATTATACAACTGTGGTGCAAAATTAATACCAATAAGTTATCATCTAGCATTTAAATTTATAAATCCTCTATAAAAATATGTCTTCAAGCAAATTCATGAAAATGGAGATGACCATATGGTTAATTCAAACGGTTGGCATTGATTTGTCACTTGCCAACAATTTTTGATCATTTTATTTTTGTAAACATAAGATGGATTATACGGTCAAATAAATGAACATCATCGCTTATTGGAAATTTGTTCAATTTCAAAAGTATAAGTATTTAAATTAGTCATTTGGAAAGTTGGTCTCCACATAGAATCTGTTTTAGACACTATTGCTTTTTTGATCTACTTAAAGAAATAATTACAGTACTTTCGTCTAACACGGGTTTTCGTTGAGTACTACCAAAGTAGTTGCTCCGAACTGCCGTTGTCATGAAATTGCGCACTGTGTAATTGAGTAAGTAATCACAAAAGCGCATATTTAAACCGCTTATTTGGTCTGGTTTTTGTTCGGTGTTGTAAGCTCTAATTTTGAATTCGGAAGTGCTACGTCAAGCAACAGAAAAAAAGTTGGGACTTCTTTCTAAATAACCTCCCACGATTCAAGTCTACTTAAATGGCTTTGTAACTCAGGAAGAGCTATCAGTGAAAACACCCTGCGACTCATGATTTGAGCAGCCCGAAATATCCCTAAGTGCCGATGGTCAAGATGAAGGAGATACTAGGCGGCTACAGACAGAAAACTACTAGATGGAGAACTCGATATGAACCTATCCGATAAAATACTTTCTGGTTCTCAGTGTAGAAAAATAAAAACCGAAGGCTTGGTGTTAGAGGAAAACCGAATCAACTAGATAGAAAAAAGGAGCATAAGTGAATGGAATGGAGTTATATTTAATACATAAGGAGGTGCGTAGGAAGCAGATCCGACTTGCTACAAAGTGCGGCAATTTATTTCCAATCGGCGGCGCCAGTTACTGCGAGTCATTCGATTTTCGTATCGTTATTTTGAAGTTAGTGGGAGACGGGGATTCCTAAGAAAGGAACGCGTATTTTTCAATTCCACCTGAGACAAATATAAGAAAACGACGAGGAGGCTCACCTTTGGTGCATTCCTCGAGAGTTGACAGATGACGTATCGCTGAGTTTTCGACTCATCAAAACTTTCATTCGGACTCTCGTGTCCCTTTATACGCACAAACTTAACTGGTACGTCAAAAAAAACGATTGAATTAGACAATGGCATCAATTACTATAACCACATTGCGTTGCTAAGAGTTTTAACCTTTGGATCCTCGCAGAGAGGCCAACTCATCGTCTGAGCCCCGGTGCTTTGTTTGGACGTACTACCAGCATTCTGTAACAAAGACCTCGTTAGCGAAGAACATCGTCATTGAAAGGGCGAAAGAGTACGGACTTTAGTGGAGAGGGGGTCTGATTCACTGGCACCTTCCTCACTAGAGCTATCGCTGACAGAGTCCTCGTCGTCGTTTTCATCATCGATCACAATGGGTTCGCGCCTTGAACTGGGTCCTGCAATTGAAGTGCCCCTACTGCTTTCATCAACAGCAACAGCAGGATAAGCTTCTGCAGGAAGCACAACCACGTCCCCTCGGGGTGGTGTTACAACTGGCGCCGTAGTGGTGGTCATGGGATATTCCTCCGCCTCCACGCGGCGTGGGCGTCTCCTTCCGCGAAGCCCGCCAGTGGAAGCACGAACGCCACGGGACCGAGTCGCGGTTGAGCTGGAGGTGTTGTTGGTGGACGAGGCGGGGATGGCCTTTTGCCGAGGAACAGGGGTGGTGGTAGGAGCTAGTGGGGCGGCGCTGCGACGCAGCTGTCGCGGAGCATTGACGTCAACAGAAACCGACTCGCATGGAGTCACTATGGCGAGGGTACACATACTACACTGCCAGGCAAAGACCTTGCTTCGCTTCGGCACGCGCGAGAGTGGGGGGTCGAGGCAGGCGATGTGGAAAGCCTTCTTGCAGGTGTCACAAACCACTAACAAGTGCTGGTCCCTGAAGCCCTGGCAGACGTTACACCTGAGCAAAAGTAAAGTTACGCAAATTACAGATTATCATCCATTGGTTGTTACTTTAAGATCTCACAGAATACCCAGGGAACTCACTGGTGAAAGATAGTCTCTACAGGCACAACTGAGCTGCCAGCACCACCGCTCTCCTCACCTTGAATGACCGACTCTTCGGAGATGTTGATTATATCACCCGAACTCTCGTTGCGCGACGCAGCGGCACCGGTTCTGTGTTCGCCCGTTCGCCGGACCTTCTTCACCGCGGGGGCGGTGGATGCTGCCTGCTTGAGACTGCGCTTGCGCGAGGCACCTATTAGGGCGGCGATGTGAATCCGGGCGATGCCGCCTCGGGAGGGGATGGCAGCGGGCGTGGAGTGGTCGATAGCGGCACCGCTGGTGTCCAGGACGACGCATTTGTCGCTGCTCGTGTTGGTAGCATCCGCCTCAGCCGCTGTCTCGGAAGGAGCCAGAAGTCGGTTTAAGTCGTTCGAAGCGGCGAAACCCTTAATGAGGACAGATATATTGCATTTATCCGAATCAAGGCATAGCAAGAACATAACCACTTGATGCCGAACTAAACCTTCATCAAATGGTGTGCCTATGCCATTGGCACAAGTGACAGCAGTTACCAAACACCAATGTGCAGTCGCATTAAATAACGGAGCTAAATTAGCTTCTAAAACTAAATATGAAAAACGCTAGCCGAAAAATACCTAACCTCCTCTATTTAGGACTGAGTTTAATAAAATGACGATAATAGCACCAAAAAACCAGTAAGATCTTAAGGTATTCAGAATTATATAAAACAAGATAATGCGACCTTAGCGTGGATGCATTTCGAACGAAGCAAAATATATAAAAGGACATAACTTAAAGTAGAAACAGTTGATGAAAGTTACCAGATTTACCGGTTCACTTACAGGTGCCATTTTCGACAACAAACCCACAATCTTTGTAGCCTTGTCTCTATTGGAGGTTCTTCTCGCTTTGACTTCCGTCAGCCGGTTCGATAGCTGACAGGAATTTAAGACCGACCGTTAGGAGGGAAACTATGGTGCATGCTTCATAAATCACATGACGTACAATGTTGTAACTATGGGAGAATTTGGCTTCTGAAGTCTGAAACTGAGTATGTGCTGCCTCAAGGCTTGCCTTCTTCTTGGAGTACTCCTCAATTTTCTTCTCGCGATCTGCAGCAGGGGGAAAAAGAAACAGAGCAGCATGGGGGGAATCAAGTCTTCTAAATGCGAACTTGAAACTAACCCAATACATAACTGACAAAGTCCGGACAGAAAATAGGACAACCGGGAGCCGCCGACTTTGACGCCTCCGTGACGGCCGAGCTTCCCGTCAGCTCTATGGGGAGGGAGAGGGCCATCGCTTTGGTCATGAACATCCGCATCGCCCCAGGCGAGTTCTCCAAGTACAACGCCACCTTGTTGGGTCGAGCTGCAAAGGCACAAACGTCGATTAGAAGCCTACCTTTGGACTAACAAGCCATCCACAAGATGCGATATGCAAAAAAGTGGGTCTAACCTTTTATAACATCTTAGCTAGTTATCAATGGAGCAGAATTTCAGCAGTATGACCGATGAACTTACTATAAGGCACTTCACGCTTGCTGAGCATGGTCTCATACGATCGACGGAAGTGCTCCAGTTTCCCCTTAAGACGGTCATCAAGAAGAGCGAATTTGCTCTTTCTTCCTCCACTCTGTAGAGTGGAGTGTTCAATATCATCGAAGGCATAGGCGTCTACATCCTTGGGAGACTTTTTCTCAGCAAGCTGTCGCAGCAAATTGCACCGGTTGTGCGCGGACAAGTAATTACGGCGTCGCGCTTTAGCAACTTGCTTGTCGGTGTGCTGTCGGCACTGGGCAAAGTATGGGTCAGTTGGGTTCTAAAATGCGAGAGAGGAATATGAAAGAATGACATATATATGTACAAGAAATGGAAAAATAGTGGAAACACCTTGAAAAATCAAAAATAATTTAATATGGTATAAGTTCACCTTTTGTGGCAGTCAGCCTCAATTCTCGGAAGTATTGGTTTACATAAATTCTAGATTGTTTCCAGAGAAATTTCAGCTCGTTCTTCAGATAAAACCTCCTCTAGTTCTTTTAGAGACGATAGCGGCGGCGGAATTCGACTTCTTACCCGAATATCTACAATCCACCATAAATTCTCCTCAATAACGAGGTTAAGGTCTGTGGTGGCCAGACGAGACCCTCAACTTCATTAGAATGTTCTCAATGTCGTCATTCTTTAAAATTTCTAGAAGCCTGGATCGGTGCAATACAATCATCTTGAAAGATCGCTTTATTCCCCTCCGGAAACAGATCTTGAGTAACAGTGTGGATTAAATGCTTCCTTCAGGCGTCTACAAATATACACTCTGTGGCTGAATGTCGGAAATAAGGTAAACGATGACGATTCGTAAGATAAGACCACATTTTTTCCGATGCTCGTGGGACCGACTCCGGAGGTTCCTACTCCTCTAATCGCTTTGAAACACTTGTCGTCTTTGACATCAGAGCTTCTCCAATTGCAGCTCTTCCGCCGTGAAATCCACATTTGTGCTCACTGAGCTCTGCAGCGAATCTAGGAGCTGTGGTCCTGCGATAATCTAATAATTCTATTTAGAGTCTAACGGTCTCTTTCAGACAACTTCGACTTCCGGCCAGACCCAGGATTCGCCGAGGATCTTTTCCATTCTCTTTCAAAGGTGGCAGTCACTACTTTTGAGACAAGCATTCAGACAGTTACTGTTACACTAGCCGCTGCCATTCGATCACCAACAATTTGTCCTCTTTGAAAGTCCAAGAGGTCTGCCATTTTTATAAGATTATAACCAACTTTTAAATATCTACAGAAACAGTTAAGCTACAAACGTTAGGTGTTTCCACAGATTTGTTCAACCCCTATATGTGTATAGCCATTGGTTTACTAACCTCCTCGTAGGCAGGTTCGGCCAACAGACCTTCCTTTTGAGCACTAGATGAATAATTGCATAAGGAAGTTAATTCAATTTACCAGGTAACATGGAAGTAGTTTTTACAGAGACCCGCGTCGCAGTTTATGCACACACCGGTCCAAGCAAAGAACTTTTCGGCACACAGTGTACATTCTTTTGAAGACCATTCCTTTGCGGAGAGCTCCGTGAGCGTGACCTCACTAAGATTCTCTGAGTAATTGAACGCGACACCGGGGGTATAGAGAGCACATAGGAGATGGACCCATCGGTTGTTGTCGGTGCGTTTGAATACCCCGCCCATATTAGGGCACAATTCACAAAGCTAGTATTTCTGATGAAGTTAAACAACAGAACCTACAGTATTCTCCACTCCAGCTAGACAAGGTTCGCAGAACCATGGATCAGTATCTGAGGAGCTTGCACTACTGGACAGGAAGACTTCGTCATATACTTTGTAACAATCTAAGAAACACCTAGAAGGGATACAAGAAACGAACCTTCATGAACGACTACATGGCAAGCGTCGCACTCAATGAGTTCATCGTTCAAATGGCTTTGATCACCGAGACAGAGCATACAAATGCGACCCGAAGTTACGTCTGATAGAACATTAAGTTTACTCGAATTCAGTGAAATATTCTTTGTTACAAAGCTTGCCGGGTAAGCCTCCGACGGCAAGCTGAGAGCAGTATTTGGCACAGAATCATTTTGAATGGCATCAGAAGCGCAAGACATCGAGACAATTTTGACTGAATTCTCAGAATCATCGCTTTCACCCGAATCGGAATCCGAAACCGATTCGTCTTCTTCTCCAGAGCTCTCTCCAGTTCCAACACTCCCACCATCTATGATTAAGTGACTTGTTTACTTAATATAAGTACCATCGTGTCCATCATAAACATATTCATCGTCGCTCTCATCCTCGAGTTCATCTAGAACGAGATTATCGGTGTTCACGGGCTTTATTTGCCGCTTGGAAGGGGACCGGCGAGCTAAAAAATTGTGAGATCAACGATTACTTAACTAATAGATTGTATTAAATCACCAAGTTTGGGCCCTTTGGGCTTCGTATCCATAGCGTCCGCAACTACCACACGAACAAGGGTGAAGATCTGCCAAGGTCAACAGAAATCTTCGGACTAGCAAACACGCGTCAATATTTTAAACACATGGAGCGTATGTTTATAAACAAATGGATAAAAATTCTGACCTTAGCTCAATAAATAGTCGCAAATATAATAATGCTTTTCATTCCTTAACGGTGGTCACCAAACCAAAGTAAAGTAGCAATAAATTTATATTCTATTATTAATTACGGCCGCGAATAGTGGAAAATGGTGTACTACTTCACAAACACTGCCAACTATCAAATTCATATTTTTTTCCCCGCCCCTTACATTTTGCTTTTAAAAGCATGTTTCAGTTTCAAAGTATCAGCGTACTATAATATTAATCATCTGTACATTTTAAAAGTTTCGATTTCTTCAATTTAATGATATGGGACACTTTATGGAAGTCAAGATTATTTATAATTGATATAATAATCCCCGCCCATTTTGTGTTTGTGTGGTTTTTATCCAGTTAGCTTTTGTGGGTTATTGCCCATGGTAAGTTAGCTCTCACAAACAGTAAAGGATATGCGAAGTATCTAAGGGTGTTTTTTGAAAATCTAGTCATCAGGTCCATACTTTTGGCATTTGAAGTCCAGCATCATCGATCATGACCATCCGTACGGTCGCCCGTCATACCTCGATCCAGTGACTACTCTCTGCATTGAGCCTACTATAAAGGAATGTCCTAAATCAAGGGATTTATCTCCTATTTCTTATGTTGATATTGAGGGTGATGAATGTGAAGGTTGCGTCCACGCCGATTCTTTCGATAAAGACGATCTTAGCCGTTTTTATTCATTCTGTAGAACTGCTCCAGTAAATGAAGTTGGCAGTATCATTGTTCCGTATTTTTTGCTTTGTATTTAATTTTCGTAATTTAGTGCATGCCAAAGTACACTAGGCGTTTCATGGAATACATTGATTGACAAACCGTATCGCAAGATGCGTGCCTTCTTAACTAATATCGCTGTTGAAGTTTCGATCTCTTCGAATATGGTATGGCTACTTTAATTTTTCAGATGTTTCCTCAGTTTAAATACCGATTTGATGATTTTAGGCGCCATTCTCTACGTGATATACGCACGCGCCGTATTGCCAGAAGCATTCGAAAAATGTTCACTTCCCTCAACTGGGTATAGCGTAGTATTGATTCACCTATTTCCTCCCAGCGAATTGATACTTGTGCAGAGTTACATGAAAAACTTATCGATACACTACCTGGCAAAATACTGCTATTATATTTATGTGGGTATTCCCGTCTCATGCATCACAACAAAGTATCGCTACTTCTACAGCGGCTGAACTTCGAAATTATACAGAATATCGGACTCAAACGGTTCGATTATACTAAGTTTTTGGATGTGGCTGACAGACCCACCAACGACCCTACTGTTTTAGCCTTATCGCGTTTAGTAAGATCCTTCTAAAGCGTTTTGTCTGGTGTTGTTTGTATGCCTAACTCCATAGCTTTGTATCTAGCATGCACACGATGGATTAGGGGCCTCATTGGTTCCTGTATCATTTGTTCCTCCGGAGTCTCTGATTTCGAACAGTCTGTGCAAGGCGAACACCAGCTCTGAACGGTCACCTTCAACCTCAAACGAACCGATCTTTCTGTGCGCGATTCCCAGGAGCTGTAGCAAGAGTTCTCGCATTGGGAGGATACTTGGGAATCTCAGCCCCCTTAGTCGTCGAGCCATCTTGACCATTAGTGGTAGTCCTATTGTCCGAATCCGAAAAATCATTCGCCAATTTCTTGTCTTGGTAAGCTATACGATGCTATGGCGATTATGTCGTATTCTCTTTAAGTAAATAAATCTGATTCGAATGAGTACTACTTGAAAATAAGTATACCGCTTTTTTCGAATGCGTAGGACATCATTGTACCTCCTCAGCAGATGGGTCTATCGGTCTGAGAGTGTAGTGAGGTACTTTCTGAAGCCTGTATCGATCTACGGAAATGAGTCTTCCATTTAAAATGCTAAAACCTTGTTGGTGTTACGTGTAAACTGATACAGTTGGATTATGCAAGGATGTGTGATTGCCTGCGATAGGCCCTTTGAATGTTGTCTTTCCTCTTATGTCAATTGCTGTAGTTGGAGGACCAGTATGCCTCACCAATCTACTTGGTGGGTTTCGGTGTTCACTGTGACGTGGTGCTCTCTGCAGCCTCGTCGGCGCAGCTGCTGCCGATGACCGCGTCGGACGGCGGCGCCCTCGCGGACGTCCTCTGCGGCCGCCTCACGAGTGCTGAGGCGCCAGCGCCAGCCAAGTCCTGGCTGGCCGGCGTCGTACTCGTCGCCCCTCCTCGCAGTCTCCTGCTCCTGGCGCCGCCCCAGCACCAGCAGCGGTGTCCCTCGGCGGCGGCGCTCGAGACACTGGCCAGCCGGTGCTCCCTCCTTGCTGTGGTTGGAGCCAACCTGGCCAAGGAGGCGCGTGTCTTCAGGCAACGGCTTCTGGCGGCCCGTGAAAGAGCCAGTGCGCTAACGGTGGGCGGAAAGCCCGGTGAGGAGACGGGGACGCCGTGTGATTTTGACCTGCGTCTCCTCTTGATTGGCGGTGCGGACCATTTACTTCGAATGCACCCCGAGGTGCTGAAGAGATTCTCTACCACACAGGCGGCCATTGATCTCGCCATTGTGGTTAGTCTCTGTACCCTATCTTCAAAATCTTGATATATTGCAACATTCTTGTCTAAATACAGAAACATTTGGCTAGTGGGACATGGCACAGTTGGTTTCTTTAGATAAGTCACTTTAGACAACGTATGCATCTCGATATAGCAGAGATGCTGGAGAACTCCTGTATGGTCGAGTTGGATGTTATGTCTCTTATATGAAGATCGATTTACTGGTCACTGGTCAATTTGCAGGGTTTCTTAAATTGTCATTTCGTCTTCTAAAGACTGCAATCAGGAACCTGGGTGTGGTGTGCCGTAGTCTCGTGAACCCCGGAATCTCATCACAAGGCGTATCCGCCACAGCCTCCTCCAGGTTCCAGGATAGTTCGAGCTCCAACGTTGCTGCTAACACCGGCAACAGCGGTCCAAGAAGCTCTGCAGTCTGTCTGCCACAGGTCTGGCTCAATCACAACTTTCCAATTGGCGCCAGAAGACAGATCCCCGTCGCCGAGTCTGATGACAGTGTTGGGGGTGTCGCGGCGAACCTCATGCGACGAGCATCCATACTGCGTGGCGCTGCTGGCGGTGGTATGCAGCAGCAACATCAGCAGCGGTCATACAGTGTCGACCAGTTTGACCGATTTGTTGTCTCAAGACAAGCCCAAGGTGTTTATCCCGCACGTAAGATGACTGCTTATCCCTGTTAATTTGTGCGCCTGCCAGAAGTTTTCAGGGCTGATAAGTGAAGTTTTCCTTTCTCGTCTCGGAAATATACCTCAGCATTTGCGGACGTTTGGAGGGTAAAATAATTTCAGAGATTACTTTGTGAATACTTCTGCCAACCCAGAGGAGCCACACGGCTGAATAAGTCACGTCGATTGCTTGTCACCTGGGTTTCCAGTGCTTGAAGTGTCTTACTACTCTTGCCTTGTAGGTGGTTATAACCAAAGCGCAATGATACGCTTCAACACCAGTAGGGGCGTTGCTGTCCGAGGCAACTTTAGACCGAGCTACGATTGTCCAAACTCCCCAGCAATGTCGCTTTATTTGCGACCACGGGGAGCCCAGTGTCAAGGACACATGGACGGTGAGCATCTGGTGAGACCAGCCAACAACCAGCAGCAGCGTCCGGGTAACCACGACCCCCCACGAGCTCCTTTACACTCGATTTCGCGTGACAGCCAACTGAACGGCAGCAACCCCAGACCCCATTAGACCCAGATATTACTCGCACACTCAGTTTTAGTCTACTACAAGACTTTCCGGTAGCTGCAAATAATAAAATTACATCGTGGTTGTGCAACGTCTCATCGATTAACGCGAACGAGTGTTCACGCTGCCACTCGGCTTGAGAAACCACGAAGTCGAATTGGGACTTGTGCTATTTGGGTGAACGACAAACGTTTATACTTAAATTGGTTTCATTTTAATGGCTATTTCGAAAGTTTGGATCTAAAGCAATTCTACATGCTAATGGTTATACGTAGTTGTAAACAATTCAACATAAAAATTAGAAGACAGGGTTAACCTCGAAATCTTTGTGGTAGTCACTGTACGCGCAGTTAATACATATAAATTACTAATAGTGGAGCATCGGATTCACGTCGTCTATGCGTTTCCGGGCTAATGGTCGGACTCTGTCGTCTCCTCACCAGTGACTTCGGCGAGAATGCGTTCCCAATCCCCTTGAGTGAAGGGCAGGGGAGCACTGGGGCTCAGGGCCTTTTCATCAGGATCTAGACCCCTGGCTTTGAGATCGAAATCCCGGCCTAGTGTCCATAGAGATTCCAAGTCGTAGCGATTCCGATAATCGGCAGTAGCGAACAAGTGCAAAATGACGTGATCTGTAACAGTGCAGATAAAAAGAGCGCAGTGGACATTACCAAAATCAACGGCAATCCACTCGGATCGTTCTGCTAAGCCGTGAAACAGAGGAGTCTTTTCTGAAGATGACTTCATCTTAAACTTGCAAAGCAAAACACCATTAATGGGTACGGATGAACAGAGCGTAGTGGAAAGACTATAGACTTACAATTTTTTGAAGGATGCTTGAAGCTTGACCAATATGTTTCACAGACATGCCGCTAGCAACTACTAGGAAATCACTATAGCAATCCCCTTTTGGAATACGAATAGTTACGATATCAGTGAATTTTTCAGCTTCCAGGAATGCAACGATTTCACCGACTTCGAATACATCAATCGACGATTCTAGAGGTACTGATGTGATAGGACGGATATTTTTACTTTTTTTCGTGATGAAAGGGTATTTACTTTCGAATGGAAATTGAGATACATATTCAAAATCCGGGTTCTCTTCGAACTGCCCATGTTCAGGAAGGTCATAAATTTCTATGACACCGACTTCGTCGTTTCTGACATCCTCGACAGATATAAATTTGTTATCTGATCTCTTAGAATAATGTAGTCGATGAAGAAGAGGAATGCAGCAATTACAAATCTTGAACAAATGAGGATAAATCCTGTGGGAGGCTAATAGAGTCTAGAAATATCAATAAATTTCTAGAAGAAACTGTGAAGTATAATATTAAATACCACAACAAAAAGTGGTTTAAAAATGGGTGTTTCGTGAACACAAGATAGAACAACGCCCCACCTTGAACAAGTACATATTTGCATAGAGCGGTGGTTCGTTAACCTTAGTTGCTTCACAAAAGAAAAGAACAAGTTTCTTCAGTTAATTAAGTAATGGTGTATAAAGCAGAATTTTCGTGGGGAACATTGTATAATAATCGAAAACGCACCGTTCAGCAAGTGTTCCTTCATCCTAGACCGGGTGATAAATAACTTTTTATTCTATAAAATCAAAAGTTCGCCTATTTACTAGATTTAATCACATGAATTCTTGGCCAAAATCATCCGAATAATTAGTCGGTCGGTTAAACCCCTTAACTGCAATTTCGGTCGCAATAATGTCCCTAAATGCCAGATCCACTGGACCTATTAGGTAGAGAATGCGCAAGATTTCATCATTATAGCTTAAATTTGGCTAAGCACGTTTAGTACCAACATCGCAGCATCATTCCTAAAATCGGTAAAAAGTGGTTACTGTAATGAAGAACATTATCATCAATAATAACCCATTACCAAGTTCAGAAGCAGAGCCTATGAAAAAACTACATCCACGAAGGGACCCCATTCCATCTTTCCAGATTTGCAACCCAGTGGTGTTTCAATCCCTATTTTTCAAATCCCATCAAGCGTTTCTAAACTCTGAGAATGCTAATCCAACTTCGAATCAGGAAAATCATGGTACTACCTGCCAGAGTGCCCTATACGTCCGTTCTAAATAAATAACACATGAGTCGTATCTGATTATTATGCTTTGTGCCTGGTTTGGGAGCCTATAAACAGTTAGAAAAGGAATTTAATCTCGGATGAATAAAAATAATTGTCTAATCTACCATTGAGTTCATAGATTAACTGAATCGTTCGGATCCAGTAGACGTGTCAAAATGTGTGATATAATATATGAACAACAATGCATTGGTAAAGATATGGCATTTGAAATTTGGATTAGAGGAATGTTTATGCAATCGTTACATTTTGTGATTTAACTATTTTATTCAAGGTTGAATTGTGGTATGCTTTTCCACAACTTATTCGATTGACGGACATCGGGAACTATTAGCTGCTGCCTGCAGTCCATTTGGCTAGCCTTTGCTAATGACGTACTTGGAACAAGTGAAGAATTCTTATATTGTCTAAGCCATGTCCTTAATTGAGATAACATGCAAACATTTTCATACATTTTTCCCCGTCTCTTATCACCACAAGTCTGACATTTTTACGCATTCCTTGTAATTTGTTATGGCTAACTATCTATACCTTTTCTGAGGAAGTAACACTATTACAAAAGCATTTTTAAGCGCTTTTAGTGATACATTACTCGTGCAATTCATTGAGCGTCATGCAATGTTTGTAGAGCTTGTTTTCTTTTCGTTGTGCGCATCCTTACCACACTGTATCTGAATTGGCTTTACAGACTGTCTGGCTTCACATCTCTTCAGCTTTACTAACGAAAATCAGACTCCATGCAATTTTACATTGACTCTTGCCATGTGGTAACTTGGATAACCATAGCAATTGCAATCGTAGATATTACGTTGATGTCTCCGTCACCGTTGTTGATTGCCAGCGCACCGGCGGTCTTAAATTATTTTTGGGGATTTTCCACCGACTTCTTTTTTCTCAGACCTGCGAATCACCAATTTCACAATCGTCTGTACTTCCGTAGTCCTAACCGAATTCACTGAAAATTGAAACCCTTGTTTAGAGGACTTGTCTTTATTGTAGAACGTGTGGTCGAAGATCCGAGACTTGTTCCAATGGATGAAAGCCTATACGACGCAGCCAAGGAAGGAGAATCAGGAGAACTGCAAGCTAATATACGACGTCGAGTTGTTTGAGGCTGTAATAAAGATCTTCGAGGACTGGAGCTCGGTCGAAGAGGTCCATGGGGTCTGCTGCATTTTCGACGGCGCCTTTCTCTCTGGAGACAGGAGGTCGCGGCTCTTCGTCAACCTCCTGCTGCCCACTATGCTCCGCTCCTACCTTCTGCGCATGGGCGACACCGAATCAGTCGACGGCGGTGTCCCTAAACGCCCCATCAAACGCAACTCCAACCCTGTCTTCACCCTTGGTGATTTTCTCCCCTCCTCTGCCGCCGCCTCCGACCCCCTGGAGTCCCTTGCCTTCCTCCTCTCGCGTTTCTGTCAACTTGCCCCTGCCTTTATCCGCTATCCTGATCTCTCCGACCCACCCTCTGGCCTGCCCGATATCCAAGTCCCCTCCTTGTACCACAAACCACCCTTAAAGGCACCCTCGAAACCTTTTAAGACCTCTGGCCTTCCAAGTAACCATGTGTGCTTGACTACGCTCAAGTGGAACCCTTCTGGTATCTCCATAGCCACGAGTTCGTGCACCTCGGATTTGGACCCAGCCTGCATCGTCCGGATATACATGGATACACTGATGCTACAGTTCGCGGGAGGGACTGAGGAACAGCAGAAAATCGTTCTCATCTCCATTCGCACATTCTGTGACCTGGTGGAGCGTCTGACTGAGTTGGATAAGCGAAGGGTCCTTCCATACAGCCACAACCACCACCCAGCCTTGCTAATCGAAATCACTCTCAGCATTGACAAGCTCATCTACATCCTCACCTTCGAACTCACTCTTCCGGCCGGATCGAGTGATGAGTGCGAGAGGCAAATGAAGCAGTTGAAAGATCGACTGCTGCATGACTTGCTCCCGAGGGTGGAACGCTACGCCACCTACCGTTGCTTTGCTTCCGTCCTGTTGATTGTTGGGGCGGTGAGGAATGTGTGGAAGTTGGGAAAAGTTGAGGCTTCATCCACCATCTCAGTGGCTCCACTTTACCGACGGGTTCGCTTGAGTTCGGATGAGAGTCTTTCAGAGCCTTCTGGGGAGAAACCCACGATCACATCGATGGCAGCCGCTAACCGAGCGTCCATGATCACGAATGCTAATTTTAGGGCCGAGCCGGTGGCAGAAGACATACCAGTGAGTGGAGGGGGAGATCAGTTGGGGGACGAGTCTTGTGAACGGAATAGGCAGTACCTCTTTCATTTGCGACACCAGTCCAACAACGATTCAGTCAGCGCCAGCCACTTGACCGTCTCCGGAGCCTACAGTCACCTTCGGAATCACCTCCACATCTTCCATCACCAACAGGGTACTCGAGACGGGCTGACCGGGAGTTCAGAGAGCCTGAACTTGCCGCCTTCGGAGTCGTCGCAGAGCTTGGACGCAGACGACAAGCTCTACCATAGGCACTTCTGGAGTCGGAGCAGACCGAATTGAGAATTTCTATTATTAAGTCTTCTCCCTTTCTCTCGACATCGTCTTTCATTGCCATTTCGAAAATGACTTTGGCTACTGGGGATGCTTTTTTATTCTCCCTTGCACTCTTGATCGCTTCTCTGACTTTTTTGGTTCTAAATTGCTTTGTTGCTAGGATGCCGTGCTCTTTTTACCTGCTTTGGTGTTGTTTGAATGTGTCATTATGGGGTGTCGATTGGCAAGTTTCAGATGAAAATGCACTTCCAGGAGATCATGGTATTGTGTCTTGTACTCTTGGCTCAGTCTTAAGGTGCATAATCTGCAGCATTTTTTAATTAAGCTTAGTGGTGTTATTGAGTGTTTGAATGGCTGTTTTACAGAGACGAGAACATTGTTGCTATCTTGCTGTTATTTCTGTATCGGGATGTGGTTGTCAAGCATTTCTGGATATTTATGAGTAGTGCTTATTAGTCTGCTGCTATCCAGTTAGCAGTTCCATTACATGAGCATTCATTACTAAATGGGTTGTGCGAGACTATGAAACGACTTGTTGTACGGCTGCTTGATGTTCCTTCCAATGGACGGAAATTTTGCATATCTCGGAGGTGGCTCTAAGCTAATTGATCTCTTAGTGGGTGGTTCTCCTCAGTGACTGCTCCGAGTTTTATTCACGGGATAATTTGAGACGGCCTAAATGGCCTTCTGATTCTAAGAGAGCACAAGGATAGTCCTTTTCAGTTCAAGTTCATCAAGGATTTGTAGAGCATAAGTTCAACCCAATGCTGTAGAGAAGACAGCAATGGTTCAAAGAATGAACAGCCTAATACAGATTGATGTAAGCATACTATTTCAGGTCAACACATGCAAATACAGGGGTCATGAGGCTAGTGGCTGACCTGAACTGTCTGCAACAGGAACTTGCGCATTCATCAACCCGTTCGCTTATAAATTTGATGAGCTCGACCTAGCGTAGTATTGAATCAGTTCTTGGACATCTGTCAGCTTGTGATTGGAGGCTTCTTATTTAGATACGCATTTCTACCTTATGTAGTGAAATCTCCGTTTTAATATCTACACCCATTAAATTGCATCCTTACTACTCCTAGCGTTTAGTAGGCGTCTGTAAAGAAAGGTCTTTTACAACAATCCCAACGTTCTTTTATAAAATTTAGGGTTCTAGTTGACTTTATTTGTTAATTTTTTATGCACGTATTTTTGGTTTTTACTTTCCTCCAAAGTCAACGACTCGAACTCTTTCAGGCGTTTCACCGCTAATGAGCAGGGTGCGTTACAGTTGAGGTAATTTACGAACCACGTTAGCCTAACACTAGTGTGTTTAAAACTATGTACTATATATCTGAGGTCCTGTCAAGGCATAAGAAATAAGTAGTAGAAGTCACGTGTTTTGAAAGACAGTTCTATCATGTCGCCCCGTAAGGCAAGTCCCCCAATCCTTACTATTTGCTTAATTTATCGTGTCAACTCCAAGTGCTTTCAGCTGCCTGGAAGCAAATACTTTGGCTAACTGAGAAAATGCCACAACTAGAGTAGGCTGTAGTAAATGGGTGAATTTCAAATAAACAGTTAAGGGTTTTTTCAAAGGACGAGAGGACTACTTGATATTGGTAGATATTCTTAAGTAGCCGAATTACCGTGGCGCTGATACACACTCTTATTTACTTTATATCATACTTTGGGTCTTAGATTGTTCGATTTTTTATCAGGTACCAACTCCGAGGTCACGTAATGCACACGAGTTAAAAATAGGTTACTTTCTCGCTATTTCAAAGTACGGATTTAACGAAAAATCCATTTTGCTCTTTAAACACATATCTATGTTAAACTGAAATCAAAGCGGCCGTTTATCGTCGATGCTAAAAGTACAGACGCAGTTGTAAACACACAGAGTGCCATCGTCTCAAGTTGTTATGGATCAAGAAATGCTTCCTCAAAAATCCTATGTATCACTAAATGAACTTTCTGGTATATTACCCCTAATCAGAATTCCTTTTTCGCAGAATACATTTGTAGTGGTTAGTGCCTACTACAATAATCTCCAAACCAAGAGAGAAAGAACCGCGTTAGTAGGTTGTGTACGAAGGTTTGTATTTGCACGTGTCAGTGTACACCGAACGGGAGTTGGTTGGATTGAATGGAACGGTTGCACGTCGATCTCGTATCAGCCACGCCGTACCAAGGAAGTGTATGTGTCGTGTCGTGCCGTGTGTTGTTGGTGTGTAGTGTGTCGTGTGTTGTGTGCCGTGTGTCGTGTTGGTGTTGTGTCGTGCCGTGTGCCGTGTGTTGTGTGTCTTAGCACGCCGGTCGTTGCCTTATTTATAGTTGACTTGTTTCGGTTATGGCTGACTCGTCGTTGATTGGTAGAGCGGATCCTTGGCTTGTTCTAATTGGGTAGCCGTAATTGCGTTGATAGACATGCGTGGGTCGTTCCTATTGGATGACGTAAATCAAGTTGATAAACGCGCTACACATTTCAAAGAGAACCTCTTTTCGCCTTTAGAACATCCTCAATTTTGTGAAAGTTCCAAATAAGTAGAATATTTACTGGGTTTCTGATTTTGAAGCACACTAGCGAACTCCTTACATCTCAAATGAACCATTACGTTAAATATTTTCTTCTAATTAATTCTACCGCACGTGTATTCTTACTAATTCACAAATGCCAAAAATAATGTAAACTGTTTTTCATAGGCGAACCGGGGTTACATATCTCATTTTTTTCGACCGAGAAGATGCCAAAAAGGTGTTTGATGGGCCAAATACTCTCCTCCCTCGCGAATGTAGCTCCCAGTGCACCCTTAGCTTACTTGCGAGTTTTCATGTCTAAATCAGCCCTTTCAGTCTAAACAGGGCTCAGCAGCCCTATAACAACGCCTTAGTTCCAGTGATGGAAAGATTTCGGCTTTATCATTTGAAGAGAGAAAATGTTGTAAGATATCTCGTTCGTGTGTGGCAAAGTTTTCGAGGGAACAATATACCTATTGGACAATTTTGTGCCCAATTTTCCGAAACCCTTCGTATTTTTGGAACAAGAACGACAAAGTTACCCTTAGTTCATGTAAATGAATTCTTTTTAGCATTTCGACGTTTGTGGCAATTAAGGTGGTTAAGACATTGTTTTCACAAGAAGCCATCAAAAGTACGGCGTTATCGGAAAGCGAATATCAGGCCACTGAGAGAGGGAAGGCGAAGACTAGTGACAGAACTTGGTGTGGGCTGCTGGGCGTTTGGGAAGCATGAAACAGTGCGTAGAACAATAGAACCGCCAAATCGATTTCAAGCTCAGAAGGGAGGTAGACCAGTGTCCCAGTATGTGAAATTCAGTATTGCAGAATATCACGAAAACCCATTCGTACGAAATCGGTCCTTAGATGTCTTGCTGATTTTACAATTTCCCGGAATAAGCTGCCTGAACCAGAAAAAATGGCCAGTCGTTGGGACTACGCTTTTTGGAAAGGATCCCCATTGACGGAATGTACTACTACTCCTATTTATCACTGAAATTCAGTCGAAACCCAAACGAATTGTGGGTCGTGGATTCACTTTTGTAGTAAACGGCCTGTTGTGTGAACTGCTCTCTTTCCTCTACACGTGATCCCAGACAATGGCAATTATCATTTTAGTCTTTTCGCGTGAGACGGGTTTTGATTCTAGCTTAAGTCAATTTTTTATATAAACGAATGAGTCATAAATTCATATTCCCTAAATGGATAAACCACCTGCTTCGCGCCTCAGTCAGTCAAGGCTGCTCCGGATTCCTGCCACAGCTTCATTATTACCTCTCCTCCGACAGGTGAAAAAGCAGAATCCGATTTTATGGACGATTAATCTATACCGGAGTGGGGAATTGTTAGTTTTTAATCGCCTTACCAAAACCTAACAGACAGACGAATTAGGTGGAGCCATAGAAATGAGTGAGAATTAGGGTAGTTAGGTGCGGTTATGAGTGAGGAATGCTCGAAGAAACTGAACTTGATTTCTTGCGGGTTGTAGGGTGTGTACTAGCTTGATGTAAAATGTGTCCGCTTTATCGACAGATGCGAACGACGCCAGAGCTGCTGAACCAGCACCTGAACCAGCTGAGGTCCGCGTCGTGTCGTTTTCCTACTAGCGACTCCTCTCTGGGCAACTGAAACTTCCGCCACTGACCTTATCTCGCCCCTTTTCCAGCGACCGCGTAGGCTGCATTTAGACTCTGACAGCTAAACATCCCATGTGGACGTGGTTTCCTGTTGTCCGTGATTCTCAGGTTCCACCTCAGCCACCCATGGCCTCTCCGTGTTGTTGATGTGTCCATAATGTCCATCTCTCCCGCCCCATTTCAACTGGATAATCTAATTGCTGCTGAAATAGCTTCGGTAGTCATTTTAGCGTGAGCACATCTGCGATTTGTGCGAATGTCAATTTATGCGTTTGTTTTGAAGCATCTTCGAGTGGAAGTGCTTATTAAAATGGCCATCTGTCTTGTTTCTTATCTCGTTCTGCCTCGAGGGGTTTTCTTAAACTGTCTGAAGTGAACAGCGTTTAAGTTAAACATGGATGTGAACTTGCTAAGGCTAGTAGGCAAGGTGCCCATACCGCTCCCGAGTCTACGTGTGCTAAATAGTGTAATTTGTTAGAAACGAGCAGTTGCTCATGTCTTTCTATCATTGGTGGGAACCCTAATGGCTTTAATAGAATCAGAAGCATTCCATAAGTTTAGGTGAAACCCTTAGCCCGCTAGGCTCATTGATACTTCAAGTCTAGTAGACTTCGTTTTTAAAATGCCTCGACAATTGGAAAATCTTTCTTATAGCCAGTATTTGTGAAGAACCGTAAGCCAATGAGATGCAGCGGTATATTTGAACACCACTGGTCCAGGCGCACCACACGACCTTATTTTGTGTTTTTAAGTACCCCACATTTAGTTACAAAAAGTGGGTGGTTGTTGCACTATAGAAGCGCTGTTTTCTTTAATCCTGAGCTTGATCACATTGAAAGAGCACACTCCTATATCTGCAGAATAGTAGTCTCGAAACGCAGATGGACATGGAAATGCTGCGCTAAATTTTTCCCTTACCTTTACTTACAATGGCGCTTCCGTACTCGTTAAGGAAAAATGACTGTTGCATACAATACATTGATTCGATGATGTTGAAAAGCAGGTCAATGACTGTGAAGTCTTTTTCTTACGAGAGTGGCCGTTCAAACCATGAACGCGTTAGTCATAATTACTAGTAGTCATTACCAGGAAATCTTGGCATTAAACAACTATAGGTGCATTGAGAAGGGCATTGACTAATTCAGTAAAGCCAAGCATTCATGAATGTGACTTCTTCCCCGTTCAATTTAAAGTGATATTTTAGCAACTTTTCCCGATTTCATTCCAAAGAACCAATTAGTGAAGCGTATTTGATAGCTAGTTGTATGTATCAATGTAATCAGCTGTATTGTTGGCTACATTTTCGTACATCTCAGTTATTATTATATTAAACGATGGTAGATGCATCATTTAACCTAGTTGTACCTTGAATATTAATCGCATTGAGAAATCGTCATTGACTCACGAAGCTTATCATCCAGCCAGCATTTCTAAACACTACTCAATGGACTACATACCAATTAAATGCATGATGGCTCTGCCGTGGCAAAATAAATCAGGGTTTCTTTCCCGTCTACCGCGTCCGATACGACGTCGAAGCGGCTTAGCGCAGACCTCATCAACGTGGTGTTTCTCTGACTTATTGCGTGGATAGAGTATTCTGCTGTCTTCTTTACTTGGATACCCTTCGGAATGACGAAATAAGGGATTAATTGGGACGAAGTTGCCGGCTATTGTTGCACTCACGCGTAATCCGATAATAATACTTCTTCTTCTCATCTAGCCAACCTGAAGGGATTCGAGATTCTCAATGGTATTTCGAAGCAAACCATAAAAACAAGCAAGTTCATAGAACGAAATTAAGGATTTGTCGGGTAAGAATGCAGAAGGAAGTGGCTGGATTCTCTCACGCAAACACGACACAGAGTGACGCTACTTAGTAAAAGCCCTATACGACGGGTCCCTAGTTTAAAGCCTTTCAACGGCATAACCACAGAAATCTATCAACTTGTGACCTGATGTTGCTTATAATGGTTGCCGAAACGACGCTTCCAAACATCGTTAGCGAAACGAAATTGGCGTCAAAGCGAAAACATGGTATTCGAATTCAAGTAAGCAGATATGTGTTGCACGGTGAATTTGCTCAAGGGCATCTGCCGAACAAGATTTCACTACCTTGTTCAAGAGTTCCAAAATTACCCCAATGGCGCAAAATTCAACAGCTCCTAACAGATCTATCCAACAGACTACGTTTTCAACAGCTTTTCTGCCAAAGGCCCTTGGCGACCGCAAGCCTTTGCAGCTGTTACATAGTATGCAGAATTTGTTCAACGGGTTTAACATCGACCCTTACTTTTTACGGGAAGCTTTCTTGGAAAAATTACCTACATCGGTCTAGGTCATACTGGTGAAAAATCTGAATTCCCTTGAGCTCCCTCTCCTGACAAGTTTAGCTAACCAAATTATGGAGGTAGGAGCTGAATTGAACTCAGATTGTCAGGTTGCCCAAGTCTCTAACAACCCGACCTGCCACTCAACAAACCTGACCGATTACTCCATCAACGCCCGTATAGGACGATTGGAGGAGATGTTCTAACGCTTAATGATCCAGTTTGGCAGGCCTAGACCCAGGTCTATGTCTAGGCATAGATCACATAAACGGACTGGATCCAAGTCAAGGGATGGTTGGTGTTACTACCACCGACGTTTTGGTCCCGCAGCTCGCAAATGAGATCAGCACTGCCGATTCTCGGGAAACGGCCCGCCCAGAGTAATGGCGACGACTTCCTCTTGCCCCGAGACACATAACGACGTTAGTATCATTCCGGCTACTCCCTCCCAAAGAAAAAACCCAGACAACCACTGCTCCCTCCACTCCGCCGTTTTCTAGGCATGGTGAACTTCTATTCGCGTTTCATTCTACACTGCGCTGAGATCGTTTACCCACTTATCCAACCGCTTCGACTACCGAAAATTAGTTTTGAGGTGACGGTCGAAGCCTCAGAAGAATTTTCCAGGGAAATTTCCCAGCTCGACCACATCCCACAGTTCACGTCCGATATTCCGTATGTGGAAGGGAGTAAAAAACCCGTCGCCTACGCTCCTTCTCGTGCCGCAGTAAATTCTCTCACCTTAGGAAGCCAAACAGTCATGCAGCATATGGCCAGAGGGCAGGATCAATCTGACTGCGAATCTTGGTCCGAAAGCCTAAAGGTTTAGCGCCTGCCTTTACCAATGAGTGTCGGAACAATTCTCTGCGACGTCTCAGCTGCCAAGCCAAGACCTTTAGTTCCTAGTAGCATGCGCCTGGCAAGTTTTTGACACCCTTCACGAACTATCCTATCCCGGAGTTAGAGCCACTTGTCAAGCTGGTTAGCTCCCGTTTCGAGTGGCCTAATATGAACGTCGATGTCCGCAACTGGATGACACACGAAGGCTCTTGGGACTTTTGCCTGCCCAGAAGCTCGTTTCCGGCACGTCCGTATTGACATCATGGGCCTCTTACTTCCCTCCAAAGGTCACTCTTATCTTCTGACGTGCTCGATCCTTATTCCCGATTGCCGGAAGCAATTCCTTTGAAGGATATCACAGCGAATTCGGTAGTAAGTGCCTTCCTGCACCGTTGCGTGGCGCTCTATCGTTGCCCTGAAACAAGTACTGCAGATCGCGGACAGCAGTTCGAATCATCCGTTTTCCTGGAAATGTGCAAATTCCTTGGTGTAAAAGGATCCGCACAACATCATATCATCCCGCCATGTAAAAGCCGCTCTGATGTGCTCGCCAAATTGGTATGACAATTTATCAATGGTTCTTCTTGGCATTCGTGCAGTATTAAATGAAGACCTCAAAACATCTCCCTCGAACTGGTCTACGGTTCTTCATCCGACTCCCTGGACAACTTATCGCTCCTATCCCTTTGGAACCTGCAGAATGTTAGTGACATAGTCGACAAGATCCGAATATTCCTACACGACAATCCGCCAGTGGCTCCTCGATCTGCGAACGTCTAGACATATTTCGACCCGGTATCTGTACCGGATCGACGGCCACCAATCTCCTCAACTGTAACACACATACTGATCATCGATGCTCACACTCGACCGCATCTCAATCGGATCGTCGGCAGTAAGCCTCTACCCACTGGCCCACTCACTATAAAACTACCTGATACACCCCCACAACATATTCCATCAGTTCCACTCGCCCGCAGCTCCGTCTCTCTCCGCCGTTACGCCGGCCGCTCGAGCAGCGAAAAACCGTTTTCACGACTTTATAGCCTACAAAACTACCTCATACACGACCACCCCACCATGCTCCCTCAGGTTCTCTCGCCCGCCAGCGCACGTGCCGGTTGAGCTGCAAAATGCCGTTTACATTGGTTCTCCATGCAATTATGTTATCTGGGAGCCGTTCACACAAATTCGAGTTCGAAGATGTGGGTTTTATTCCAGATTTCAGCCATTGATAGGACATTCAACAGGCCGTTCGAGGTGGGATGGTAGGCCAATGTTCGTAGGTGTGTGAAACCGTTGATATTGCTCAATCGGTGAAACAGTGAAAGCGAATGGCGGTCCTCTCAGTAGTGATGACTGTTAGACCTGCGAATGTGTGGTGAAACGGTAATCGGCCATTTTGTAAATCGAAGGGATTTGATTGAGGGTTTGCCTTTTCAACCTACAATTCAGGATAAGGTACCAAACCGCTCAGGACAGTACAATTACACAGACACTAACCCAAAGCTCTGGAGTGCGCTGGCTAAGTTTTTACGTGTAACTTGGAACACGGAGCACAACTGAGGTAGTACAACTCACCGGCAAAGTGAAAAGAGTTTTCACACAGAGTTCGCAGATCGAAAAAGTCGAAGATCTTGCGTCTGATGATGTACCGAAAAGGGAAGCTGTACTTGGGTGGGGAAGGCAAACCTACCGGAAGAGGAGAGAATTGGTTACGCGTAGAAGTTGAGGTAATAGTCACAACCAATGTTGACCTGCCGCTGCTGCATTAAGATAGAGGAGGAGGTGAGACAAGAGCGGAAGTGTTCCAGCGCCATGGAGATGGAACAAATGGAGGCGTTTGGGATGTTTGCAATGTCCATTGAGAAGCGTGGTAGAGGTAAGAGTTGGGCACTCGTAATCAGACGTCTTTGTTTCGCTCCTCCAGGTAGGAGATTATCCACTCGAGCTTTCTGCGCAACACCACACCATAGCCACTTTGGGTGTGTTGACGATGAATAGATTCTCCGTCAGATAGGAGTTCTTAGCCACAAACTCTAACTGCGTCCAACCGAGTGTGGTATGCACACCGTCGAACATCCAGCTAGATCCGTATTACATCCGTCAAAACGAAGTGTGCATCATTCTGGATGAATATGTATAATGAAAGCAAGAACTAACCATGAGGGGCTCGGATACTCTAGCTTCTACGAGTTAAAGTGATTTTGTGTAATCGGAAGGTACGATTTATTCGTCTCCATCAATGAATGGATACTGGAGCGAGTCGTTGTAACGAGGGCACGAGCGTTAACGGGTAGGTTCAAGGACCGATCTATATCACATGCACGATTCGTTACAATCGCCCCAGGAAAAAACGTCTCGTAAATTTTGATGGGCACAACTATAGTGGTCGTTCAAAGAACACATCGACATAATCAGTGCCAGTGCACATAGAAGCTCCATCCGTTATGGGGTTAGCGAACCCAGATGCGACTCCCGACGTGTACCATAACGAAGCCATGATATAGAAATTGGGAAGTTAAATACAAAATCCTTACAAATGGGAAAGATTTTGTCGATTACCCATATTTAGGGCATACTGCGGGAGGACCGCCAGGATTTTCAACAACAAGAACTGCTCTACAACCTTCACTATAGTAGTAGCTACATTATGTAACTTCTTTAACAAAGAACTCAGTATTTGCAAAATAGTTATTTTCGTGATCCATTGATAGGTAACACACTGATTCGTCGAACCCGCATACCAATTTATAGTTCACATATTTAAAAATAAAATGCTACCTAGAATTTTGGTTTTTGAATATTGTAATAACAAATTTGTAAATTATTGAATTGAGTTGATACACTTGTTTTATCTATTAATTTTGCTAGTGTATAATTCAATCATTCGGGGCTGTCGTGCTATACGATTGGCGAAATTGGGAGTGCACTTGACGATGCGTAGTCGTGCAAAAAACTCTACCACGACTGAGATATATTCACACAATTGCTAGATGACGAGTAAGCTTCGTTAAATTAAATCTTACTCCTATTTTTTCCGTTATACAGCCACCCTCATGGCCAATCTCCCGAATTTAATTTCGTTCCACGCCTTAGTAGAGTTATTTTCTCAAAATATTGCAGATTGTAGTATTGGAATGGTTTAAGACTTGAAAGCGGACAACCTGCTTTAAATTTGAAACCCAGCTACCAAATGAGTATTTCTGGTGATGTTAATGGCATTCCTAAGTTCATTAACACACCTCCAATGCCCCCAAGGTCACCTTTTGATCCGTCAAAAAATTCGGCCCTGACTCTAGTTCTGGAAGGGGCGTAAAGTGACGACTACGCTGTTCTTAATGGTCGCTCAGTCGATAGCAGAAATGCCTGCCTTGCCAAATCGCCGGCGTCCCCTCGTCTGCGGTCCTTCGTGATACTCTTTTGGGAGGTTTCTGGCATCTAAGCCCAAACCCCTATTTCTGTTCAGCCTACAGCCAGTTGCAATGTGCGGGACGTAATTGCATTATCGCTCTGGCAGTATTTTAACGAAAAACCGTCTGTGATCGCCGCGTTTAACTCTGAGCCCTGCCACACCGGAGGGTGACTTGCGGATTTTTTCGCTTTTATTTCCCGCCAATTGGATATCAATTTATCTCACGTGTGCTTTGTTTAGGTCAATAATCAAACATTCAAGTTTGTAATAGACGACCTTGAGCTCCCACCGGTACAACCTGCGGATTCTATCTACAAGTACGATTTCGAGGCCTTCTGTCTGGTGGAAAACGTTGCAACTGCCTCCTCAGTCAACCAAATCGTCTCAGAACCACAAATCTTTGTCACGGCGTACGTTATTTCCTCATTGATGCTGATTATTGGCTCGTTTCTATCCCATCTTTTACATGAATGCATCACGCTTTTCGATATTGCCCGTATCTGTTCGTAAATTCCAGTAAATGCGCGTTACACTGATTTAGATTAGTGTACTGTAGGTGCCTTAGGTAGTTGGATGTCTGTGTTACATGAAGTCGAATCATTTTTAGGCCTCGGAGAAAATCTTCAGGTGGTACAAAGGCGCATGACTGCGTTTCTTGCCGCAAGAGCCTGAAAAACAGCCAAACATTATCCTGCTAAATCTATCCCTAACAGCTCTTTTAAGGTGTGTGATATCTCTTCGGGAAATTCTGTATATTAGAGTTGCATTTATAGTTTCAATTTATAATTTTCTAATTATTTTGAAGTGCAATTTATTCACCCTCGAAATAGTGCAAGTGCACATATTATCTGTATAATATGTGCACTTGTTTAAGTCGTTACAATGATGCCTTCCGCTTTGTCGAATGATCTTTGGAGTTGCCGTGCGTTCCGTCTCTCGTGGCCATTATCTAAAGGTAATACCTACTTATCGCACTTATCTTCGTACTTTACAAAGGTGTCTACGTACGATATGCCCGCTTTAAATGTGCAAGCCCTTTTTCGAAATTCTATCAGTGGTAACAAGAAGAATGGATGGATTCATGATAATACAGAATGACTTGCATCATGATGATAATTTGAGCCTCTGGCCATCAAAATAATGATGTGGTGGTGGTTACTGCTCAGTGCTCCCTCTGAACACTAGGATAAAAACAATCCGTGGCTGTAAGAAGTTGGAGACAACTGATGATCGCACAGCAGAGTCCCTCCTCAGAAAGACACCAATATAGCAGCCGTGCAAGTACGGTAATGCCTTGTTTATCGGATTGGTAGGTAGGTTCCTATAGGGACACTGTTTTTGCTTTACGAATTCAATTATTGTTTGGGGCATAAAAACCCCTTCTGCTATACTAATAATAAACCACCTGCTATAGTACTGTTCGCTTCTTCAGAAAATACATCTTCGAGGTTGGGAGAGATCACTGTATTACGGAAGCCCAGTTCATCGATAGTATGATTAAGGCAGCAGTTTTTGAGGGGGCTCTCCCTCGGCGAAGGTGTAAAATCAGCATGCTCGGATTCAGCTGAGGCTTCATTTCACTACCATTGCTGATTGGCTGTTTCGGACACTTGGCAGGCGGTAAGTCCCATTCAACTGCCTGCTGCCAGTCTCGAGCGCGTGATGCAAGAGGCCATCAGTCGGCACAAGCTGCACCAACACGAGGGCTACACCTACAATCTAGGGGAGTGGAGTGAACCTCCACCACCAATGCCACCTCTGCTGCCTCCTCAGCCCAGCTTCAACAACAACCCGCGTCTCTAGTGGGAATCGCCCTTGAAAGCGGCGGTGGTGGAGTACGTGGTGATGCCAATACGGTGGGAGGAGGAAGGGGACGCAGGGCAAGCCTCATTAAGCCTCAGTGCGTTCAGTCTTGGCTAAAAAGTTAGGAAAAAAGAGGGCTTCTGTTAGGATTATGGCAAATCGGTAGGGAAGATTAGTATTTTATCTCTTGTGAATTCGCGCGGATCACGTGTTGGGTTCGCAACATTTGACTTTTTAATGGAATAGAATTAAATGATAGGCGTTCGCATAATTTTCGCCAACGAGCTTTACTCATTTGGTTATTACAATTCAAATTGAAGTAGGTTGACTGTATGGTTCCCTGTCTTATTCCATCAGTAGTGAATGTTGTCGTGTCTGTTTGTGCAGGTCGCTACGATCCAGTGATGTGGGACACCGAACAGGATGCGAAGTCCTGACTCACCAGTGGTTGGGGTGGTGCTGAAGACTCAATCCCGATCACTCCCTCCCTTGAAAATCTCCTTCGCCTCTGCACGCAGTCTCCAGTCCCGCGAGTACCGCGCTGCTCTCCTCCGTGGACCCGCTTCCCGTGAGGTTACCATCTGTACGTCTTACCGATTCTCTGAAAGACGCCTAATTGAAGATTCATTAAATTTGATATTAATCAGCGCCTAAGGTGGCTCTGCTATTCCCTAATTATTAGGGGAGATTTCCTTATTCGAGTCCTATCCTCGAATTTACCGTCTCCCATGTGGTTGATATCTTGGTTCATATCGTTCCCGCCTTTTGCCTTGCAGCCCAGCCATCGTGCCATCGCAACGATCTCCTCCGAGCAGTATCACATGATAGCGAAGTGGCGACGGGAAGCTTCGACTTCCATATGCTTCGGGAGGTGTTCGAGTCGTGCCGGCATTTCCCTTAACACGATTTCCAAAGCCCCTAATGTATCAATAAAAATATCAAAAACTCTTCATTTTCCAGTTTTGAAATTGGTTACCTACCACAATACAATTTAAAAAGTGGAAAAATGGAACATCAAAATTACTCGTAGTTGACTTCAAATACATGACTGCGGTATCCTGTCGAGAGCACCATTTCAAACAATGTTTCACCTCCAACTGGGTCGTGGTGAATGGTGTTGCCAACACGCTGATCTCGGCGAGATACCCCCATCGTCCATTTGACCTCAACCACGAGGTGGGTGGAGGTGCCATGTGAGGAGAATTGAAAGAGCGTACCACGAGCTGGTACGCAGTTTGGAGCATGTTTCAAGGCCATGCTCGACCACGACCTGGATCATCATGGTGAGAGGCGGTGCCAAAACGCTGATCTCGGCGAGATACCCCCATCGTCCATTTGACCTCAACCACGAGGTGGGTGGAGGTGCCATGTGAGGAGAATTGAAAGAGCGTACCACGAGCTGGTACGCAGTTTGGAGCATGTTTCAAGACCATGTTCGACCATGACCTGGATCATCATGGTGAGAGGCGGTGCCAAAACGCTGATCTCGGCGAGATACCCCCATCGTCCATTTGACCTCAACCACGAGGTGGGTGGAGGTGCCATGTGAGGAGAATTCAAAGAGCGTACCACGAGCTGGTACGCAGTTTGGAGCATGTTTCAAGACCATGTTCGACCATGACCTGGATCATCATGGTGAGAGGCGGTGCCAAAACGCTGATCTCGGCGAGATACCCCCATCGTCCATTTGACCTCAACCACGAGGTGGGTGGAGGTGCCATGTGAGGAGAATTCAAAGAGCGTACCACGAGCTGGTACGCAGTTTGGAGCATGTTTCAAGACCATGTTCGACCATGACCTGGATCATCATGGTGAGAGGCGGTGCCAAAACGCTGATCTCGGCGAGATACCCCCATCGTCCATTTGACCTCAACCACGAGGTGGGTGGAGGTGCCATGTGAGGAGAATTCAAAGAGCGTACCACGAGCTGGTACGCAGTTTGGAGCATGTTTCAAGACCATGTTCGACCATGACCTGGATCATCATGGTGAGAGGCGGTGCCAAAACGCTGATCTCGGCGAGATACCCCCATCGTCCATTTGACCTCAACCACGAGGTGGGTGGAGGTGCCATGTGAGGAGAATTCAAAGAGCGTACCACGAGCTGGTACGCAGTTTGGAGCATGTTTCAAGACCATGTTCGACCATGACCTGGATCATCATGGTGAGAGGCGGTGCCAAAACGCTGATCTCGGCGAGATACCCCCATCGTCCATTTGACCTCAACCACGAGGTGGGTGGAGGTGCCATGTGAGGAGAATTCAAAGAGCGTACCACGAGCTGGTACGCAGTTTGGAGCATGTTTCAAGACCATGTTCGACCATGACCTGGATCATCATGGTGAGAGGCGGTGCCAAAACGCTGATCTCGGCGAGATACCCCCATCGTCCATTTGACCTCAACCACGAGGTGGGTGGAGGTGCCATGTGAGGAGAATTCAAAGAGCGTACCACGAGCTGGTACGCAGTTTGGAGCATGTTTCAAGACCATGTTCGACCATGACCTGGATCATCATGGTGAGAGGCGGTGCCAAAACGCTGATCTCGGCGAGATACCCCCATCGTCCATTTGACCTCAACCACGAGGTGGGTGGAGGTGCCATGTGAGGAGAATTCAAAGAGCGTACCACGAGCTGGTACGCAGTTTGGAGCATGTTTCAAGACCATGTTCGACCATGACCTGGATCATCATGGTGAGAGGCGGTGCCAAAACGCTGATCTCGGCGAGATACCCCCATCGTCCATTTGACCTCAACCACGAGGTGGGTGGAGGTGCCATGTGAGGAGAATTCAAAGAGCGTACCACGAGCTGGTACGCAGTTTGGAGCATGTTTCAAGACCATGTTCGACCATGACCTGGATCATCATGGTGAGAGGCGGTGCCAAAACGCTGATCTCGGCGAGATACCCCCATCGTCCATTTGACCTCAACCACGAGGTGGGTGGAGGTGCCATGTGAGGAGAATTCAAAGAGCGTACCACGAGCTGGTACGCAGTTTGGAGCATGTTTCAAGACCATGTTCGACCATGACCTGGATCATCATGGTGAGAGGCGGTGCCAAAACGCTGATCTCGGCGAGATACCCCCATCGTCCATTTGACCTCAACCACGAGGTGGGTGGAGGTGCCATGTGAGGAGAATTCAAAGAGCGTACCACGAGCTGGTACGCAGTTTGGAGCATGTTTCAAGACCATGTTCGACCATGACCTGGATCATCATGGTGAGAGGCGGTGCCAAAACGCTGATCTCGGCGAGATACCCCCATCGTCCATTTGACCTCAACCACGAGGTGGGTGGAGGTGCCATGTGAGGAGAATTCAAAGAGCGTACCACGAGCTGGTACGCAGTTTGGAGCATGTTTCAAGACCATGTTCGACCATGACCTGGATCATCATGGTGAGAGGCGGTGCCAAAACGCTGATCTCGGCGAGATACCCCCATCGTCCATTTGACCTCAACCACGAGGTGGGTGGAGGTGCCATGTGAGGAGAATTCAAAGAGCGTACCACGAGCTGGTACGCAGTTTGGAGCATGTTTCAAGACCATGTTCGACCATGACCTGGATCATCATGGTGAGAGGCGGTGCCAAAACGCTGATCTCGGCGAGATACCCCCATCGTCCATTTGACCTCAACCACGAGGTGGGTGGAGGTGCCATGTGAGGAGAATTCAAAGAGCGTACCACGAGCTGGTACGCAGTTTGGAGCATGTTTCAAGACCATGTTCGACCATGACCTGGATCATCATGGTGAGAGGCGGTGCCAAAACGCTGATCTCGGCGAGATACCCCCATCGTCCATTTGACCTCAACCACGAGGTGGGTGGAGGTGCCATGTGAGGAGAATTCAAAGAGCGTACCACGAGCTGGTACGCAGTTTGGAGCATGTTTCAAGACCATGTTCGACCATGACCTGGATCATCATGGTGAGAGGCGGTGCCAAAACGCTGATCTCGGCGAGATACCCCCATCGTCCATTTGACCTCAACCACGAGGTGGGTGGAGGTGCCATGTGAGGAGAATTCAAAGAGCGTACCACGAGCTGGTACGCAGTTTGGAGCATGTTTCAAGACCATGTTCGACCATGACCTGGATCATCATGGTGAGAGGCGGTGCCAAAACGCTGATCTCGGCGAGATACCCCCATCGTCCATTTGACCTCAACCACGAGGTGGGTGGAGGTGCCATGTGAGGAGAATTCAAAGAGCGTACCACGAGCTGGTACGCAGTTTGGAGCATGTTTCAAGACCATGTTCGACCATGACCTGGATCATCATGGTGAGAGGCGGTGCCAAAACGCTGATCTCGGCGAGATACCCCCATCGTCCATTTGACCTCAACCACGAGGTGGGTGGAGGTGCCATGTGAGGAGAATTCAAAGAGCGTACCACGAGCTGGTACGCAGTTTGGAGCATGTTTCAAGACCATGTTCGACCATGACCTGGATCATCATGGTGAGAGGCGGTGCCAAAACGCTGATCTCGGCGAGATACCCCCATCGTCCATTTGACCTCAACCACGAGGTGGGTGGAGGTGCCATGTGAGGAGAATTCAAAGAGCGTACCACGAGCTGGTACGCAGTTTGGAGCATGTTTCAAGACCATGTTCGACCATGACCTGGATCATCATGGTGAGAGGCGGTGCCAAAACGCTGATCTCGGCGAGATAGCCCCATCGTCCATTTGACCTCAACCACGAGGTGGGTGGAGGTGCCATGTGAGGAGAATTCAAAGAGCGTACCACGAGCTGGTACGCAGTTTGGAGCATGTTTCAAGACCATGTTCGACCATGACCTGGATCATCATGGTGAGAGGCGGTGCCAAAACGCTGATCTCGGCGAGATACCCCCATCGTCCATTTGACCTCAACCACGAGGTGGGTGGAGGTGCCATGTGAGGAGAATTCAAAGAGCGTACCACGAGCTGGTACGCAGTTTGGAGCATGTTTCAAGACCATGTTCGACCATGACCTGGATCATCATGGTGAGAGGCGGTGCCAAAACGCTGATCTCGGCGAGATAGCCCCATCGTCCATTTGACCTCAACCACGAGGTGGGTGGAGGTGCCATGTGAGGAGAATTCAAAGAGCGTACCACGAGCTGGTACGCAGTTTGGAGCATGTTTCAAGACCATGTTCGACCATGACCTGGATCATCATGGTGAGAGGCGGTGCCAAAACGCTGATCTCGGCGAGATACCCCCATCGTCCATTTGACCTCAACCACGAGGTGGGTGGAGGTGCCATGTGAGGAGAATTCAAAGAGCGTACCACGAGCTGGTACGCAGTTTGGAGCATGTTTCAAGACCATGTTCGACCATGACCTGGATCATCATGGTGAGAGGCGGTGCCAAAACGCTGATCTCGGCGAGATACCCCCATCGTCCATTTGACCTCAACCACGAGGTGGGTGGAGGTGCCATGTGAGGAGAATTCAAAGAGCGTACCACGAGCTGGTACGCAGTTTGGAGCATGTTTCAAGACCATGTTCGACCATGACCTGGATCATCATGGTGAGAGGCGGTGCCAAAACGCTGATCTCGGCGAGATACCCCCATCGTCCATTTGACCTCAACCACGAGGTGGGTGGAGGTGCCATGTGAGGAGAATTCAAAGAGCGTACCACGAGCTGGTACGCAGTTTGGAGCATGTTTCAAGACCATGTTCGACCATGACCTGGATCATCATGGTGAGAGGCGGTGCCAAAACGCTGATCTCGGCGAGATACCCCCATCGTCCATTTGACCTCAACCACGAGGTGGGTGGAGGTGCCATGTGAGGAGAATTCAAAGAGCGTACCACGAGCTGGTACGCAGTTTGGAGCATGTTTCAAGACCATGTTCGACCATGACCTGGATCAT